>CM049930.1:4439912-4897412 GCA_027405835.1 Asclepias syriaca | reverse complement strand
TTAGTATGAGGCCTTTTTGGTGGTTATCCAAGAACAAAACCATGAGGGCTTAGACCCAAAGTGGACAATATCATACTAATGTGGAGTTAAGTGGTGGGAGCCCAACCTTGTGGGATCATTCGGGCCCAACAAGTGGTATCAGAGCTCAAAGTTAGAGTGCTTGCTCGCCAGATGTAGAGAGTCTAGTGACTGTCCCTCTAGAGGGCTTGCTTGCCAAATGTGAAGAGTCTAGTAATTGTAGCCCTCTAGAGGGCTTGCTTGCCAGATGTGAAGAGTTTAGTGCCTTAAGGTTAGAGGGCTTGCTCGCTAGATGTGGAGAGTCTAGTGATTGTCCCTCTAGAGGGCTTGCTTGCCAGATGTGGAGAGTTTAGTACCTTACGGAGGATGCAAGATGATTGTCCCTCTAGGCGAGGACGCGGGTATGTGGTCTTTGGTTTGAGGGGAGTCTATTGCATATGTAGTCTTTGGTTTGAGGGGAGTCTAGTGCCTATGTGGTCTTTGGTTTGAGGGGAGTCTAGTGCCTATGTGGTCTTTGGTTTGAGGGGAGTCTAGTGCCTATGTGGTCTTTGGTTTGAGGGGAGTGTCTATGCGATCTTTGGTTTGAGGGGAGTCTAGTGCTTTGCGGAGGATGCAAGATGATTGTCTCTCTAGGCGAAGACACGGTTAGAGGGCTTGTTTGCTAGATGTGGAGAGTCTAGTGCCTTACGGAAGATGCAAAATGATTGTCCCTCTAGAGGGCTTGCTTGCCAGATGTGGAGAGTCTAGTGCCTTGCGGCAAGATGATTGTCCCTCTAGGCGAGGACACGGTTAGAGGCCTTGCTTGCCAAGATGATTGTCCCTCTAGAGGGCTTGCTTGCCAGATGTGGAGAGTCTAGTGTCTTACCGTGGATGCAAAATGATTGTCCCTCTAGAGGGCTTCTTGCCAGATGTGGAGAGTCTAGTGCCTTGCGGAGGATGCAAAATGATTGTCCCTCTAGGCGAGGACACGGTTAGAGGCCTTGTTTGCCAAGATGATTGTCCCTCTAGAGGGCTTGCTTGCCAGATGTGAAGAGTCTAGTGCCTTACGGAGGATGCAAAATGATTGTCCCTCTAGGCGAGGACACGAGTATGTGGTCTAGAGGGCTTGCTTGCCAAATGAGAGTCTTGTGCCTTGCAGAGGATGCAAGATGATTGTCCCTCTAGGCGAGGACACGAGTATGTGGTCTTTGGTTTGAGGAAAGAATTGTGAGGATATCAATTTATGTCCCACATTTGAAGATAATGCTAGAATTAGGTAGCATATGTGGAATTTCACTAACTCCATTAGTAAATATTAATCTATATTCGACATCTGAAGATAATACTAGAATTTGCTAGTATATATGAAATTTTACTAACTACATTAATAAAAGGCATTTTGGGAAGTTGTCTAAGAACAAAATCGTGAAGGCTTAGGCCAAAAGCGTACAATATCATAAGAGGTTAGGTCTAAAGCGGACAATATCATACTAATGTCGAGTTAACTGGTGGAAGCCCAATCTTGTGAGAATATTCAACATTATGTTCTTCTTCTTTTTTTTTCTATTTTTCTTTTAAAAAACTGTTAAAAATTGATAAAAATCAGATTTGCAACTGGAAAAAATAAAGATTGGCGAAGAATTTGATAGATTTTTTATTTTTTATTTTTTAAATTTTAAATGTGAAGATATTTTTATCTTTTTATTTAAATATTTTTTTTAATTTTATCATTTTGTAATGACTTTTTTATTTTTGTTTTTAGTTAATTAAATCTAAAAATCGTTAATTTTTTAAGAGTTTTGACAGAATCTATTCAAAAGAACCTTAAAAGTTTAAAAAAAATATTTTAAGACTAAACTTATCAAAAATAAATTTATTTGAGATTAAACTCACAAATTATTCAAAGTTATCTAGAAAATATATATATAAATATGGCAAAATTTTCCTGAATGGTTTTAGGACATACAGTTAGCACGTGCCAGGGAGGCGGCAGCAGCAGCAGCCCTATTTATCTCTTTTGGGCATCGCGTACTAAATCTTTTTCTCCTCTCCCTTGTCAGTCTTCTTCTACTCCTCCTCTAGTTGGACAACCTCCGCAGTATCCATGTCCCCAAACCCTAACTTTTGATTTCATATCTAATCTTTCCAACCCTTAACCAAATTTCTGCAACTTTTCGGAATCGATTTTACATACCTACGAAGACTTGCGCCTTGCTTTCTGTACGTACTCGTACGCGCAGAAATCAAGTTTGCTTTGTCGGCAAAATATCGCTCAATTTCTGAATTTGCAGTGGTTTTCTAATTAATCGGAGAATGGTTAGTTATATCTTTACTTCAACCGTTTTGGTTTAATTTTTTATAGTGATTTTGCTGTATCGTCGTTGTTATTATTATATTTATTATTTAACAGGGTGAGGGTGATGGGAAGGTGTTTTGGGGTTGGATTTGGATAGGCTTTTACTAATGGAAATTTTAGAATTTGAATTTTGGCGCTGAAGTTCTTGAGCTTAAGTTGGATTACTTCTATTTTGTTTGTATGTGTGGAATTTAATGTGTTCTATTGTCATGGTAGAAATTTGTGTAATTTTCGTTAACTTTATTTGCAGGGTAGCAGAGGAAGAGATAAATTTCGCCGGGAAATCTCTTCAAGATCTGAAGAGAAAGGCCATCATGTCCGGAGTAATCCACCGTCAAGACACCTCTGGATTGGGAATCTTTCTCATAGTTTAGATGAGAATACCTTGGCCCGGCAGTTTCTACAGTTTGGTGAGCTCGAGAGTATTGCATTTCAACCCGGTCGAAGCTATGCTTTCCTTAATTTTAAGAACGAGGATGATGCTTATGCGGCCATAAGAGAACTCCAAGGGTTTAGTCTTGCTGGCAACCCACTTAGAATTGAGTTTGCAAAGGCGGTTAGTTTTGACAACTTTTGTCTAATTTCCTTTCACTGCTACTGTATACAGTTGAAGTTTGGACCTTTGGTATATAATGATAATGATAAATAGAGGTATGCATTTCAATCTCATCCAATCCTTGTCCATGCACTATCTCATGCATATCCATACCAACAAGCTCTGCTCAATTCCAAACAAGATTTACACTCCATAGCTGAACCATAACGAAAGAAAAATAGGAAAAATCATAATCCGAGAAGTATTGCATCATCTTTGCAGCAGTGATAAAATCTAATGAAGGATGAATCTAGCAAAACTGGTGCCATCATCCTGACATAATTGCCTATCTAATTCTATGAACTTAAGGAAGATATTGGTAAATTATGGAGAAAAGGGATTTCTTACAGGATTTGGGTATCCATTTATCACCCTGCACCTTCCAAGTCAACATTGTATTTCATAACACCTCTTGCTGTTTGTCTCCTATGCCCTTTGACATTTCGATAAAAAATCTTGACCGCATCATTAAAATCATTTCTACAGTCTGTTATTGGGTGCTTACTAATAGATTTGTGCAATCATAAAGTTATAGATGGTGAACGAAGAGCAATAGCAGTCTTTCAAGATATCTTTTAATATTTTTCTATTCGAAGACATGCTCTTGTCTGAACGTGTTTTCTTTAATAGGCTTATTTTGAGTTTTAAATTACTCTATTTGGTCTCTTGTCTTTAGAAATTTGGGCAAACTAAATCTCCTAAAGAGCTGTTATGGGAATCTGTTAAATTTCAATAAGTAGAAATCTATGTCCTGTCTACTTTTTCTGAATTCTAAATTTAATGTGCTGGCTATCTTTAGTTGCCAAAGACTTTTGATATGCTTAACTAGGTTGCTGTTTCAATCTTAGTTCATTTGGATGTACATCCTTGCAGTTGTTCCATTGATATTAAAAGCAATCACCTTTACAAACAAATTCCACGCTGTCTGATTGCAATCAAGGTCTACCGTGCTCTATCAATTGCAAAAGCAACTGCCACTGCTTTATCATAATTTCTGGGAGCAACAAAATTAGCAACATCTATATAACATATTGAAGTCCGCAATCTATTAAGTCAGTTATTTAATTGTCTAGGAATGTAAGAAATAGAGACTAAATGGTACACTTAAGTATAAACTAACTAGTTTAAAAACGGTGTTAGAATTTTAGATGCTAATGATTGAATACTTTTGTCAGGGAAGAGAAATATTTTCTACAAGGAAATGCAATCACATCAGATACTAGTGCTCTATTTATGCACAATTCACATGGATAAAATACAAAATAGATTTCTAAAAAGATGTATTATAGGAGGCAAAAAGAAGTATTTCTGTAATGACTGTTATTCTGGTGATAAGCTCATGAGCTTTGAGCAGCAAATTGCAACATATACCATTCTACACCGAGAGCATCAATGGAGCCCTCCAATCTTATTATAAATCTAAAGCTTCTATGACCTAAAGAGCCTATGGATGTTGTTTCCCAAACAAATGATAGCAAAACAATTCATATGACATGAAGATATATTATGGTGATTGTTTGTAATATGGTGTTAGATTCTGCATAAGCTTTTATAGCTAGTGAAAATTGTGAATTGTACCTATTCGAGTTATTAAGAACAAAACCTGAAGCTTTTGCCTCCAATATATATAAACTCATTCAAAAAAACATAGATGGATTATGAAGATTCAGCTTAAACTTGTGCATTTCCTTCTATATAAAGCCTTGAAAAAGCTCAGATAGCAAGTAGGTTGGACTTCTTCCCAGTATAGAAGGGGATGAGGAAAGGATAAAGATTCTGCCTCTATTTGATAGAGTATCTTTTTTTACTATTGACTCCAGCATTTGATATTTGATCTCTCTTCTTAATTGGTTACAGAGGTTACTTAGGGTAATTTAGTTGGAAAGAAACTGTGTTATTCCTAACAATTTCAAATTCTGCACTGTAAATTTTTATCACTTAAATGAAGACCGCCTTTTATTGTAGAGAGTAGAAAGGAAATATTATTAATAATTACCCAGTCCAGCGGCATATGCAGTGGCAACAAAAAAAAGCTTCTGTGGCTGGAAGATCTTTGTTCAAATAGAGGTAGACTTACGAGAAGTTTTCAAATATAGAGCTCTATCAATTGGTGTTTCCAGACTCAGCAATGTAGCATATCATGCTGTTTCATGTTTGCAACACTGGATTTTATCCTGTGATATAGTTTGTTGTACATGCAGATAACAACTCTCAAGCATATTCCCTCATCTTATAAGCAGCCTAGCAAAGATATATCATTGACTTCTGCAACACCAGAAATACAACTTTTGCAATGAAATTCAATACCACAGGAAGTCAATTGATAGCTTTAATTCCATATCATTATCCTTCAGCATGGCCATGTCATCATTCTGGGATCTTTACCAACCCCAAGTATTTTCATCTCTACAGTCATGAAATCAGGCCAATGTGTCCCATCTCTTTTGTACAAACTCCTAAGAATTTGAGAGAAAAGGAATGGGCCCTAACTTCAGTGGGGAGGTAGAGAATGAGGACTCATGTTTCTCATCACTCAACATGCTCTCACTGACTTTTGGGATTTATCTACTAAGACAACTCAAGGGTGCAGTTTAAGTAATCTGAAAAGTATATGTGGCATTTGATAAATGCTGCAAAATTCCTTTGCACTTTTTTATTTGATCTTGTGCTTTGGATTGATCTTCATGTTGTTGAGCAACTTGTGCTTGAAGGAAATTCACTTGATTGTTTGGAATTCTATATGGGGATGTCACTTGTTAAAATCTTGCTTCTTTTTTTTCTTTTTTTTTTTTTTTTTTTTTATCCCTTCTTTTAAATGACTGTGCTTTTCTGTTGAATTTTATATTCTAGTGAAATTACTAATCAAAAGGAAGTAATAATTCTTGCAGTTTGCTCTAGGCCTGGTTTGATTGGGATAAGAAGTATGAGATAATAGGGAAAGAAATAAATGTATACTGATTTGATCTACAATGTCTAATTAGGAAGTTAAAGAAGCTACACCTTCTAGGATGTAAACATTACTGCTTCCCTTCTCCCTCCCCACCAAATTCCCCTACCCCTCCCCTTCCATGAACCAAAGTAAGCCTTAATCTTCCAGAATATAGAACCTCTACCGAAAGCATTGTTGTTGATTTTTTTTACTGGTATATGAATGTCATTTAGATCGACATAAAGTCTGTATTACCTGCAGGGTGATTTCAAATGAATTGCCTGCTAATTTTCATCAGTTTTGGTTAAGAGAGAGTGTTCATTATAGTCTTTTTAGTAGTACTCTTCTCTTTCATAGTTCATTAGAGAACTGGTGCAGATACCTTGTGTTACTAATTCTAATCCCTTCAGTAACTTTGGAGGACAGAAGCCACTATAATGTAGATGGAAGGAATGTTCTTCATGAAATTCAATCCTTTCTCTTATTTTTTATAGGGTAGTTGGAAGTTGGTACACCAAGCATGACAAACTGCATTGACCAGCCCAAGGTGTTTCCTTATGGATAAATGGTATCAGTTGTGTTTTTTTTTTCCAATTACCTCCCTGGTCATGTGGGTTCCTTGTCGACATGTATAATGTTTGTCAAGGATGCTCTTAGGTGCAAAGGTGCAGCCCTTTTTCAGGAAAGTTCCTCAAACCCTCTCAGGTGATGCTTTAAGATGGCAGCTTTTTGTGCCCTTCCTACAGCTTTAGGCATCATCATGGGGCACTTGAGTAGAAGTATCTTCTTGAGTTTCTGTTTTCTGCTTAAAAGGTCTAAATCCTGGTTGATAAATTTTAATCTTAAAAGCCCTTCTGGCATTTTCTGACTTGGATGATTATTCATGAATTTTCTATTGATGATTGGTGTTTTGAGGAGATTAGGGGATTATTGATCTATCTTACTACTTAGAAGTTAGGGAAGTTTTTGATTGCCCTACTTAGTCTTTTTTCTTGTGTGCTTATTTAATATAATGACTTAATTCTATGCTATTTTTAAGGTTAATCGAATTATTAGTTACTAAATAATGTATATAAGTATATATATAAATGTACTCCTTACATTGTACCTTGTCTCTAAGCTATGCAAAAGGGCTCTAAGTGCCTTGAGTGTTCTTATAGCCCTTTTGACCACACTGGGCATTTCAAGGCAGAGAGAACGAAATACAGCTCAATATTAGCCCTTTGTTTTCGCTTTTGCATGTTTGTCTATGCTATGATCCTTGTAACATGAAGAACATTATGTTATCTGGGCTGCTGACTTTGTAAATTGAATTTTTCTGTTTTCATTTTTGTTCTTGTTCTAGATGATGCAGATTATAAGGAAAAACTCCTATGGGAGTTACACTTCTATAAGGACAATCATTTGATGGCTCTAACCTCATAAATGTTGTGTTTTGCCTCTCTCTTTGTATTTGGGGTGGTCATTTATGCACTTCATAAGTGTTTCTTCATTGTTTGATATTCTTTGGTGTTGTATCTTCTGCTCGTCGTGAATTTTATTATAAGTATGGAAAAGTGTCCATAACTTCCCCATGCCTACCCCCAACCTATAGTAGCTAGGTGGAAAAGTAAAACTAACCCTTGTTCATATACAAGTTTCTCTAGTACAAATTGAGACACTTCAACTAGGTTCATTGCTCCGGCTTAGAATATGATTAATCCAGCATGGACTGACTACATGAGCTACAATTGTTACCCTGTCCTACTAGTGCTTGATATTCTCATCATTAAAATGTGATCAGGTTACAAGGCTCCCATGGAGCCTGTTGCTTCATTTTTTTGATGCATTGTCTTACTAATGTGGTCCATGCTCCCTTTTCAGTCTCTTTAAAATGGTTCCCTACTCCTCTCTCACCTAAAAAGTTCTAAGTGGACTAAAGCTACTTTGATGCCTAATCTTAGTATTAGACTGTATGAACGTATATTTTAATTGGTAAATGGATCGAGAGCGCATCATACTGCTTCAGTCAACGTAGTAATTTGGGCTTAGTTTATGTATGTTGGGTTGTTGTCTTAAATTGCAACTAAAAGTCCTTCTGAACCATTTGAAGTAAAATTGAAAAGCATATGATTATGCTCTGAAGACATTTTTGCATTGCAGGAAAAATCTACATCGCGAGATGATGACTACCTGCTACACCGAGAACAACGCTCTGTAGTAAGAGCGTCGCCTTATCCCCAACGGGACTCGAGAGGACGCCATTCTAGCCCCAATGCAGATAACTCTAAGATGAAGGATAAAAATGGAGAACCCAGTGAGGTATTATGGATTGGTTTTCCTGCCCAACTAAAAGTGGATGAATTCATTTTAAGGAAAGCATTTGCACCATTTGGAGAGATAGATAAGATTACTGCATTTCCTGGCCGCACTTATGCTTTTGTTCGGTATAGAAATGTATTGGCTGCCTGTAGAGCAAAAGAAACTCTTCAGGGTAAATTATTTGGCAATCCTCGTGTACATATTTGCTTTGCCAAAAGTGAATCTGGAACTTCAACCGGAGAAAGGAACTCATCAAATGCTCCCCCATCTCCACACTTCCGGGGCTATGCATCTGAGCAATTTCGTCATGATAGGGATTATAGAAACATAGATGGGGATATGAGGTATTCTCCTAGTTACTTGTCAAATCGTGAACCTGACGATCCTGATATAGTTAATTTTGGGAGAAAGAATAATGCATGGGCAGCATGATGGTGCATTTGAACGCAGAAGGTTCCCTGATTTAGGCTCTGAGCGAGTAATACCAGGAAGCATGTATGACCCACGAAATAGTCCTTCAAGGGACAGAATTAGTCACTTTCAGGAACTTTCTCCTGATCGATTCTCTCGTCAAGGCCCAGAATATGACGATCCTTATGATTTGCCAGAGGACCCGTTGCTATTTCATGAAGTCAAGAAATTGAAAACCTCCGCCTTACATTCACAGAATGAGCTCCCTGAGTATCCTTTCAGTCATCCAGGGCAAGGAAAGCATATGCCTTCCAAGACATTTCCAGATTATCAGCCTGATTCATATGGGAAGAGTTTAGATCCAGAACCGTTTGGTTATAGACAAATTCCAAACCGTCAGACAAAATCAGTCCAAGGTTATGGAGAGCGAAGTGACCAGAGGAGTATATCTTATGATAGCCTTCATGTGGGGTCTGTTCCAATTCCGACATACCCTGAACAGCAGAGATTGGCCCCTGATTCACGCATCTTCTCTAAAAAGGAAGAGTGGAAATGGGAAGGGACTATAGCTAAAGGAGGAACTATTGTATGTCATGCTCGTTGCTTTCCTGTGGGTAAAGAGCTGGACATGAAGTTGTAAGTATTAAACTTATCATTTTCTGGTACCTGTGGAGCACTTGAAATTTATTACTGTGTGCAAAAATTTAGAGTTCTTTAAGACGTTCCTTGTTTCTCTTTTGATTATATCACCATCTATGCCTGTTCTGCTTGCATCATGTCTTTGTTTAAACAATACTTGTCCTCATGGTTTCTATTCTCTCTATCCTGTCATTTGTCAAATAGACGTACATAAGTGAAGTGATCTTGTTCCAGATGGATATGTGGATTTTGAAATGTAAGAAAATTGAAAGATGAAAATGTGAGATTGATCAGGAAGTTTAGTGGTAGTGAATAAAAGATCAAAGGAATTATCACAAATTCATGAGGTACTAGAATTATATATATATATATATATATATATGTGTGTGTGCTGTTTCCCAAATATTCTTCTTATTTGGATCAGCCTGCAAAAAGTTAAAACAGAATTTTCAAACTGTGAGCAGCTAATTCATTCTTCTGTGTTCAATTGTCCACTCACTGAAGTGTTTCTGTCCTAATAAACAAAGTCAGATCTCTCACAATACCATCTGAACATTACAGGCCTGAATACTTAGACTGCACTGCCAGAACTGGTTTGGACATGCTTTCAAAGCATTACTATCAAGCAGCTGGTTCTTGGGTTGTATTCTTTGTTCCTGCAAGTGATCCTGATATGGTATTTTACAATGAATTTATGACCTATCTGGGGGAGAAACAACGAGCAGCCGTTGCCAAATTAGATGACATAAACACATTATTTCTTGTTCCTCCTTCAGAATTCTCCGAGAAAGTACTGAAAGTACCAGGAAGAATGTGCATCTCTGGCGTTGTTCTGAGGCTGGAGCAACCTGGTTTGACCCACGGGTCTTTTCCTCATCATCATCATCAGCAAGAAGGGGATCCTCCATTAGCTATTATACAGCAAGCATCACCTTCAGGGCCTTATCCATCAGTATCTGCATTACAAAATTTTGAGAGACCTGGAATTGGAAATGTTTCTTTCTCAGGTACTTTCTCTGCAGGACCTTCACATGCAAGACCTGCTGGTGGAGATTTGCCTGAACATGAATATACACTTCATCGGCACAATACAGCGATTGCTCCTGGCTGGTCTTCTCATGATATGGAAAACACAACTTCAAACCCTAGGAACATCCCGAATTCTGTAAGTAGGACTAGCAGCCAGCAATCTGTTCAAGAAAACTCTCCCATCCCATCATCCATTCCGCAGGCTGTTCTTCAGCCTGAGCAACTTGCACAGCTGGCAACTTCTCTTCTAGGACAACAGAGGCAACCTGGGGCTGCATCAACTTCATCAACATCCTCTGACTGGTCACATCAAAAATATTTGTTACCAAATAATCAGGTTTCTTCTGAGATTCCATCATCCCAATATGCTCAAATACTGCAGCAACAGCAACAACAGCAGCAGCAGATGATTTCAAACATGTCCCCTGCAACTCAAAAAGAGTTTCAGACTGGTTCTCAGGTAAATCAACAGCCACAATATCCGGCACAGGAAGAAGGTGACACAGAGAAACGCTTGCAGGCAACTTTGCAGTACGCGGCCGCTCTTCTTCAGCAAATACAACAGCGACCTAAGGAATGAATAACATTAACATCTTTTTTTTAGGAAAAAAAAGAAAGAATGGGTATGTTGTGGTCTTAGTTAATGGAAGGTATATACCACTCTGTTTTTTGTTAGTACAGATTGAAGTGAACTGAATAGATTTTAATCCTGCCTAGTTGAATGTTTGTTTGTCAGCACTTGTATTTCTGGCTGTAATATTTTGCAAAATTATTCTTTGAAAATGCAAATGGTTAGCAGGACTACTAGAAGCAAACCTAATTTTCATAGCATCATTTTCTTCATTATTGAGCACTTGTTTACAAAAGAATTGGCAATTATACATACAAAAGAATGGAAATAAATGGCTAAAAGTACAAGTAAGTTGATGAGTCCATTTCATTGGTTGTTGTATCTCTGCAGAGAATAGATCTGGCTTCAGTTATTGATCGAGGTGGCTCTACATCTTTCTCTAGTAGAGCTTTTCCTTGTAATCTCTGCATCTGTGAAGCAAATATGTCGTCTAGAATCTGTAAAAAACACACACAAAAAAAGAAAAGCACACTCACCAGATGATCATCAATTTCTTAAAATTGTTTTACTTGCAACTGCTGTAGGCTATTTCTTTACTTACCCCGAGAGCATGATAAGATCCATTATACCAGACTCTATTTTCTTTCCTGCCCTCAAGAAACTTGACTACAATCTAATCAAACAGAAGAACAACACAAGGATGAGAGCATGATGAGAATATATATATATATTTGTATTTGTGGATTAAACAGAAGAACCAACTTGTTTATTATTACCTGTCCCATTTTATCCCAAAATCCACGACAAATTGCTACAAATGTTCGACTTGTAAAAACCTCATGCAAATTGGATATGGAATCTGATAGTTGTGTATTCAACATTTGCATTCTTTCACGGATCTGAGCTTCTCCATCTGTTATTTTTGTTTCCTCCAGGATCCTTTGTAACCTCGTGTTACGACTAGCTTGTATCTGATGAAGCACACAGTTTAGTTTACTTTGAAATCAAACAACACAATGTCCACACAGGTTTTTTGCAACAAAAATTCATGATCCCATATATATATATACATATATATATATCATGCCATCAATGTTAAAAAAGACACTACTTTGAGAAGTTAGGAGGAAATAGAGGAGGCCTTACATTATTTGCAAGTTTCACCACTATGGCTTGCATGTAGTTCTTGTACTTGGTTTTTAGTAACACTGTAACACCATTTATCTGCTCACCAAAACTGTACTTCTTCTCCACATTGAATGGCAGATATGATGCCCATGCCTTGAGGATGTCCTCAACTCTGCAGTGCAGAACATCCAACATTCTCTTGATAGTGTTTAAAAATGTTCCCAACTGCCAGAAAACCATAACAAAGTTTAGGTGCTACTTCTTTTCAAATACATTTGCACTCAGGGAAAATTTATAAAGTATGTATGGATATGTGAGGAATATAAGCATGACCTAGGTACCACCATTGTCAACTTGATATATCCTATCATCTACATGACTATTTTCTGAACTTCAATAATAAGATGGATGCCAACCTGGGGTGGAACATAGTAAAGTGCAGTTGATTGCCTTCTTGCTAATTTCTGAACCTGCATTCCAAGCTTCTTTGGAACACTATTCTTCAAAGGAGTCAAGATATCATTGTACTGCCTTTCCAATGCTTTTATAATAGCCCTTTCCACATTTGCAACTGCCTGTCGAATTGCAAGAAGAACTGTTTTAGGAATCATCATAAACACAAGAACTTCCGTGCAGGAGAAACCTAGAGAATTGTTGTGAGACTTGAAATAAAAAAACTAAATGTAGTTATGCACATATTCATTTTGAACTTGCTGTTAGGTCCACCAGAACTGCTTACATTCTCTAATACTAATGTGTATTGCGGCCATCGGTTGACAACTACTGCATACTCATGTAACATTGTTACGAGTTTGTCAAATGCTTCCTCTGCAAAAGGAGTTGAATAATTTGTAATTACTCCGGACCAAGGTACCTGCCATACATTTCAAAAGAAAGAAAGTTAGTTGGATGCTACATATGTATCTTTCTAACAGGTGAAATAATTTTGTTCAATACATTTAAGCAGAATATTTACCTTCTCTGCCTTACATAACTCAAGCAGGTTAAGCTGCAGATCTTGTATCCAAACCATAATATAATTGTGGAACAACTCCCTTGAGTCAAAACCAATTGTACTGTATAACAAAACAGTCACAGGACAAAAGGCTTAATGTAATCCTACAGAAGGAAACTGTGTACTCCTCAAAAATTATGGAGGAATAAACATATCAAAAGAAGCTGTAATTTGAAACATCGAAAAATATCCAGGGTGATGGATAAATGAAATACCTGATCGTCCAAGACTCGAGATCTCTCTCAAAGTCAGCAGTAGCTTTCAATAGTTCAGTAACATGTGGTGTGGGGCCTGATGGAGGCCATGCAGAAAGAAAACATCGAAGCCTTTTAAATAACTCGGTACTATATACTGTACCAGTGATGTTTGCCAGATCAATTGAACTGAAAATGAGGAAACAGGTAATCAGGTGATCTTTGTCAAACAGAATGATCTTAATAATGAATCTTATCTTTAAGTAGTTCTATATCTATTGGCATAAAGCTAGGCATACAAAACATTTGATTATAGTTGTAATAAAATTGACCAAATTTACCTCATCTTTGTAAAGCCAATCATGAATTTTTGAAGGATTGAGTTAATTTTGGATTGAACATTAACCATTTTACAGATATTTGAAGGATCTAATACCTTGGTAGTATATGTTGATCGTGGATCTTAAGATCAGCCTGAATCTCAATGCCTAGGTTGCTGCAAATGTTTTTCATCTTCAAATATCCGGTGACCATTGTTGTACCAGAATCCATAACATTACTATCAGAGTTGCTTGATAGAAATTCATCAGTATCCAGCATAAGCTTCCGGCACCTTTTCAATGCTGCTGTCTGTAAAGATAGTTTATGACTTGTACTTCTCATGATAAGTTAA
This sequence comes from Asclepias syriaca, assembly GCA_027405835.1. Taxonomy (NCBI): domain Eukaryota; kingdom Viridiplantae; phylum Streptophyta; class Magnoliopsida; order Gentianales; family Apocynaceae; genus Asclepias; species Asclepias syriaca. Next base: position 4,883,574 of record CM049930.1, on the reverse strand, counting down.
GAGTTGAATATCAAGAGAACTTATTGCGTATATATTTAGTAGAGGTCATCATTCAGAAAGAAAGTTTTAAAAACCATTACCAAAGATGTTTTAGGACATAGTTGATAAGTTTCATGAAAATTTACAAAGCTATTATCCTCCTCTATATTCAGAATTTCCCTTTTTTCAAGAAGCATTTGTACATCATGATCATTTTCTGAAATCATTACTTTAGGAAAGAATCTCAAGGGACAAATGATGTTAACAGTTTGTGGAAACATAAGAGGACAAGGAATTACTCACTTCTAAATAGTTTCTCAGAATTGTCTGAGCATCCTGAGTAAGGATATCATGAAGAAGTGTGTATACTTTCACAGCTGGAGCTAGAGCTGGTGCTGCAGTTTCTGTTACCGGACCTGACATTTCCATTAAACCAGTGGAGGAGTTTTCGTCTAATGATTTGTAGTTTTGAAACACATCAGCAAGGAGACTTTCAACTTGGGCTTCACAACTTAACAATATACTTTTCTGCAGCATAAAGAAAGAAATAAATATTTTCAGCTGCAGAAGTAGCAAGCAACCTATGAATAATGCAAATTCCAGCTTTTTTAAATAACCTTTTTACCACAATGCAAAAACACATTTACGAAGACAAAAAACAAAAACTAGTAATATCGTAAGATCTTGTGATCACATTTCTTCACATATTCACTAAGTGACATAATAATTCTTTCGGTTATAATAAATCATTTGTTGTTCAAAGGGCTTGGGCAGATATTACAAATGATAGCAAGGATCCTATCCAGATTCCAAGGGGGGTTCTCTTATGAGTTTCTGGTCTGTACAAAATTTGAAAACGATGCAACAGAAAGGTATTAAAAGAAATAGCTACTGGAGCCCATTTTTATGCCACCCTTGACCATTCAGATTAAAACATCAAAATTCTATTCCATTATCCATCTCTTTCCTCATATAGGTTCCTGTGTTATTTAAGGCTTCTAACACTGTTGAATTTGCATCTAGGCACACTAATTCATATTCAAAAGCTAATTTCTGCTCTGCAGATCTTCTTCCTTAGGCAGCATAAGCACAGTTCTATCAATCTTTTACTGTAGTCTGAAAAAATCGTTTGCACCCTTTAACAGAATTTATTGAAGAGAAAACAAAAATTTTAAATCTTTATTAGTTAAACCATTAGAATTCACAAGCACAAGTTGGGTAGCATATTTATATAATTTTCTAAATGTAAGCTTTTGTTCTAAATCATGCTTTTGCCACCATCTGGAAATAAGGAGGTTTTTACCTCTTGTCTTGTCAAACTTCTATCATCCCTGGCCTTTAATACAGGCATAAGCAATTCATACACAAGTTCTATACAGTCTTTGGTTGGAGTTGCGACATTCATTACATATGAGAGGTACCTGCACATTGAAAGATAATATTTAAGCAAAGTAATTGAAATTTCTTGACTATGTACTGTAATTGTCTAAAACCAAATATTTGAGAACCTTAGTCTAGCATATGAATCTGAAACTCCATAATACTCTGCAAACTCTTCCAGGAGCCATTTCCAACGTCCATTTAGTTGTAGACGTCGTGCCTGAAAATGTTGTGCACGCATGGAAGCTTCCAGCAACAGGTCATAAGCAAGTGTTTCTACGACAACTCCATTCTACATCAGCATTTCAAGAAACAGTTCAACATTACAACAGATATCCTACATATGTGGGTACATGCTTCTATATGTCAAAGGAAGTACGATAGAAAGTTGTAGGGTTAGTATTCTCAAACCTTTGAGTGTGTTGTTTCATCCTGTGTATATGAGCAAGTAATACAGAGCTGAATTTTCCCGACACATTCATGATCACCAAGATATAAAGGCCACCATTTAATTTTATCAGTCTGAAAATTCAAAGTCTATTATTAGATAAAGAATTCATGGTTCTAAAATTCAGATTAGTAATAAAGATATATTTGTTAGTGATACCACATACAGGGTGGTCAATCATCATTGAAACTGGAATTGTAGCTCGACCTTGAACATTTTTCTTTGTATCCTGAACTTCAAGTAAGATAGAATCTCCTTCGTTCTCCGGAAAACTGAAATAGGAGAGTTATATAATACACAATGTATACTTGATAAGTATTCTATAAATTATGATAGGGAAAGGTAAACCATATGATTTGATTTATTTGAAAACAAAAACTTGTAGATGTATCCATTGTGGGGAACACCTCCATACAAATAAAAATGGCATCTGCAACTTACAAGTCATGGTAATCACCGCTTCCAGGCTGCAAACAGACAGCAGAATCCATTTGAAGTTGATTATCTTCTGATGTACTCTTCAGCAGCAGGTAGCAAGACAATGATTCTGATGAGTAGACAAGAACCAACATTTATTTATTTCTTCCACAAAGTTCTCCAACAAATGGGATATACAGAAGTAGTGTATGGGGTGCCACATCTGATTTTCACTTACCATTCATGCAAAGTTACTAATAAAAGGAGAAATTATTTGGTTCAATGCATCAAGATTGGTAAAATGGAGACACCTTTATGTGGATACAAACTGTGATACTCGCAAAGGTTACTTAATATGTCATTTTTACAAATCAAGTGATTGCATATAAAAAACTAGGGGGAATGACTTTAAGAAGGAAGTTCAAGTTGTGCTTCTTAAAGCAAGCATATATATATATATATATTTGGCAGGAACAAAAAGTTAACTATGTTGTCTGTAAAACAATATACTCAAGTTGACTAAAAGACATAAAAAATTGTGTGGACTGATATCACAATATTTAACTTGCTTTCCCAAGCAGGAATAACATAAAAAGAAAGGACTGACTAACCTTCAGATGTCAATGAAAATGAAGCAAGTTTAAGAGAAGTTATTCCACTTTTTACGAGTGATGAAACTTGCCGGACATACTCTGCACCTGCCTGCATGTAAATCATCCCTCTCAGAGAGTTTGTGCTCTTCAGCTTCTGCCTTGGTATAATCCGCAGTTTCTTCACTGCCATATTATAATTTTTCCAATGTCAAGTAAAGAGTAAACATAAGTCCATCAAATGGCAGTCCATGAAATATGACTTGATACAGAACAAGAAAAAATAAATGTAAGTTTTACACTAAGTAAATTGATGAATATACCATACCTTCAACACGAATTTTCCCAGTTATCTTTCTATCTTTAGAGTGAAATGTTTGTGCAGATGTTGTTGTTGTTGTCCTTGATGAACTCTTAGAAGCTTGTACCCCACCACCTCCTCTTGGTTGCAACAGATACTTGTGTAGACTTTCAAAACAAAGGGGAAAGATAAAAAAACATGTAAAAATGAAATAACTCTTATGTTAAGATGAAAAATCTGACAATACAAGAATTTAATATTCAAATCACGGATTAATTTAGATTTGATCCAAATTAAAGAGTTTAAGAAACACAGCATTTGGTTGTAAATGTAAAGTAATTAATAAAGGTGGGATTTTGGTGAGAGAGGCACTATTATCATACCCAAAGGCTCTGCGAAGAACCAGGCACTCGTCTTTTAGGAATTCTGGTGCCTCTGTGCAACTTCTAGCCCAGGCGTTCAGACATAAGCGAACACATGCATCATAAGCTATCAATGTCTGCCATGCGTTCTGATCACTGCGGCTAAACCAGAAAAACAAACACCCCTTCGGAGTTCAGATCAATTATCCCCCAATTATTTGGATATCCGTTGGTCCAAATGGAAAAAAAAAAAAACCTAGAAAAAAAACTAAGAAATGTAAAGTTAAAGCTTATTGGATTTGTGTATCATCTCACCTTGCAACATAACATGGTGAAATGTCTATTGACTTCTCTTCTTTCCAAACATCACTTGCTTCTACTTCTTCTGTTTCTGTTTCCAGGGCTGCTCCTCCATTTTCTTCCCATGGCCTTACATTATAATAATATTTCCATGCTAAGCCAAGGCATTAAAGAAAACAAATCTTGGACCAACAGAATAACATACACAACAACAAAAGTATACCTTTTACAGAATTCGTGTGGTGCAGATTCCACCTTGAACATGTTTTCTTCTTCCTCATTATTCTTTTTCAGATCAAATCTTCCTCCTGAAGACATGCCGGGTTGGTTTTCATCAGTAGTCTCAGTGTTTAGCTCCTCTCTTATAATCGGTGGAGCACTTGGTGTTCCTAAATCCATGGCCGCATCACTTAATTTGTTGTAACAAATTGGTGTAGTAGAAATTCCGATTGGTGTAGCCTGTGCATTTGTTGTAATAACAACAATTAACCCAATTGCCAAAACAAGTAAGTATCATAAAAATCAAATCAAAATCAAAATGAACAAAAAAAAAAAAAAAAGATCCTCACAATAACAGAGGATTGGTTCTTCCACCCAAAATTTTCAAACATTTCTTACATAAGCACTGTGTCCCCCGGACTCGCCGTCAGTAAATCTTCTAGTAGAATTTCCAGGCACTTCAATCTGAAGATTTTCTTTTGACAGTCCTCTGTTAAGTACACAAGAAGCATGCCGAGAACCCGTGCTTCTTGTTGTTGTTGTTGTTCTTCCTCTAACCTGATTCAGATTCCCTGTTTTCTTGACATCAAACATTGCCACATCAAATCCATCTAGAATCGACTTACTGATCAATTCTTCATCGGAGCAATTGTCTTCAACCTCATCGTTAACTGAACCCATACTCTCGCAGTCGGCGGCATCACTTTCGTCGTTGTAATAGTCTTCTTCATTGCTGCTAGCACCCAGACTCAGTGAGACCGGATTACGAGGTCCAAGAAGAACCGAATGGAATTTTAAAGGGGGCAAAGCATGTGAACCACTAGAAATTGAAGCTAGTGGAGATCTTGGAAATGGGATGGCGTATTTCTGATCAAATTTCTCATTTAATGGCGACAATCGCCTGCCAGATTCTTCTTCTACGTTTGATCCCTGCAAGTACAATTTTTCCGTATCCTCATTAAAAGAAACCCGGAAAACAAAGATTTTGTATAAATTCAAGAAAACCTGAAGTGATAAAAGGGAAGAGTGTTGTTAATATAATATGTTACCTGTTTGATCCAGCTGATTGCAGATTCATCTAGACCTTCAGTAAACATTCTCGAATTGCTCCTTTTTTTTTTTCTTTCTTGCAAAAACAAAGAGTACGATGAAGAATACAATTGAAAAAAGAAAAAAAAAAAAGATTCTTCCAAAATGAAGAGTGATGGATTCAGAAATTAATTAGAACTTGCTGATGTGAGGAAGGAAGAGAGTTAGAGAAATGAAATGAAAAGAATGGAGCGTTTTCGCTGGGACTAACGGCTAGTTTTGAAAAAAAAAGTATGAAAGAGAAGAGTAGTAGTATTATTATTATTCGTCGTTTTTGGGAACCCAAACGCGCATAATAAAAAAAAAATGTTACACTATGGTCAGAGGGATCGTTACATAATGACGCCGAAGTCAAGAAACTCTTCTCTTACTTCGACGAGGGGCCACTGAGAGGTCGTAAAAAACCTCAGTCTAAGTCAGCTAGTATTGCTATAGGAGCTCGTCATATAGCCAATAAGTCTCTATCACTCCGAAGCCTTGACGAAGTAAGGAGTCTTATTTCTGATATTGAGACACAAATATCTTAATTACCAATCAGATCTGGATCTCTTTAAATATCTTCCACAAAATATCTTGTGATCAACAATCCGAGTCCCACTTCGCCTCCGGATACCAGATAACTCTAGGGGACTTTCCAGAATCTTCTCCTTCAAATATCTGTTAACTAAAACATCTCTTGATTGAGAATATCTAACAAAATATCCCTACGATGGTGGGATATTTTGGGCTTAGACAAATATCAAGCCGCTCACCACAGGGTCACCCGACTCTATAAATACCATCTCTCACAAGGCAGGAGGTAAGTTCAGATATCCATACTATAATCTCTGTACATTTTCCTCTATTTTCTCACCAGTTTCAAGCCACTGACTTGACCGTCGAAGGGTTCGCCGGAGGTCCTTCACCCTCCGATTGAACTTCTCTCTTTCGCAGGACACCTTGCCCGCGTCGAGCTGCAGGATTAGTAGAGGTTTTCCATCAAGTCCACGACACTCTTGATATTCACACATCAAACCAAATTCCGGCTAATCAATATATATATATATATATCATTCATCTCAGCAACGAATGAATTACTATGAAAAGAATCTAAGATACCTTAGAGAGAAGAACCCACACACAATTCCCACCAATAACAATAGAAACCAAGAATTCTGCAAAACAAGAAGAATGGTTAACTGATGTCGCTTCAGGTTTAGAGTGATTTTTAGACATCAATTCTCTCGTACTTGATTCAGTGCGGTACGGAGCACATCATTCCAATGTTCTCAATCCCACGTGGCATAGGTGAACACTCCTATTGGACCAACCATCGTCATGTACATGAAACTAACGATCATTTCTTCGCTTTTTATTCACAGTTTTTTTAAGCTCCACTTCTCCACGCGCTCCCTACAACGTCAGTTTCACTCACCGCCCTCAGCAGCCACGTGATTATTTGGAAAATTATGAATTAATATATATATATATTTTAAAATATTATATTTTATCTCTAACTTGAATTCGAAATTCTAAATCATAAATAAATCAATTCTAATATATATATATAATCAATTTTTTCCTAAAAAGAAAATTCTTTATATTTATAACTAAAATAATCATTTAAAAAATTTTAACCAAAATAAAACTGTCCTTCTTCTGTTAAAATATTATCTTTCATTAGGTTAATTAAAGATATTTTTGCCAACTCAATAAATAATTTTAATGATACTTTTAACTAATTATATTTTGAATTAATAAAAGTATTAAAAAAATTAGATAATTAACAAAATATTAGCTATTTAACAGAAAATAATTCTTTTATTAAAAAATTTATGAGATTAATTTGGTTAAATAACTTCCATTATTTTTGTTACTAAAATTATGAGTGGTATTTGTTAAAATATATTTTAGGAAAAATATGATGCGTGTTTTAATGGAAGGCGCGTGTAATACAACGATGATATATATGAGAGTGAGAAATATTAAGACCCCCAAAAGAAACAAAACAATGTCTCATTTCCGGGGTCGGTCGTCGCCATCGGTTTTAATGACCGCTTTCGTGTTTGAATGCGATAGTTGAAGAAAGACTTTTAGAGAAAATTCGTAATCCAACCCTTTTTATGCAAGTTTCTGGGAGACCCTAAAACTTGAATCAGCTCCTTTCAAGGTTTTCTTCGATTATTTTGCTGTCTTTTCATTTGTGGAATCCGACTTCTGTATAGCTTGGTTGTGATGGTGGAAGGTGAGCAGAAGAAGAATGGGGAGAAGGATCAGAAGCAGGGAAGAAGAAAACGGTGGAAATGGAATTACGCTGCCTTTGGGGCAGTGTTGGTGGTATTATTTGGAATCGCAATCACATTAATGTACAGCAAGCATCCGTCCTGTTCCTGTTCTAAGGTTCTGATTTTCTCTCTGCTTTTCTTCTTTCTGGAGAATTTTCCATTTATGAGCATTTGTTTTCCCTTTTTAGCTTGTTTCCGTTTGTTTGCTATTTTTTCAGATTACACATTTTTGGGCAATTGACGTAAGATTCTGGTTGGAAATGAAACAAAAAAATAAAATAAAATAATGGAGTGATGTATGTAAAATGTACATTTGTTAGGGTTATTATTATGTTTTAAATTTATAAGCTTTCTGTGTTCATAAATGGATGGTTATTATAGTCCATTCAAAATGATGAATGCTGCACAAGTAGTTATTGGTTGGCTTATTACATTGTCCCATTTCAGGTTCTCGAGATAACTTGGTAATTGAGCTAGCAAACAATATGCCAAATGGTTCTGGATTGCTTGTTTATAATCTCACTATTTAAAGGATTTATAACTTGATTTTGCATTACCAACAGCCCATTCTGTAATAGCTACTTCTATGTTGTCTTGGAGTGTTTACTTCTTGTATTGTGCCCTTATCGTTCATAATTGCTTTAAGCATTGTAAGTTTGTTAATGTTTCGTAAGTAATCCTTCACTTTTCAGAATTTAAGTCACATTTACAATAATGGTACTTTAGTCTCATAGGATTTGGCTACCCAATTCCAATCAGTTTGAAGTTGATATCTTGGTTAGTGTATGTTTGAAAAGAAGAATTCATGAACTAGTAGCTGAAGATGCTAGTTCTCTGAATACTTTTGATGGCTAATAATCCTTCATGGCTAAGTTGTTGGAACAATACCTAAAAGGCCTTCCATTTTCTTTCTAATCCAGCAGCATGCAGTGAATGAGTTGATGTTTTGGTTTTTGAAACATCAAATCATGTAATGATCTTGTCAAGGCATGATTGATCTTATAATTTTAATTATCAGTTGCTACAAGATGAATTATTATGTAGAAATGGGCAATGCACTGTACATGTTTTACAAACCAGCCATTTTGTTAATGAAACTAGAATATCCCACGTCTTTTTCTGCCCAATTTGGTGAACTTTAGTGTTATAGGCGCTTTTACATTAAATAGTTTATGATTGACTTTAGGTGTCTTGTTTATTAGCCGGCTGAAAAGTTTTTGATATTACTATGAATGAAAAATTCCTGTAAAATGGCATGCCAGAAATCTATGTATGGACAATTTTCCTAGTCTAATAATTTTATGCACTTCAAGGTATTTACAGATGTATTCTATCTAACCAAACCTTGTTTTCTTTTTGAAGAAGATTCTACTACAATATGCTCTAATTTATGTGTAGTAAGTGATTGATATTTTTGTCATTGTTTGGGTGCAGGACTCTAGGAAATACACGGGTATTGTTGAAGACTGCTGTTGTGATTATGAGACAGTAGACAATATTAATAATGCAGTCCTGCATCCTCTACTCCAAGAGTTGGTTAAAACACCATTCTTCCGATACTTTAAGGTATGGTACAAATTTCTGTTGTCTAAAAGTAATACTTCTATAGTGGTCTCAAAATGGTTTACCTGGTTCATTGTACGTTTTCCTAAACTAAATTATTCCTAGTTTCCAACTTTTCTGGAGTTACCTATATGTGATCTTGTTGGCAAAGGGTAGCCAAATTATTGACCAACTCCTCGAAGAGAAACATCCATTCTTATCATTTGAATCAGACACAAGCATTTCCTAATTGAAACATTAAATATTGGTTTAATGCCGATTGGATCTGATAGATGATCTATTAGCATTCAATTAGTTCCATCACATATATAAATATAAAGTTTGTACACATGTGCTTGGTGCATGCAAGTATATTGACTACAAGTTATAAATAATGCTGCATTTAAGAAGTTATAAGTCGAATTTAGTTCACTTATGTATTGTCAGATTCACAGTGTTGATGCAATACATGTTACGAGGATGTTTCCATGAGCTGCTGACTACATCATGCCTGTTATGATTTGTCATTTTTGGCCATTCTCACTGAACTTTGATGATAAATACAGGGTGAATTAGAGGAAATGTGGATTCTTAAGCTCTGTAAACATTCAAATATTTGGTCTGTGCAGCATGTTATTGATTGTGTGGATCCTCGTTCATGTAAAATTAGGACCCATTTCTCACCTTTGCTTTTAACTCTGCTATTACTGTCCATTATGTGCTTGATGAACTGAATAATTGGACCATTGTCCGTGTAAAATGACATGGGTCAGAACTGAAGTTTAGCTTAGATTCTAAAACCTTAGATAGCATTAGGCTGATATTTTCGTACTGAAAATTTCAAAATGTAAAATACTTTCAACCCCAGAGTTTCTGATAGATTATCCTTTTCTCATGGTTTTTTCAATTTAAAACTCTAAATATTTGGGGGTAATAGGGATTTATTTTTCTTTTACTTGTGTGAGAAGGATTTATCTAATTCTCTATTGTCATAAAATATCTGAATCTAACATTTTAAGCACTTGCAGGTTAAGCTATGGTGTGACTGCCCCTTCTGGCCAGATGATGGTATGTGCAAGCTCCGTGATTGCAGCGTATGCGAATGTCCAGAAAATGAATTTCCAGAGACTTTTAAGAATATATTCAAACGCGGTCTTCCACCTGATGATTTGAAATGTCAAGAAGGGAAACCGCAGTCAACTGTTGATCGCACACTGGACTCTAAGGCTTTCAGGGGTTGGATGGTAGTAGACAACCCATGGACTTATGATGATGAGACTGATAATAGTAATTTTTATATCCTTTTCCTGAAGTCAGCATTACATGTTTTGCCTGTTGTTTTTGTTTACACATGATTCTATCATTTCTATTACCTTTACCAAACTATACGATGTTAGAATAATTCATTTACTTTCTTGGGCTAAATTTTCATGTCATTTATTTTTCATATTTTAATTCTGGTAGATCAGTTATAAATTTTTTTTATTAAATTTTGGCCTAATCTATCATAGGCTTTTCTTTATGACAAGTAATTTGACAAATTAAACTTTCAGACTATTGCTTTTGCTTCTAGTATTGAACTTTCTGTTTTTATAATGATTGTTTGTATTGTGTTTTGGGTTCTTATTACTCAAGTATTTTTCTCTTTCATTTTGGATCAGTGTTCACGATTGTATCCTCTGTTTCTAGATCTAAAAAATTTTAGTCAGCATGACACTTCATTTTCATTTATCTGTCATACTCCAGTTCTTCTGGATTTGTTTGAGCTGAAAATATTTATGAATTTGAATTATTTTTCAGGTGAGATGACATATGTAAATCTTCTGCTGAACCCTGAACGGTACACTGGTTATACTGGGCCATCTGCCAGAAGAATCTGGGATGCTGTATATTCTGAAAATTGTCCAAAATGTAAGCAATAGCTTCATTTTTCAGTCTTAGGTATTTGAGTACTTAATGCCTTTCCTGAAAATATAAATTATATAGACCTCCTTGATATGATACTTACTTCATTAATAAAGAAAAGAAAGCATAATTCTAAGAATTTCTTTCAGTGGTGGGGGTGTGTTGTGCAATATGAGGATGCTTACTTCATTGTTAATGTAAAATTCATTATTCTGGCTTAGTTTTGGTCCTTTCTATATTGTTATTCATCATAATTATTTGAATCTGCAAATTACTGCTATGTAAACACAAAGTTTGATTTTATTCATCCTTTGTGTTAGATTTCTCAAAATACATCTTCCGTTATTACTTTTTTATTCTTTCTTTTGTCTGAGATAATGAATGCAAATGGTGATTAAGAAATTTTAGGAAAAACCAGAAAATTATATTTGATTATATTCTGAAATCAGCAATAGTTGTATTCCATTATTGTGATGAATTGTGTCTGCTGCAACTTTTACTGCTATAGTTACTGATATTCTTTTCCTCTTTTCATTCTGCATTTTGGAACAGATGCATCAGGGGAGATGTGTCAAGAGAAAAAAGTTCTATACAAGTTGATATCTGGACTTCATTCTTCAATTTCAATACATATAGCATCAGACTACCTGCTTGATGAAAAAACTGATCAGGTTTGCCCTTCGTCTTGTGCTTTTGCTATACTCCTTTGATCTTTTTCATTTGTTCTAGAATTACATTTCCACTCAGCAAAGTAGAACCCTGGTGTTTAACTTCTTGTATTCTGATAATTTCTTGCACTTTCAGTGGGGTCAAAATCTTGAATTGTTCTATGATCGCGTTTTGAGATATCCTGAACGTGTCAGAAATTTGTATTTCACATATCTCTTTGTACTTCGAGCTGTGACAAAAGTAAGCAACTATTCTGTATCCTTTCTTTCGGTGACTCCTAGCATATGCCTATTCATCATTTATGACATTCAGGTTTTTTATGCATCTTACAGGCCGCAAATTACTTGGAGCAGGCTGAATATGACACTGGCAACCATGATGAAGACCTAAAAACACAGTCCTTGGTTCGCCAGCTACTTTACAATCCAAAACTGCGGGCTGCATGTCCACTTCCCTTTGATGAAGCTAAGTTGTGGCAAGGACAAAGTGGACCTGAACTGAAGCAGCAGATTCAAAAGCAATTCAGAAACATTAGGTATTTATTCTTTGCCTTGTATTATTCGGTTTCACTGCTATCACGAGAAGAAAAAGCAATGGATTATGTATTCTGGGGGTAGTAGTCAGGAGAATATCCGTGATTTCACAATTGCAAAGACTCTATTCTATAGGCAAGGAAAATGATACTTCTACAAGAGAATGCCATCTCCTATTTATCTTTAATGACATTTTCTTTAAGCTTTCTTGATTTTCTTTTCACCTATTCTCAAATTTTTCTCAATACCTGCTGAAAACTTTTTCCTTTTCTCGTTTTTCCTTCAATAGTTTGACAATATATGCATGCACCAAGAACTAATCAGTTTTCAACTTGCAGTGCCCTGATGGATTGTGTTGGCTGTGAGAAATGTCGACTTTGGGGAAAGCTTCAAGTTCTAGGTCTTGGAACTGCCCTCAAAATTCTGTTCTCTGTTGATGACCAAAGCCACTTGGACCAAACAGTAAGTATCTGATGCGAACTCTTTCTGGTGTTGCCTTGTAGGATTAAATAAGTGTTAACTGTGTCTCCAACTTCACCTTCTCTCTTTTCAACTTAGCAGCTACAGTTACAAAGAAATGAAGTAATTGCTCTGGTAAACCTGCTGAATCGGCTATCTGAATCTGTTAATTTTGTCCACAAAATGGGCCCTTTGGTAGAGAAGAATATGGAGAACCTCCTGTCTGAACCTCTTGCAGAAGGTATTAGCTTATGGCAAAGAATTTGGGAATCAATAGGAGGACGATTTTGGTATGTTACAGCTTTATTATTATGTCTGATTTTAGTTGCTACAATTTATAACCATTCATCCACTTTTGAACGATTCCCTGCCATCTCATAACCATCTTTCTTTGTCCCAAGCAGGCTGCTAGAGCTTTATTTGAATTAATATTCTATTAAGAAAATCTCTGTCCTTTGTTTAATTTTTTTTTTCCCATATGCAGGTTGAAGAGACTCCGGGCATAGATTGGAAACTTCGGATGTCATCTCCAAACAAGATTTTTTTTTTTTTTTCTTTTGCGGAAAAAAAACTTAAAAGTGTCGATTCCATCTAACTCCACTTGTAGGATGAGTTCTTGAAAGAACTAAAGTTGTAAAGGAGAAAAAATGTACACATCGATACATATATGGATGAGCACTATGTTGAGAAATTTAGAAGGCAGACCGTGTAAATTCTGAATCTAGTAGTGCATGTGCCTTTTTAAAAAAAAAAAAAAAAATATATATATATATATATATAGTGAATTTAGTCTCCATTAAATTTGTATTAGTATTTTCGTATATTTTATGGATGGTTCTTAATTTAATGCAAGTTATAATGAAATCGGCAAATTTATCAAATATAAATTGATAAATTTATTAGAGATTAAAATTGTCCAGTAAATTATTATTATTTTTATTATAAAGTTAATAAATTTAATCTTCAATATTTGTATTTTTCTTTTTTGAAATTTCAATATTATCATTTATTTTATTTCTGTCCTATTTTTACTTTTAAACTAATACACAAAGTTATTTTACTGTTTAAATTAAGTAAAAACCAAGCATATAAGAAATTAAAAAATATGTGAATATGGAGAGAGAATCTAAAAATAATAAAAAAAAGAAAATTTAAGTTACAAAAAGATAAGATGACTAAATAATATGACAATCATCATTCCAATCATGGACAACTAACTAACTAACTGAACTACAATAGTTAATGCTGCACAAAACTCAGCACTAATATATATCTGTGTCAGAAGATGTACACCACAATTCGACCAAAATACAATAAAAGCAGATGAAAGAATCATCTCATCAAGAAAACAAATATATATATTATATATGTTTCAAGGGCAGGAAAAGAAACATACATAATCATTCTCATAGAACAGTTCTTGGTGCAGCTGATCCAATATTCCAGCCTCTCTCCTTTTCTCTCTTACTTTCTTTAAGCTGTGTTTCCTTTGTTACTCTCCTTGCACTGCTTAAAACTCTATGAGCCATTATTTTCCCTCTGCTTCCTATAGAAACTCTTACTTTTTCCATTCCCACATTCACACCCATCCTTCTGATATGCTGCTGCAGCAGCATTGGAGACCTCTTTTGATTTTTCTTTTGGAGGCTTTTCCTCAACAGACGACAGCTGCTGGTCGGTTTCTTACTTCCCATACCATCATCATACACTTTAGGACTTTCTATAGTTTCAGCAGCAGCTTGAATTGGTGGTGCTGATGCCAGTGGCAAGAATGAAGAAGGCAGAAGCTTGGTTGTTGTTGTTGTTGTTGTCGTTACTGGTACAAGGCTTGGCATAGGAATCAGAGAATTGCGCCGTGGAAGTTGGGAAGCTGGTATCCTTTGTGCACCTGGACAAATAGAAGCTCTTCCTGTTCTTTTAGGAGGAGGAGGAGGTATCATATGCTGCAATTGCTCAGCCATCTCGGGATCATTTTCTTTTTCCATGAACTCTTTGTGCTTGGTAAATCCTCCTTCTGAGGAAGGAACAACTGAAGGGAATTTATTATAGTTGTTCTCAGAAAGTGGGCGAGTCATGTTTACTTGGTTAGCAGCAGCAAAGGTCCTGGTAGAAGAACCCATTGTTGTAGTTGAAACAAGTACTGGCCTTCTGGGAGGAGCACGGTTTTCCTCATCTTCTTGTTCTCTCATGTACTGTTGCTGTTCAGCTGTTTTTGTGTCCACCTGCTGCCTTGCCAGCTTTCTCTCGACTAGAAGCTGTGATTCCAATTCTTTTATCTGCAAATATTGGTCGTTTTGATCAGTAGTAAAACAAGAGATGCTGTTTTCATCCACAAATTTCTGCTCCTCTTCTTTTTAATCTTTAAGAAAAAAACCAAGGAATACCATAAAAAATACCTTGTCTTGCAGGTTTTTGTTTCTGATATCCTTCTCCTTAATCCTTATATCCAAGCCATGAATGGTATCCTCCAGCCTCTTAACCTGGAAATCTTTGTTCTTCATCTCTTGTTTTGTCTTTTCAACCTAACAAGTGAAGAGAAAAGGGAATTTCTTTGTAACAGGATACATATTTAGGGGAAACAATGAAAATAAATAATGATCTTTCTGTACCATTTGTTTGCATTTCAAGAGCTCAGTGCTTTCTACTTGCTTCTTTACAGGACCTAATTCAATTCCTCGAACTCTACTTGCAAAGTTTAAAGAGCAAAGAGTCTCACTCAGGTCATTTTCATTGGGACTAATCTGTACAAACATCAGTGTCTTTGAATCTCCTCCTGCCAAGTAAATTAGTTAGCATAAATGATGTCAAATTATCATCTTGTTTTTGACAGTGGAACAATGAAAACGAAAAAATACCTAGAGAGTCTTGAAGCAAATGAGTGAGCTTGGAGTTTCTAAAAATAGGCCAAGAAAGGAAAGTGATGAGAGAACAAATACTTTAGAAACAGTTCACCATTTGCATGGTATATGTGTATATATATAGTTGATACCTGAAAGGGATATGTGGGCTTTTATTAGCAAGAGCTGATATCACGTCTCCAAGCGCAGACAGCGACCTGTTGATATTTTGTGTTTCTTTTAACCGTTCACCTTGTACTTCTGTTTTAGCAACCCTTTCACTTCCAGCTAGGTCAATCAGCCATAGTTTACTTCTTGTGCTTTCTCCATTCAGTAAGTTTTCTCCTTTCACCATAACACAATGAATGCTGCAAATACAAGGAATATGACTCAAGGTCTTCTTAGCACCAATAGAGTTTTACTCTTTACTTCTAAAGATGTAATCATAACAGAAAAGAAAAAACCAACCAGTGTGATCGGCTACTATGCTCGTTAGAACTAGTTGATCCAACTGCCCTTCCTTTGCTACCAGTTTGTAAGACTTCCCATACCTCTTTCATATTGTTCACATGAGCTTCAACTAATCCTGGAACATGATGTATTCCTTCACTTACTTGCTTTATTTCCAGCCTGCAGAGGAAAGCACTAATGAAGAACTCTGAAATTCTACAGTATAAATTTTCTCTTTCTTTTTGTTCCTAGTATTTCTTCAAGTAATGTTCGTTGCATCATAATGTATATTGTATCAGCTTGACCTTTCATACGCGAAGACAATAAGAAAAACGTCCATAATAAGGAAGTCTTTTTGATATATAAAATGATAGTAGCACAGGATCTTAAGCAAATCCTATGCTGCAAAGATAGAATAAATAACGAACATTCAAAAAGACCAAGTAAAAATTTTAGTATTCAAGTTGAAGCAAGAACCAAGTATTTTAAGTTACCTCTTTGTAGCAAGTCCTAGTTGTGATTCACAAACTAGTAAATTTCTTATCTGCTCATTGTAGACTTCCAATACACTCACAGATATATCATACTGAAAAGTGTTTTTTCGCTCCTCAATTATGCGGAATAACATCTCCAAAGTTCTATAGTTCACCCCACGGGCCTCATCTGTACCCTCCATAGTAAAAGTTTTCCCAGTCCCAGTTTGTCCATAAGCAAAAATACACACATTATATCCATCCAGGACTGAGGTAGCAAATGGAGCTGTATCCTCAAAGACATCATCTATTCAAATAAACAATAATGAAACATTAGACAGAGCATTGAGACCAAAATATCATAAGCATAAGATGCATGCAAAGTTTGTGGCTCTACCTTGTCTTGCCTGGGGACTAAAGACAGCATCAAACTTAAAAGTTTTCTTTGGTAGCCCAGTTGATTTTATTGTAAGTTCCCCATCTTTGGAAGCTTCAAAATCTATTGGTATTGAAGACCCTTCAGCAATTTCTTCGCTGTTCAAGGGCCTACAACGACAAAAGACTCGAATATTTCCTGGAAAGTGAACATTTCTAAAGATGAGCATTACTTGTCCAACAGATTTAAAACTCTGCCTCATAGGTAAAGTTATGTCTTACCTTTCAACTCCAGTACCTTGTTGTAGAGTTCTTTCTGCTCTTTTGCACCTTTGTTAAATTTGGTTTTGAGATCCTCATGTAACTGTAGGTGTTCTTTCACTATTAAGAGAAATACATGAATCAGAAAAAGTGGTAGGTCTTAAATTAGAACCCAAGATACAATTATTGGATTAAATGGTTACATTTAGATTGAATTACAAAGCTTATGTCATTTATATCCTCTATCCACTTTTTGTAGGATGAAGCCTCTTCAGCAAGCTTGATCTGATCCATTTTTAGAATCTGTTAAAAAAGTGAATTTCAAAAGTAGATGAGAAACCATCCATAGGAATAAGGATATTGAATAATAATACTTGAAGAAGTACTACCTTCAACTTTCGTGTCAAATCTCTGAGTGATGAAAACCATCTACTCTTTTCTTTGACTTGTCCTTCAATGGCACAAGCTGTAAGGAAATGATATGCTTCAGATGTAAGAGTATGACAGAGATTCAAAAGTAAAAATTTATATTGCAAAATTATCATTGATTATAGTTATGCAAACATTCCTATAGCATGAATTTGCTGTAATTACCTACTGAAAATGTTGTACCTAAAAATGTTCAATGATCAAATGGTCTAGAAAAGATTTGAAACCAAAATTTTCAAACCAATTCAAATTTTCATGATTAATATAACTCATGATCTGATGGAATAAAATTTTTCTAACCAATTCAAATTTGAGCCATGGAACCTGCACTATCTCTTGATTGTAACATAGTTCAGAGACAAAGTTAACAATAGCAGATGCTTTCTCTTGGTTACATCGGTGATGAAATATCAGTTAAGCATACTATATCAGATTCATAAACCATTTTCTAAGCATTTTATGTTATCATTTCTTCAAATAGAACATTTTCCTTACATATATACATGTACCATGTAAACCAAAATGTGTAAGACTAATAAGTTGAGGAAATCCTACCAAGTGATCCAACATGCATTGACTTGCGCATCAGCTCATTCTGAAGCTCTTTCAGGGATCTCCAAGCCTCCTGACATTCTCTGTTTTTTATTTCATTCTCCTTTCTAAGTTCTTCAAGTGCTTGTTTTGTGTTTATGAGTTCCTTTTCCTGGATTTGATTCTCAAAGTGAGATCTGCAGAAGTCTTTATCCGTTGTACCATTTCCAACTTCCTGGACAGGCTATCATAAAACAATATGCATCAGAAATCAATCCTATGAATCTCTAAACTGATCTAAGTAAAATATCAAGTTGGCTTCTGCCAGTATGTATACTTCAATTGATTTGCATTGTGTCAGCTGAGATGCTCCCATCAGTCCAGGTAGATCAGTTTCTATAGAGCCTAATACAAGTCAAAGAACACATTCATGAGGACATGAAAAGACCAGTTCCTTGGATGAAATGTAAACAGATCGCAAAAGATGAGAAACTATAGAGAATATTTCCAACTCACCAACATTAGAATCCTTCTTAACAGAAATTCCACAAACAATTGGGTTTCCATTTACTCCTTCAAAAGTAATCAACAATCCTTCATCACCTTCAACTTGGGATTTAATATCCGATATAACTAGGGGCATATTTCCACCAACACGAGCATAAATGTCTAAGCTGGAAATAACCTATGCCAAAACTTAAATCAACATATATCAATGTATGATCATAACAGTAATGTACCTTAAACATTTTTAGTTTCTCACCTTCTGTCCTTGTATGTGAACATCAAACACTCTCATTCCCCGAGGACCATCATAAAATTGAATCTCTGCAAAGTGTAGATCAACCTTGTAGAATCCTGGCCTTATGTTCTTGAAATTATAGGCAAAGTTTCCAAATCTTGCACTTTGATAAAGATTACCACATTCACTTTCCCCAACTGAAATGTCAGTTGTCATAGTATCACCTCCAGTGAAATGCACGTCCTCTGAAAATTTTGCTCCTCCTGGAAAAACAGTGGTACAGGAGGAGCCAACATTAATACTTATCAAAGGCATTGTTTGTTCAGGTGACTCTTTGTCAATCAATGGTGGCTTAGGAAGCTCAAAGTAGGCTTCTTGAGACACGTTATGTTCTGTAGCTGCTTTCCCAAAGATTGACGGTTCTTCAACTTTTGGGGTCTCCATGGACAAGTATGATTCAGAGCCTCTAATTCCATTCTCCAAAGAGACTACTACAGTGGAGGAGCCTTTCAAGCAATCAGCTGAATCTTCATAAGTATTTAGAGAAATTCCGGTAGTTGGAATATCAGGAGACCCAGCACATATAACCAAGTCAGGAGATGTTAAGGAGAACCCCAGCATTGCTCTACCTAAAAATGCAAAATCTATTAAACTTTTTCAAAACCCTAATAAATCAAATCTGAATAATTCAATTATAGAGTTCATACCATCAATCACATTTTCCAAAATCTCATTATGTGAAGTCTCAGCAGAAGTTGTTTCCAAGCTTCTCGCATGCGAAGAATTATCTGAAACATCAAAATATCAAACCAAATTTAAATTTAAACCTATAATCAAATTCCAATAAAATTCATTAAGAAAATGTTCAATTATCCTATAATCAAATTCCAATCTCCTCATTACATAAAAAATATGCAATAATCAAATCTACTCTCTAGATTTAAGTTTCGGAGAAGTAAAATAACATGCGGTTTCCTTTTTAGCGTACCCGTCCATAGAATTTGAGACCACTACAAGAATTGCCGGTATTTCACAAACATTACCTTTAATTGATTTAGGAGTAGAATCGATTAGATCTAACTCTTCCATAACTGAAATTCTTGAGCTATACGAAGCTTCTAAAGGGTCTGCAAATTCTACAAACAAAAATAAAAAAAAAAAAGAAAAGAAAAGAAAAATGCAGAAATTCAAGAAACCCGAATACAAGTTGAAGTCTTACCGTGATCTTGAGAGTTCAATTGCTGTTGACTACAAACATCAGTGATAAGAAGTGGGTCATTCCACTCATGGTCAGCCATATGTATACACACAAACTAAATTCAGTAAACAGGAGTTTGAATTGAAAAAGAAAGTGGGGGTTAATCAAATACTATACTACAGAGTCTTTGTGAAAAAAGTGGAAAAGGGATTTCAATTCTCAAATGCTCTTTTTTTTTTTTTCTCTCTTTTGATTTCTCAGAGGCAGAGAGACGGAAAGAAGGACATGCCCTTTGTTAAGCCGTTGATTTCGTTTCAAGAAGATACATTTCACGTTTGCCGTTATGATGGGAGATGACCGTTGATCGTTTGAAATTTCAAATTTTAGACCGGGCAAATATGTAAACTTGCATTTCTTTTACATTTTGTTGGAACCAATCGCATTTTGCCACGCAAGACACTTTCATTATTGTTTTTTATTTTTCTTTTAAATTTCAAAAATAAAAATTACAACATTTTTTTTTTCTTGTGAAAGAATTAGAGGTGTTGGGAATTATCCCTAGTGTCCAGTTTTATTTGGAGAACACTTTTTATATTTTTTGTATTAGGCGTTTGAACATTATTTTATTTTGGCCCAGAAAGAATTTCCTTTTGTTTTAGGGTATGTTTAGCAGCCAAAAATGAAAGAACGTGCGAAAACAGAAAGGTGAAAAGGAAGAGCTGGGAAACAGAAAGAGAGTGGAGAAACAGATTATTTTCGGTTCAAATTGAAGATCAAACGAAATCCGATCATGCTCAAATTTTAGTATGTTGTTCCTCACATCCTCCTCTTTAGATCCTACGGTCAGATTCTCATTTTGATGCCTAAAAGGTATTTTATTTGGCTGCTTTGTCATACCTACGTTTTTGTCACTTATTTATGTTTATGGTGAAATTGTTGATTGTTGTGGTGCCAAAGAGATTCCTTGATTATTGTATTTACCTCTAGTTCTTACTAGGAGGAGAACTTGTTGTACCCACTTGGTTATTGTTGATTAGTGGAAGTTTTGGTACCGTTGTTATACGATCCCATAGTTTTTACCTGATTTGGGGGTTTTCCACGTAAATAGCGTGTTCTCTATTTTTATTGTCATTGTGATCTGTTTGGAGTGGTGTTGTTCTTTGTGGAGTTTATATTTAGCTTTGTTGTCTATCTTGATTATTGCTTGGAGAAAATGCTTTATTGCTTCCGTTGCGTTTTCTGTTTGTGCTTCTCCAACAAAGTGGTATCAGAGCAGTCAATGATGGATGATAAAGTAATTGTTCAGGGAATGGTTAGCTTGGACTCCACAAATTATTCTATATGGAAAATTCGTATTGAAGATTATTTGTGTTCTAAAGATTTGCTGGACCCAATTTTGTATAAAGAGCGTCCAACAGGTGTTGCTGAGAAAGATTGGACCAGCTTGAACCGGAAAGTTGTTGCCTCTATCAGACAGTTTGTTTATTTGAGTGTGTTGCAACATGTTGCTAATGAAACTAATGCTTTTGAGATGTGGCAGAAACTTGAATCCATGTATAAGAGAAACAATGCTATGGGTAAAGCTTCCCTAATAAGGAAACTTGTTAAGTTGCAATATAAAGATGGCGATAGCATTGTAGTGCACATGAATGAGTTTCAGGGTGTGGTAAATCAACTAGTCAGAATGAAAATGAAGTTGGAGGATGAACTTCAAGCCTTGTTGTTACTTTCCTCATTGCCCGACAATTAGGATACCTTGGTAGTTTCACTTAGCAACTCTGCTCCGGATGGAAAAATAACTATGGATATGGTCAAGGCTAGTCATCTAAATGAAGAGGCTAGGAGGAAAGAGTTTGGTTACCCTAGCCAAGCTGAAGCAAATGTGATTCCAGAATCTAGCAGGGGGAGAAGAAAGAGTAAAAATTCTCACAACAGAGACAAGTCCAAGGGGAGATCGAAATCAAGGAAAAGAGATTTCATTTGCCATTATTGTCAGAAGCCGGGTCACATTGAAAGATTCTGTAGAAAGAAAAAGAGAGATATGTCCAGGGAGAGAAAAGAGAAAAATGAGAATTCCGAGCAAAAGCCAGAAGAGAAGAACACTATAGCCTTAGCATCTAGTGATGATGATTTGTTTATTATCGGTGATCATGAACTATTAAATGTAGCATGTGATGAATGTACTTGGGTGATTGATTCTGGTGCATCTTATCATATCACTTCACACATGGAGTACTTCTCATCATACACTAGTAGCGATTTTGGTTTTGTGAGGATGAGAAATAATGGTTCATCTAAGATTATCGGTATGGGTACTGTTTGCTTAGTGACTTCCACTGGTTGCAAGTTGATGCTCAAGGATGTCAGGCATGTCCCAGATATCAATTGAGTCTGATCTAGCTGGTTTGCTTGATGATGATGGTTATGCCAACAACTTTTGTGACGGGAAATGGAAACTCTCCAGGGGAAAATTGATTGTGGCTGAGGTAAGAAGCAGAATTCACTTTTTTATGCAGGCCAAAGTATGCACTGGAGATGCCAATGTAGCAGGTGATGACTCCGGTGATTTGTGGCATAAGAGACTTGGCCACATGAGTGAGAAGGGCTGCAGACTCTTTCGAGGAAAGACTATCTCCCGGATATTTCAGGTACACCTCTAAACTCTTGTGTTGATTGTTGGCTGGAAAACAACATAGAGTTGCATTTCACACACGTTCTCCATATAGAAGAAAGCATGCTTTAGATCTTGTTCACACTGTTTGTTCTATGGATGTTAAATCACATCGTGGTGCACAATATTTGTAACATTTATTGATGATTTTTCTAGAAAAGTGTGGGCTTTTGTGTTGAAAAGTAAAGATCAGGTACTTGACACTTTCAAGGAGTTTCATGCCAGAGTTGAAAGAGAAAGTGGCAGGAAATTGAAATGTGTTAGATCAGATAATGGTGGTGAGTACAGGGGTCCATTTGAGAATTATTGCAAAAGTCAGGGCATCAAGCTTGAGAAAACAGTTCCAAAGACACCTCAGCTTAATGGAGTTGCAGAAAGAATGAACAGAACTATTGTAGAGAGAATCAGATGTATGCTATCTCATGCTAAGCTGCCAAAGTCTTTTTGGGCAGAGGCGATGTTCACTGCAGTGTATCTGATTAACCTTTCCCCTTCAGTTCCTCTTAAAGGTGATGTACCTCAGAGAGTTTGGTCCGGGAAAGATGTCTCCTACAAGCATTTGAAAGTCTTTAATTGTAGAGCATTTGTTCATGTTCCTAGAGATGAGAGATCCAAGCTTGATAAGAAGACCAAAGAGTGCATTTTCTTGGGATATTCAGAGGATGAGTTTGGGTACAGACTATGGGATCCGCGTGATAGGAAAGTGATCAGAAGCAGAGATGTGGTTTTCTTTGAAGATCAGACCATTGAAGATTGTGAGAAGAAGCAGACAAATTCTTCTCCATGCATCACTGTTGATCATGTTCCATCTCTTCCTCATGTCACAGTGCCTGATGATCATGGGGGAGAAACCCATGACCAGACAAATGAAACTCCTGAAGATGACCATCATGACAATGGTGATGATGATGCTCCAGAGCCACAGCCACATACACAGCCTCCACCACCTCAGTTGAAAAGGTCTACTAGAGTCAGGAAACCATCCACGAGATTTTCAGAGGATGATTATGTGTTAGTCACTGATGGAGGAGAGCTAGAGACATTTGATGAGGCTCTGTCACATGTGCACCATGAGAAGTGGCTTGATGCAATGCAAGATGAAATAACATAATTACATGAGAACCACACATATGAGCTTATGGAGCTTCCTAAGGGCAAGAGAGCACTCAAGAACAAGTGGGTATATAGATTAAAGTCTGACGCGAATGGCTCACAACCAAGGTACAAGGCAAGGCTGGTTGTGAAGGGTTTTAGTCAAAAGAAGGGTATAGATTTTGATGAAATATTCTCTCCTGTTGTGAAGATGTCCTCTATTCGAGTTATACTTGGTTTAGTTGCTAGCAAGAATTTGGAGATTGAGCAACTTGATGTGAAAACAACATTTCTTCATGGTGACCTTGATGAGGAGATCTACATGGAGGAACCTGAAGGTTTTCAGGTTAAGGGAAATGAGAACTTGGTGTGCCGGTTGAAGAAGAGTTTGTATGGTTTGAAACAGGCACCTCGGCAGTGGTACAAGAAATTTGAAATCATTTATGGTTGATCATGGCTTCCACAAAACAAATTGTGATCATTGTGTCTTTGTGAAGAACTACTCCGAAGGTGATTTTCTTATTCTCCTTTTATATGTAGATGATATGCTGATTGTTGGCCAGGACACCATGAAAATTGCTAGCTTGAAGAAGTCATTGAGTAAGTCCTTTGCAATGAAGGATTTAGGACCTGCTAAAGAGATATTGGCCATGAAGATCACTCGTGATAGAAAGAACAAGAAGCTTTGGCTATCACAGGAAAGATACATAGAGAAGGTGCTTGACAGATTTAACATGAGCAAGGCCCAAATCCGTGAGCTCTCCACTTGCAGGCCACATGAAATTGAGTGTGCAGCAGTCTCCTACAAGTGAGAAAGATAAACAAGAGATGAAGAATGTGCCCTACGCATCGGCTGTGGATAGTTTGATTGTATGTCATGGTTTGTACAAGACCAGATATAGCACACTCAGTTGGGGTTGTTAGCCGCTACACGTCAAATCTAGGCAAAGAGCATTGGGCAGCTGTGAAGTGGATTCTCAGATATCTTAGAGGTACCTCCAAAGTTTGTTTATGTTTTGGTACTAGACAACTTGTGTTAGATGGGTACACAGATGCAGATATGTCTGGGGATGTTGATACTGCAAAGTCCACTTCAGGATACTTGATGATATTTGTTGGAGCTGCAATTTCATGGCAATCAAAATTGCAGAAGTGTGTTGCTCTATCCACTACTGAGGCAGAGTATATAGCTGCTGTTGAGGCAGGCAAGGAGTTATTGTGGATGAGAAATTTTCTTGAAGAGCTTGGTTTGGAACAAGAAAATTATCTTCTTCATTGTGATTCTCAGAGAGCCATCCACCTTGCCAAGAATGCCATTTTTCATTCTCGAACCAAACATATTAAGAGAAGATATCATTGGATTCGAGAAGCTTTGGAGGACAAGTCTTTTGAGCTTGTGAAGATTCACACAAGTCAGAATTGTTCAGATATGTTGACAAAGATCTTGCCAAAGGAGAAGCTTGTATTTTGCCGAGAGAAGGCTAGTTTGTTTACTCACTCCATGCAGGAGTGAGGGGGAGATTTGTTGGGAATTATCCCTCCTACATGGAGGAAGTGTCCAATTTTATTTGGACAACACTTTTTATATTTTTTGTATTGGGCCTTTGAGCATTATTTTATTTTGGCCCAGGAAGAATTTCCTTTTGTTTTAAGGTATGTTTAGCAGCCAAAAATGAAAGAACGTGGGAAAACAGAAAGGTGAAAAGGAAGAGCTGGGGAAACAGAAAGAGGAGAAGAAAGAGAGTGGAGAAGCAGATTGTTTTCGGTTCAGATTGAAGATCAAACGAAGTCCGATCATGCTCAAATTTTAGTATGTTGTTCCTCACATCCTCCTCTTCAGATCCTACGGTCAAATTCTCATTTTGATGCCTAGAAGATATTTTTCTTTGGCTACTTTGTCAGACCTACGTTTTTGTCACTTATTTATGTTTATGGTGAAATTGTTGATTATTGTGGTGCCAAGGAGATTCCTTGATGATTGTATTTACCTCTAGTGCTTACTAGGAGGAGAACTTGTTGTACCCACTTGGTTATTGTTGATTAGTGAAAGTTTTGGTACCGTTGTTATACGGTCCCGTAGTTTTTACCCGATTTGGGGTTTTTCACGTAAATAGTGTGTTCTCTATTTTTATTGTCATTGTGATCTATTTGGTGTGATGCTGTTCTTTGTGGAGTTTATATTTAGCTTTGTTGTCTATCTTGATCATTGTTTGGAGAAAAGGCTTTATTGCTTTAGTTGCGTTTTTTGTTTTTATATTTAGCTTTGTTGTCTTCATCATTGCTTGAAGAAAGAAAAGGCTTTATTGCTTACGTTGTGTTTTCTGTTTGTGCTTCTCCAACAAGAGGATATCTACAATTATCCATCCCGCTGGAGAATGGTCTCCTAAGCTTTCATTGTTATTATTGAATGAATATTTTTTTTTCTTTTTTATGAAAGTCTTAAATTTATAACTATAATGATACTAATTTGTTTATATTTTAATTTTATTTTATTAATATATTCTAATAACCTGGTATATATCTGCCCACTTGGCATTTTTCCACTTCAAAGAGTACTTACTAAATATAGAAATATGGTCATATTAATTAAACTAGTAAAGAAGAAGAAGAAACAACAATGTCAATTTCTTGTGGGGGATTAAATTGACTGCTGAAATGCAGATCTTTATTATACATAAACAAAAACAAAAAAAAAACAAATTCCCAGTGAAGTTAGAAACCAAAACCGCTACTCATTCACATACCCTTTATAAAAATGGTGGCAGTGAAAAGAACAGCAATGTATGAAGTTTCTTGAGAACAGTTTTAATGGAGAATTCCATATATATATATATATATATATATATATATAATATCTGAGTAGGGAAAAAGGAAAATAATAAGTTGAGAGACCACAAGAAATGTTCATTTGACAAATTATGCAAAGGGAGAAGTATCACGACGAGGAAGAATTTTGGTTGAAGAAGAAATTAGGGTTGATACATAAGCCTCTTCTTCATTGATAGTATCAAGAATTTTGGTTAATGGACGCTGCTGCTTTATCATAGAGATGAATTTTGGTGGAGCTACTTCTGTTATAAACCTCACTGATCTCTGAATTTTAGCCATTTTCGTGTATATATATATATATGTATGTATATATGTATGTATGTTTTTTTTTTGCTGGTTGAAAGATGGAATGGGAATTGTTGGGGAGAGAAAAAAGAAACAATGTGAGGAATTTATAGAAGAAATAATCCATGGAGAGTTGTGTGACGTGCTGTGTAGGTTATTGCTCTTTCTTGAAATGTTACTTTTAGTGCAGCCTTTTCTGCTTTTTGTATTAATGATTTTGTTACCTTTTTAGCTTGTAGAAAATGACTACACAAATGGAAACATTTACAATCCAAAATCTTTTAAAAGATTTTCATTTACTTGTTTTCTCAATCTTTCTAATTCATAATAATTATCATTTTCATAATCAAACTATTTTATATCTTAATTTTTTGAACCAACAGAAACTATTATCAAAATTGTTATTTCATATCTTTTTAGAGTTGATTCAAAATTGATAAAAATGGTTTAAATTTAGTGTTAAATGAGGAAACTTATGAGGAATTAAAATGGACAAATTATCGTTATTATGCATATACCTGGAAGATTCAAAACATGAACGGACTTTTCCATGGAAAATGAATACACATTAATCATGATTGTCTTTGTTAGGCGTCAAAATTGAGACTAGAAACCAAAAGGGTTTTTTTTCCGTAGCTTAATTGGAAGCATTTTCCTATGTATAGTCAAAAGGAAAATTTGGTTATTTCCTTCTTTTTTTCCATTAAAAATTCTACGAAATAAATAATTACTTTTTTGTAAATAAGTCAAGAAATCACCATTTTTTTTATAAGAGAAGACAATCAATAGTACATGAATTCTTGGTTTATTCTCTCATATTCCACATGCAATATGTTCGTCCAATAAAATTCCTTGCCTTTAATTAAAAGCATCCATGCAACTTGTTGGAACCCTCCAAATTCAAACCCTATTAGAAAAGAATTTATTTTAACATAATTATAAATAAAAAATATAAATTTTACATAAAAATAATAAAAGTATTAAATATGAAACCTAAAATACACTTATATATATATATATATATATATATATATATATATATTTAAAAGCATCCATGCAACTTGTTGGAACCCTCCAAATTCAAACCCTATTAGAAAAGAATTTATTTTAACATAATTATAAAAAAAAATATAAATTTTACATAAAAATAATAAAAGTATTAAATATGAAACCTAAAATACACTTATATATATATATATATATATATATATATATATATAATCCGCACTCCAACAAATTAGGCATTGTTTTGTTACCTGGTGTGGAGGGAAAGCAAACAGTGTGGTTCACACGCTTGCAAAATGCTACCACGACAACTATACAAAACCTTAATTCTTGCCCAAAATTACGTAATAAAAATGTTAAAAATTATTACAAAATCTTTAACTTTCATAAAATAAAGAAAAACTAATAAAACAGTTATAAAAACGACAAATTAATATAAATAATGCTCAAATTATAAAAGTTTGGTGATATTAGTTCTCAAATTATTATTTTTTGGTGGAATTGATTCCGAACTATAAAAAAAATTTATGACATTAGTCATTCCATTAAAATTTTTGTTAAATTATCGTTAAGTAAAAAGAAATCAAAGATATTTATATCACTATACTATCTATTTAAATATATTTAATAATCAACTTAAGTTGATTGACATAAATAGTCACTAAATTTATAGATATTTGGTGACATTAGTTCCCAAATTATAAAAAATAAATTGTGAGATTGATCTTTTCCTTAAAAAAAATTCAAAATATTTATGTTATTACACTATTTAAATATATTTAATAATATATAACATATATACATATAATTTCATTTTCATCTTTATTTCTTTTCATCTTCCTCCTTCTCTTTCACTTCTACTTTCTTTATTTTCATTTTCCAACAAATAAAAAGTTATAAAAAATTAATTGGCGCAAATAATAAAAAAAAATTGTATGAATTTTTTTTTTAATTCAAACAAAAAGAACATGAAGAAAAGATAAAAATAGATATTGAAATATTATTTAAAGGTATATGTATAAAAATTATATATATTAAATATATATATATATATATAGTGTAATGACATAAATACCAATGTCGCAATCTTTTTATAATTTAGGGATTAATTTTACAAAAAAAAATTAATTTAGAGACCAATATCACCAAACATTTATAGTTTTAAAAGTATTTATTTCAATCTATCTATTATTAAATATATTTAAATAATACAGTGACATAAATACTCTTAGAGTTTTTTTTATAAAATTTTTAACTAAAGGACCATTATTATAATTTTTTTATAATTCGAAACCAATTCTACTAAAAAAAATATATAATTTGGGACCATTCTCAAGACTATATAGGTTAATTTGCCTTATAAAAATGGAGGGGGAAAAAAAGAATTGAAAATAGATATATTCGGAAATTTCGTGGAAGAAGGATGAGTAGAGTCCAGTTGTTGGCATCATTTTCAGATGACGTCAGCACCTTCTTCTTTAGGTAACCATATACTGTTTAATTTAATTATCATCTAATCTCTTTCACCAGAACATGCAGTAGTACGTACGTACATCAATTCCGCCATCATTTAATACTGTTTCATTATACATACATACATACATACATATATATATATATATATATATATATATATATATATAATATATATTATATATAGAAAGATATGTGTGGCCACGTACGCTTCTTGAAACCTCAAGATCGACCGACTTATCCTAAACAGAGGGGACCAAATTAACTAACAATATTGATCCAATATTAAGATCCACGATCTGCAGTAGTAACTTTCTACATCAAGTATATATATTAATCGCAAAATTTTGTCTTGAGTAATTTCACTTCCAAATCTAGATTAAGTATCTCAAAGAAAAGTCAAATCACGGTGAATTTCTGAAAATGACTCTCCAATGATTTTATTAAAATTGAGTCTTTGGAAAATAAACTTAAGAAATATGGTATTCTTGAAGTTAAATTATGGAGTGAAGGAGATGAAGAGTTCCAAAAGTTCTGTCCTCTCTTTTTCTTCTATTTATAATCAAACTTTTACCTTTTAACCTTTCTGTGGTAAAAATAATTTACCTCTAACTGGCGAGTCATCAAGACACCTGTCGATTGAGTGTCTCAGAATATCGACAGCTGTCCCCCTGACTAATTACCTCATTCAGGACATTCAAGATCATTCTAGAGGATATTTGATAAGTTGGGTCTCGTCCCACTTCGTCTTTAATAATTTGTATTGAAGTACTTTTGTGTCATTTCGTACTCATGACTCTCACTATTACTTCGATCAGTGTGTTTGGTCAGTTTCGAAGTGCAATGTTAGCGGACTGTGAGATTTATTTCCTTTCAGTGGCCCCCAAGATTGAGAAAATTGATTTAATTATCTCAATCTTCAGATCTGTAAAATTATGCATTGGATTTTGTGACGGAGTATGAAAAGAGTATTAAGAGTTTTTTAAATTCCTTTCGGAGTTCCGGGAGTGATAACTATCATTCATGAGTGGAGGGAGATTAAAAATTTGTTTCATCATTGCGTTTAGGTTTTCGAGGCAGCAGGCTTGGGATCAGAAACTGCCGGATTTAAGACTTGCGTGACTCGATGTACAAAGATCACTTCTTGTGAAGCGTTTCTCACACGCCTCTTGAAATATTATTATTATAATCGATAATAAAGAATAAAATAAACAAATAACATTAAGGAAAATTTGAAAGACAACTTTTACACAGCGTCTATAAAACCCTCGAAGCGTTTTCTTTCTCTCCTTTACAAAATTTTTCAAAAGTGGTTGCGTACTGTTTTCACATTTGCTTCAAAAATATCATCTCTTGCGAATCTTCAAGCATCATTTCCGTTTACTCTGTTTCGTTTTCTTTGGTTTTTTGCTTTGTCTTCGAATTTGATTCATTCCAACCAAGTTTCCAATTTCATCAACTTCTTCTGCAAAGTAAGGTATTAAACGAGTTCTTCTTCTATTTAACTATAATTGGGTTTCGTTTTAGGGTTATTGTTTTTAAATCGTGAAAGGGTAAATAGGAACAAGTTTATGGAGAATATGTGTGATTATAGATTTTGGGTGAAGAAGTATTAGGTTTTCTGGTAGTATTATTTTTATCGTCAAAGAAAAAAGGGGGAAGAAGTAGGAGAAGAAACGACTTGTTTTCTTGGAAAAAAGGACTTTAAGGATATATATTTAGCAGGGATTGCCAGTGTGGCGTGTTTTTTAAAAGGATTTAATTTTTTAGTCGAAGTTCAAAGACTTGGACTAATTTCTGGTTTAATACTCATCCTTAGGTCATCATGTCAAACACTGAGAACTTTGAGAGCTTGACTCCTGAGGTCATTGAAGTAGGGTCCAATGACTCACGATCTCCTTCAGTTGAGGAAAAGTCTGAAGAAGATGGTGGTTCTTCGAGTGAAAAAAGTGTGAGTAGTAAGAGAATATCAGGCAATACTTCGGCCATCACTGAAGACGTATCTGTGGCTTCAGTAGTTCACACTTCGTCGAAAATCTTATATGATAGCTTAACAATCCCGGTAGCCGTTCCCTTAGATCCTAAATTTCCTAGAACCATTTGCCGGAGTCACTGCTTCTGGTTTTACCACTAAGGACATACCAAATCCCACTAACCCATACGGGGATGAGGATGATGATTTTGAAGATTTTGGTAATGTCCCTAAGACAAAAAAACAATTGTCTGGTGACTTCGTTCTGAAGGAAAATCATGAAAAAGGAGAGTAGAGTACTTCGTCTATAGATATGGACCAAACTAGGTTTAGGATGTTTCACTTGCCCTTTTGTCCACCAATGAGCGATTATTTTATTCCCATTCCATTTGAACATTTCCTTTGTGGTCTCCGCTTACCTTTAGACCCCGCTTTCTGTGATTTTCTACACACTATTTGTTCCTAACCCGCTCATATTCATCCAAACGGGGTTAGATATTTCTTTTCTCTTGTGGTTTTGTGTAGACGAATAGGCGTCAAAGTTTCTGATCTTTTACTTCGTACCTTTTTTTTCCACACTTCGCATGAACAATTTAACTTTTTCACTTCGTCTGCGTCCAAACGTAGTAACTCTCTTCGAGTCCGCTCCCAATAAAATTAGTCTTTGGAGGGAGAGATGAGTTTGTATAGAATCCAATTTAGGTTTTCCTTTTTATCCTAAACGTAAGTCTCTTCTTCCTTTGAGTAAAGTATATAAAAAGACGAAGTACTCAGACTCGGATAAAACGTTTTTGGATTACGTCCGATCTGAACTAGGAGATGACCCTAAGAGTCAAACCAAAATTTTCTATACCAAAGATTTGTTAGACAATAACAGTAGGCTTTTTTTTGTGGGATTGGGGGTTTATCAGTTGAAGCCCGTAGAAAAGAGTTAGGCTTAGAGGATAACAACGAGTATCCAATGTGGAGGTTACACCCCAATAGGGTATTTTCGAATGAATGCCCGAAGTGTAGTGATCCTAATAATTTTGATTGTCTTCCCAAAAAGAGCAAAGGTTGATGATATTTCTAACTTCGCTCTTGTTGTAGTACTCTTTCTCTCTTTCTTCTTGTTTTTTCCCTTTTTTTTTTAATTCCTTTCTCTCTTTCCACAGAAATGGCTTCTGGCTTCAACAGACGTCGCATGGCTCTCATGGCTGAAAGGGAAAAATCCATAGGCAATGTCAATCCGAACCTCGCAGTGGCGATAGAAAAAACAGCTCTGATTGCTTTGCCAGCTTTGTCAGGGGAAGCTACTGCAACCACTCCATCTGTTGACACTTCGACAGAGGTCCCCGCTGCCCCTCCTAAGAAAGAAGATAAGGGAAATGGTAAAAAGACCGTTTCATTAGGACCAAAAGGTAAACGATCCCACGAGGGAGGCGAGGTGGAGAGCCAAAGAAAAAGGGTAGTCCAAAGTCCTCGTCTGCCTACTGTTGCTGAGTCTGAGGAGACGACGACTTTAGTTGTCCATACTCCGAAAACAAGCAAGGCAGTTGAAGGTTCCCATGGCCCTGATTATCCATGGACCAGGGAAGACTTCGTATTGCCAAAGTCTGGGAGAGATCTTTTCAAACTCTCCCAAGAAATCCAGAAGGCTACTTCGCCACTGACCAATCTAATGCTTTCTGACTCCAAGATTGGAAAGTTTTTTGGCGGAGCGATTTTATCCCGTGCTATGGACTCCGACACATATGCTCGTGCTCGGAGTAACTCTATGGGTGTTGAGGACACCATTGGTCAGATTGGAGCACATCTATCTCAGGTAGTTATTTCTTCATATGCTTCCTCCTTCTTCTTTTTATCGAAGTTATCTTATTATTTTCCCTCTTTTCTTTATTAGGCTCATGCGTACATCACTCATCTTGGTCGTATGGCTTCATCTGCAAATACTTCGAAGACTATGGTGATTAGTCTAGAAAAGAAGTGTGCGGACTTGGAAAGTACACTGTCTTCGAAGTGCTCAGACTTGGAGCTTTCTGAATCCAAGTTGAAATCTGTGGACGAGAATTTAGCCTCGGTAATTGAACAGAAAGATAAACAGTCTAACCAGCTGAATATGTACAAGAGGGCTAACGAAGATCTTAAAGCTCAACTCCGCGAGCAGAGTAAATATTTGAAAGAAACTGAGGCCAAGTGTAGGACTCAAATAGAGAGGATTAAATTTTTGGAGTCCATGGAGTATACCTTCGGAGTAATTAAAGTATTCCATGAATCAGAAGAGTACGGTGACGAAGTCTTTAAAAAGAGCAACAGCTTTTTTGAACGTGGGTGCGCACATGTACTTCGGAATTTTCATCAATGCATTACGGACAAGAAACGAATGGTCCATGTGTACTTGGGTACTCCGTCTGATCCACGCTTCAGAGACGGGTGCGACTTCGTGCCCTACACTGAAGAGGAAATGCAAGAAATAATGGAGATGGATCAAAGTGAAGGAAGAGTTTGGAATCCACCTTCTTTAGCTTCACCAAATTTCAATGATCTGGTGAAGGAAATAGGGGAAGCTCCGGATGCGGAGTGCCCTGTAGTTCAAAATGAAGTAAACCCTTTTGAGGCAAATCAGCCAACTGAAGTTGGCCAAACTTCAGTTGCTGAACCATCAGAGGGCACTTAAATGTAATGTACTCATGTTCCTTCTTTTTTGTATAAATATTTAGAATCTTATTTTGGCAAGTTTTGTACTTCGATTAATTAACGAACGCCAAAGGATGTTCAACTTTAAATTAAACGTGAACAAACTTTAAAGCGTTACTTTGAAGCCAAAACTTCCCACTCCGGTTAACTAATGAATACCCAGGAATGTTCAACTTTAAATTAAATGTGAACAAAATTTAGGCATTACTTCGGAGTACAAACACTTAAGATTTTAATCAAACTCTCACACTTTAACTTGTTAAAAAAATACCAAAATTTGCTTAACTATAAATTAAATATGAACAACTCTGGATACTATTTTGGAATAAGAAATTCTTTAAACAAATACCTTCAACTGAACAAAGGATGGAGGCGAGTAAATCTAAAATCTTGTGTTGTACAGTTGTCAGGCGTCAAGCTTGAGCTTTGACATAAACTTATATTCGAGACACATATGTGATCAAATTACACGTAGTATTTCTTTAAATGATCTGAGTGTCACAGATTTCAGAGCAGAATTCCTTCTTTATCAACCAAACGAAAAGTACCCTTTTTGACTTTGTCGTATATTTTGTACGGGCCTTCCCAATTCGGAGTTAATTTATCTATGTCAAGTGTTCTCGTCGTGCCTTCAATCTTCCGAAGTACCCAATCCCCAACATGTAGAGGTCGATGAACGACTTTCTTATCATGGTACAAGTTAGTCTTTCCTTTGTAAACTTCCATACGGAGTCTCGCAGCTTTGCGTCTTTCATCTAAAAGATCGAGATCATATATCCGGTTTTGATTATTATCATTGACATTGTACGCTATGACTCGATGTGTGGGAAGTGCGAGTTCGGCTGGTGCAATGGCTCCACTTCCATATACTAACTCAAAAGGGGTTTCCCCAGTTGGCCCCCGAGCCGAAGTTCGGACTGGCCATAGAGCAGTGTATAACTCGTCCACCCATTTCTTCGAAGTGCCTTCAAGGGTTTTCTTTAGAGCTCGAAGTATCAATTTATTGGCTGCTTCTGCTTGTCTGTTGCCTTGAGGATATGCCACTGATGATTTCCAGTGTCTTATGTGAAAACGTTCGCATTCCGCAGTAAACTTGTTGGAAAATTGTGTATAGTGATCTATTACTACCGCATGGGGTACTCCGAATCTGCACATAACAGAGTTATGGAAAACTTTTATCACGTTTTCTTCTGAAGGGCTGGCCAGTTGTTTAGCTTCAATCCACTTAGAGAAATAGTCTACAACCACTACCAAGTATTCAAAACCACTTCGTGATTTTGGGAACCGTCCCATTAGGTCCATTCCCCACATGTCAAATGGCCATGTAGCTAATATTGGGGTTTGCTGTATCGATGGGAGACGTGGCACGTCACCGAAGATCTGGCACGTGTGACATTTTCTGACGAAGTCCAAAGCGTCATGTTGAAGAGTCGGCCAATAATATCCTTGATGGAGTATTCTCGTGGCTAACGCTCTAGCTCCAGGATGGCCTCCACAAGTTCCTTCATGTATTTCTTCTAAGACCGATTGTACCATACACGGGGGAACACATCGAAGTAGGGGCTTGGTAAATGACTGGCGATATGAAATTCCTTCATGAACCACGTATCAGGCACTATGTCTCTGAATCCTTTGCGCTTCAATATAATCTTATGGGAGTACGTCTTGTTCAATATAGTTTTTGATTTTATCAATCCAAGTGGTTTCACTGGGTATGATCACCATTACGGAGTGGTCGGAGTCAACTAGAGACGAAGTACTCACTTCGACAACGATGAGGGGATGATTTGGAATGTCTCCAGAAGCCATGCGGGAAAGTTAATCCGCATCCTTATTTTGTTGCCGATCTATTTTATCCAACTGGAGGTGATCAAACGATCGTTTCAGCTCCAAGGCTTTCTCCAAATATTTCCTTAGATTTGTAGAGTTAACCGTATAGTCTTCATTTATTTGTCGAACAACCACTTGAGAGTCACTGTGAACAACTATTGATTTAATCCCAGCTTCGATTGCCCAAAGCAGGCCCTGAATTAGAGCCTCATATTCGGCTTGATTATTTGATACGGGGTAATCGAGGCGAATGCTTTTATACTCCACTTGTTCTTCACTTGGAGATTTCATGATTATTCCTACTCCCGCACCTCGTATGTTCACGGACCCATCGACATACATAGTCCAATGATTAAAGGACCGCCGAGGTTGGGACTCATAAGGAACAACTGCTAGCCCCTCATCCTCCGTAAAAGAAGTTTCCGCTAAAAAATCCGCCAAAGCTTGTGCTTTGATTGTTGTGCGAGGTTTGAATTTAATATCATATCCACACAATTCAATGGACCATTTCAACATCCTTCTGGACTGGTCCATTTTATGAAAAAATTGTTTAAGTGGTGAATTAGTATAAACCACTATTGTGTGGGAAGTGAAATAAATTCGTAATTTCCGTGCAGCAACAACCAAAGAATAAGCAAATTTCTCTATATTAGGGTACCTGGATTCAGGCCCATTTAAAACTTTACTTACATAATAAATCGGGAGTTGTTTATGAGCAACCTCCCGAAGTAAAACCGAAGCTACAGCTAGGTTACATGCCGATAAATACAAGTACAAAACCTCGCCCATTTTGGGCGAACTTAGGAGAGGAGGGTTCTGGAGATAATCCTTCAACTTCTCCCATTCTTCTTTGCACTCCGCACTCCATGTGAAAGTTTTTGTATTTTGCTTTAAAGTCTTCAAAAATGGTAGACATCACTCGGTTAATTTTGAAATGAATCTACCAAGTGCGGCAATACATCCATTAAGCCTTTGCACGTCTTTCACACACCGAGGTTCCACCATCTTCATAAGTGCTTCAATCTTTTCCGGATTAGCCTTGATACCTCGTTCAATCATCATAAAACCCAAAAACTTTCCGGAGTGCACTCCAAAGGTACATTTGTTCGGATTTAACTTCAATTGGTACTTCGTCAGGGTATCAAATGTTTCCTTTAAGTCCTCCAAATGGGACTTTCCTGTAGAAGTCTTAATTACCATATCATCGACATACACTTCGACGTTCCTGTCGATTTTCCTTTTAAAAACTTTATCAACCATTCTCTGATATGTAGCCCCCGCATTTTTTAGTCTAAATGGCATGACATTATAACAGAAAATTCTTCCAGCTGCCTGAAAAGAGGTGTGTCTCTGGTCTGCCTCATTCATCTTTATCTGATGATAGCCTGAGAATGCATCTAAAAAACTAAACGTATTGTAACCTGAAGTTGCATCTACTAATGAACTGATTTTCGGTAATGGATAGCAATCTTTAGGACAAGCTCGATTTAGATCGGTAACATCTACACACATTCTCCACTTTCCATTAGCTTTTTTGACCATGACTACATTAGCCAGCCAAGATGGATATGTTATCTCACGGATAAATTTGGCATGGAGGAGCTTTTCCACTTCTTCTTTTATCGCGACTTCCCTTTCATCCTTAAATCTTCGGATTTTTTGTTGTACTGGACAATCGTGGGATCAATATTCAGTTTATGCTCAACAATGCTCGGATCAATCCCGGGCATATCCGAAGTACACCATGCGAAGTTATCTTTATGTTGAATCAGAAACTCCTTCAACTGTTTCATTTCTTCCACTAACAGACTTCGTCCAATCTTAACCTTTTGTTCAGGGAATTGTGTATGAACTATGATTTCTTCGTATTCCTGTGATTGTGAATGACTCACTTCTTCTTCGAGAGCCTGTGTCAGAGTCGAGGTGTCCCCGATTTCATACATCACTGCGATTGGAGACGGAGTGGGTTCCATGTCGGGATTGACTTTTTTGCACTTAACTAGGTAATCCAATATTCCATTTGGGTTACTTAGTTCCATTTCGATTCCTTTTTTAGTTGGGAACTTAACCCGCTGGTGTGGGACAGAAATAACTGCGTCAAAGGCTGCTTGTGCCGGCGTGCCCAGGATTGCATTATAGACTGACTGCGCATCTACCACATAAAACTCGACTTCCTCAGTTCGACTTGCAAACCCAGTGCCGAGGGTCACACTTGATGTCATAATACCTTTGGTCATTACCTTATGAGTGGTGAATCCCTCTAATTTCATCGAAGTAGGCCTTAACATCTCTTCTCCCAGCCCCATATCTCGAAAGCACTGATAATACAATATATTTGAAGAGGCTCCAGAGTCTACTAAAACTCGACGTACTAAAAACTGCTGGAAATTCAGATGGTCATTGATACGTCCAATATTATTGGATTCAGTTTTTTCCCGCTTGTAGGCACTAATTCTGCCTTCGTAAAAGAGATGACATCCTCCTTTTCCAAACTTTTCGAGGTGACATATGATTCTTTCAATAAGTGAATATGTCGTTTTAACTAGGCCATTGATGGAGCTTCATTAATAATAACGTCAATCACTTTTTCCTTCCCCTTTAATGTCTTCTGCTTGCACGGTGATTCATCTTTCATGAATTCCGCTAATAACCCTTTCCTTTTCAAGGATTCAATAATCCTTTTTAGCTGATAACAATATTCGGTGTTGTGACCATAATTTTGGTGGAAATCGCAATATCTACTCTGATCCCAGACTCCTTCAGTAAGCGGATTCAGAGGGGGCAGATTCTTGACTCCATACTTTTCCTTTAATACCGCGACCACATTCTCCACGGGTATATTCAGTCCGAACGGCTTTTCATTTTTTGAACTTCGATTTCTTCCTTCGGTATTAAAATTTGGTCAGGAGTTCGATCTTCCTCCCGAAGTGAAAGGTTTCCCTTTATTAAAATTACCTTTCGGCACGTCAAGGCATGAGTCGACCTTGGGTTTTTCACCCTTATTAACGTCGACCACATCTTTTAGCACAACTGTTTTTCGATCTGGTTGTTCAATAGCTAAGGCGACATGCTTCGCTGTTTTAAACATTTCTCCAATCGTTCGTGGGTGTCGAAGTCCGAACTCCATTTTGAGGGTGTGAGATTTCATACCTCCCTCGAAACAAGTAATCACTGTGTCCTAACTTAGACCTACAATTTCGTCGTAAATCCTCTTAAATCTCTCCAAATATTCTAAGAGGGGTTCATCGCCTTTTTGCTTAACATTGGTCAAATCTCCTCTCGTCTTAGGAAGCTCGCCAGCTGTACTAAACTTATCCAAAAACTCCATTTCCAATGTATACCAAGAATCAATACTATTTGCCTTTAGAGAGGTAAACCACGACAAAGCTTTCTCAGTTAACGTACTGGGAAAGGCTTTACAAAGTATGGCTTCATCACCGGACACCAAACTCATCACTGATTTGTACCTACATATGTGTTATTGTGGCTTCGTCCTTCCATTATACAAAACAAATTGAGGCAACTTTAAGTTACTATCCGGAAGGACGTTTCTAATCCATGCTTCGAAATATCCCTGATGCGGTTTCCGACCGATATGCTAAATAGGTGTTATTTTACCCTATGTTGATTATGAATAATTAAGGACTGTGATTGACTAATTGTCATATTTAGTCTTTATGGTGTCACTTAATCAGCCAGAACCTAAGGCAGAGTACCTATCGTGTAGCTAGTCTATTGGAAAGTATCTACGATTTTATTAGTTTAATTATCGTACTCCCAAGGAAGTGGCAACGGCTTAGTAGTAACTAGCCTTTTATCCTAACTCCTATCTTATAATCCAGTTATGCAATCTTCATCAAATACTTTGATGAGAGGGTGATCCATTCTCCACTAGGTTTAAGTCTAATTAATCCTAAAAGTGTTTTAAAGATGAGTTCTGATTCTATGTTATACTGTTCCTATATGTTGATTGACCTATATTCGAGTGTTTTAGATATATCTTAGCCTGGAATGCAACTATGTTCTGTGTCTAAAGGTGTACCACATCTGAGGTCTCTACGCTACCCCCCGCCCCATCGTTAAGGTAAACGGCCCTACTCACGGCCCGGACTAAAGTCAGCAATGAACGGTACCCTATGTCACTTCGGGGTCATGCTGCTCGTCGCAAAACCGCCGGCATAACTCTCTACTCAGCCTACCTAGACTACTCTAACAAACAAGGTGTTCCGTTGGTTATTTTATCTAGTATGGCAGACACCAATACTAATTGATGCCTGTTAAACTAAAGGTTATGGATAGACCGTGGTTAGGAATTGTCTATGACCTTAGTTTTAGTTTAAAAGAGACTTACATTAGACATGCAGACATAATGAATTTAGCAGGTGGCTATTTCCGGAAAAACATAAAAACTTCAACATAACACAACTATTCATAAAATCGTAATCTGATATTCATAATTCATATTTAGAACAAAGCAATAACACATATAAGAGAGGGACATGGGGACCGATGCCATAAAGAAATCACCCTTTACGAAGTCTCGCCTACGGAGCGTACTGCTGTATATGTCGTATTGCTCGCCCTGACT
Organism: Asclepias syriaca; assembly: GCA_027405835.1. Taxonomy (NCBI): domain Eukaryota; kingdom Viridiplantae; phylum Streptophyta; class Magnoliopsida; order Gentianales; family Apocynaceae; genus Asclepias; species Asclepias syriaca. The sequence goes on along the minus strand of CM049930.1, from coordinate 4,843,400 downwards.
CTGCTCACCAGAACCTTCGGAGGACGCTTCCTCAGCCTAGTAGCTAGACTTTACCTTACGTCCTGGGCTTAAGCCTAGCCCTGTGGACTGACTCTTGGAACGCCTAGAGCTCTCTTAGGATCTCCTAACGAAATCCCGGGTATTCTATGAATACCAGAAACGAACCTATCTATAGAAACCTAAGATCTGAGACTATTTCTCAGAAACTAAAACAAACACTAATAAGAAAGAAAACTGAGATCCGAGTCTCTGAGTGAGTTGTGTACTGGAAAATTGTACACTGGAAACCACTTAATGACTCAGATCGAGTGGAGAGGGATGAATTCAACTGCTGGAGGCCTGGGGTATTTATAGCAGCTTCCCGGAGTGAAAATCTCTGAAAATTTCGATGTGGGACAGCTTCTGGCGGCTCGGGACGCCCGTCCCGGATTGGGACGCCCGTCCTGGTCTGTTGACCAGGTCGGGACGCCCGTCCCTGGTTTTGGACGCCCGTCCCTCTGGCTTGGCTTGGTCGGGACGCCCGTCCCGGACCTTTGACCGAGTCAACATTTCCAAAAATTGTGTTTTTGCCCCAAAATTTGCTGTTTTCGCCTACTTTGCACCTGACACTTCCAAAATCATAAAAACTGTGAAATTAAGTGAATAATGCACAATCAAGATCAAATTGCCCTTGATTTCACCCAAATTCATACGTAAAAACATGCTAAAAAGGTGATACAATTTTCGTGTATCAGATAACCCCACACTTAGCCTTTTGCTTGTCCTCAAGCAAAGTCTACCTGAAGTTACTTAAATTCCTAGTCATGTTTTTATTCCAAAAATTCTTCAGACAAGTCTTAATACAGGTCTGTCTGGTTAGGTTGCTATGACAAGGTCTCAGATGTTTTTAGTAGCTTGTTATGATCAGGCAGAAAATAAATCAACAACTAGGTTGGTCTTTTTTCTTAGTCACAGGGTCTTCCTGATGTGTAGTGTGTGTACTAGTCCAGACCAGATAGTCAACACAATATACTCTTGTCTTAACTACTACCAGATAACACTTCGACCTATCGCTAGATAAATTAACAACAGACAACTTTTTGAGTTCTAAGCTTTGGTGATCAGATTTTTAATGTTTTAGCATTTAGTTTTTTTTTATATAGATTTAGGGTATTTTGAGTCTGCTTAGAACACGTCAACTTCAACTACCCATGTAGCGAGTCCCACTCCGATGACTCCCAGATCTACACGACCTTAGGGCATCAGGCTTTAAATTCCCCGAAGGAGTGGTGCTCGAGTAGCGAAGGCCGCTGGTAAACTACCCTTATTTGATTAACTTCTTTTGTTTCCTTTCACTTTTAGCTCAGAGTCTCATCCAGTTATTCTAATTGTCAAAACGTCCACAACTGGTCTAATTTCATCTAGTTCAGTCTTGAAAAGGTAATTGGTTGAGGTCTCTAATCCAGACAAAGCTGTGCTCAGTTATTAGGAATTCCCTATTCCTAATCAATTAGTCCAAGATAGCTATCAACTATCTCCTACTAACCATAGCATACTACCTACATATCATAGACATAAGCAATTGTTTAACCAAGCATACTGCATTTAGAAGTCTGAAAGACGGAAAAAGTTTGAAAAACAATTTTTGGAAGGGTGTGAAAATACCGGGAAAATAAGCAAATTCATGCGAAAAATTTTGCAAACTGCTACAGTGCACCGTGCACTGCTACCCCACACTTAAGTCAGGCACTGTCCTCAGTGTTCATGCATATCTAATTACCCCACACTTATTTGAAAACAAGAAATAAAACAAAATTAAAAGATCCTTACCCCACACTTATTCAACTAACTACGGGTAAGAAGGAACATAGAAATAACAAAAACAAGAAATAAAACGAAAGAGATACTCCCTTAGTCTGTGAAGTCCACAATCTGCTCGGACGAGTCAAACGGCTCTCTGTAAATCTTTAGGCGTTGTCCGTTTACTTTTTGAATAATACCGTCAGAATCCATGATGTCACATGCTCCGAAAGGTGATACTTCCTTGATTGTGAACGGTCCTGACCAATAGCTACGCAGCTTTCCTGGGAAAAATTTTAAACGTGAGTTGTACAACAATACCTTATCACCTGGTTCAAAATTTTTCTGAGCTCTGAGTCGTCTGTCATGCCGGAGTTTACTTGTCATTTTGAACTGATGTGAGTTCTCATAGGCTTTGAGCCTCCACTCATCCAATTCGTTGAGCTGTAAAATCCGGTGTTCCTTAGTCAAATTATCGTCGAGATTGCATTTTCGTACTGCCCAGTAAGCTCTGTGTTCAAGTTCAACCGGAAGGTGGCATGCTTTTCCGTAGACTAGTCGATAGGGTGAGAACCCCGTAGTGGTCTTGTATGCTGTACGGAAGGCCCATAATGCATCCTCCAGTTTATTGGCCCAATCCTTACGGTTAACACCCACGGTCTTTTCTAGGATTCTCTTTATGCCCCTATTGGTTACCTCAGCCTGCCCGTTGGTTTGAGGATGGTAGGCTGTGGAAATGCGATGCTGAATTCCGTACTGTTGGAGTACATTCTGCAATTGAGAGTTGCAGAAGTGCGTACCTCGATCACTGATTAGGGCTTTTGGACATCCAAACCTGGTGAAAATCTGCTTAAGGAATCAAAAGAGGAAGGAAACGGACCCATGAAATCTATACCCCATATGTCAAATATTTCTACACTTTGAATTGCCTGTTGGGGTAGATTATCTCGAGAAGATATGGTTCCCGCTTTCTGACAGGCATCGCACGATCCTGTAAATGTTGCGGCGTCTTTGAATATGGTGGGCCAGTAAAAGCCTGCTTCTAATACTTTTCGGGCGGTGTTGGCTGCAGCTAAGTGACCGCCTGTTGGTCCGCAGTGACAATGTTCCAGAATTTGGAAACCTTCTTCTTGAGATACACATCTTCTGATCATCTGATCTGCACATATTTTAAATAGAAAAGGATCTTCCCAATAGTAATATTTCAGGTCAGCAAAGAATTTTTTCTTTGTTGAGCAGTGATATCACTAGGGAGAGTCCGGGCTGCCAAGTAATTTGCTATATCAAACCAAGGGGGTGAGAAAATAGCAAATAATGCACATAGATTCTCATCCGGGAATTTATCAGATATGATTGTCTCATCAATGGCTTCTAGGGTCGGATTTTCTAACCTAGACAAGTGGTCTGCGGCTAAGTTTTCTGCCCCTTTCTTATCCCGGATTTCTATGTCAAATTCTTGAAGCAATAAAACCCATCTAATCAATCTTGGTTTTGCGTCGGTTTTATTGAACAAGTATTTTAGTGCCGAATGATCAGTATAAACAATAGTTTTAGACAGACTAGATAGGATCGAAACTTATCAAATGCATATACTACTGCTAATAATTCCTTTTCTGTCGTAGTGTAATTTTCCTGAGCATCAGTTAAGGTTTTACTAGCATAATATATTACATGAAATTTCTTATCATGTCTTTGTCCTAAAACTACTCCTACTGCATAGTCACTAGCATCACACATAAGCTCAAAAGGTAGACTCCAGTCTGGTGACGTCATGATAGGTGCAGTAGTTAAGAGTTCCTTAAGTCTATTAAAAGCTTTTAGACATTTCTCATCAAAGACAAATGGAACATCTTTTCCGAGTAAATTGGTCAACGGCCTGGCTATTAATGAAAAATCTTTTATGAACCTACGATAAAAGCCAGCGTGTCCCAAAAAACTCCTAACGGCTCTCACATTTTTGGGAGGAGGTAGTTTTGAAATAACTTCAATTTTTGCCTTATCTACTTCCATACCTAGGTGTGAGATCTTATGTCCTAAAACGATTCCCTCTTTTACCATGAAGTGGCATTTTTCCCAATTTAAAACCAGGTTAGATTTTATACAACGTTTCAACATTAACTCCAAGTTCTTTAGACAAACCTCAAATGATTACCAAAAACAGAAAAGTCATCCATAAATACTTCCATAGATTTTCCTAACATGTCCTCAAAGATAGCAGTCATACAACGTTGAAATGTAGCAGGTGCATTACACAAACCAAAAGGCATCCTTCTATATGCAAATGTTCCAAAGGGCATGTGAATGTAGTTTTATGCTGGTCCTCAGGGGAAATAGGAATTTGAAAATAACCAGAAAACCCATCAAGAAAGCAATAAAACATGTGTCCAGATAATCTTTCTAACATTTGGTCAATAAAAGGAAGGGGAAAGTGATCTTTTCGTGTGGCCGTATTTAATTTTCTATAGTCTATGCATACACGATGACCAGTTACAGTTCTTGTAGGGATTAGTTCATTATGCTCATTCCTAACAACTGTTATACCGCCTTTCTTAGGTACTACCTGCACCGGGCTTACCCACTCACTATCTGAGATAGGGTAGATAAGTCCTGCATCTAACAGTTTAATGACTTCTTTCTTAACAACATCACACACATTAGGATTCAACCTCCTTTGAGGTTGCACACATGGCTTATACTCATTTTCTAGAAGAATCTTATGCGAACAAAAGCTTGGATTAATACCTGGGATATCCAATTTTGTAGGCAAAGGCTCTTCTATGCTTTCTGCACATGTCAGTCAGCTTCCTTTGTTCTGCAGTCAGATCAGCTGCAAGAATAATGGGAAGTTTCTTGTTGTCATCTAGGAATTCGTAGCACAGATGAGTGGGTAGTTCCTTCAGTTCCAAGTCTGGTGGATCTTCAAACGAGGTTCGCTCTTTCTTCATCTCATCATCACCTATCTCAGTGAAACTATCAGAAGTAATTTCATTTTCAGAAGAGCTAAGTTCAGACTCCTCTAATTCTAGGGAGTCCTCACTTAGAATTTGATAGTTTGAGCATAGGTCTGTCACGTTAATTGCAATCAAGTGTTCCATGGCATCCACACAAAAGCAAGTATCATCTAAATGCATGGGATACCTAAGGGTCTCATTTAGATCAAAAGTGATGTCATCATTTCCTACCCTTAACTTGATTTGACCATTACTGAGGTAGCTAGAAATGGTCGACCTAGGATCAGGGGCACTCCTCCTTCCCCATTCATGTCCATGACAACGAAATCCACAGGAAATACAAATTTTCCGACCTTTACTAAGAGATCTTCAATTATTCCCTTGGGGATTTTGACTGTCCTGTCTGCAAGTTGTATGCACATCCTAGTCGTTTTCAAATCATGCAATCCTAATTTATCAAATAAACTAGATGACATAAGATTAATACTAGCTCCTAAGTCTGCTAATGCATGCATGTTAGTAATATTTCCAATTGTACATGGCAAGGTAAAACAACCAGGATCTTTCTGTTTAGACGGCAGTTTATTCAACAGAACCGCCGAACATTCTTCATTAAGAACCACCTTGTCCATGTCAAATTTTCTTTTATTACTAACAACTTCTTTTAAAAACTTAGCATACTTTGGCATTTCAGAAATAACATCAAGTAAAGGTAAATTAACATGAATCTGACTAAAATTCCTAAGAAACTTTTCAAATTGCTCCTTATCTTTATTGTGCATAAGTCTGGCAGGGTAAGGTACTTTTGGCCGGTACTCAGGAATAAACTCCGTCTTCCCTTTCCTTGCTACTTCGATCTCGACATCCGTCGGCGTTGGGTCCTTGGAGCCTTCTTCTGGTTCCTGCACAAGAATAGGAGGGTCAGATGGTTTGGGTGGAGATGGAGATAGAATTTTACCAGATCTTAGAGTGATGGTCTTGCATTCAGTTTGAGGGTTGGTCTCAGTGTTGCTTGGTAGCGTTCCCTGGGACCTGTGAGAGAAATGGGTGGATAGTTGACCCATCTGCCTCTCTAAAGTTTGTATAGCAGCTTGTGTGTTTCTGATTGTTTGCTCGGTCTGCTTCTGTCTATTCTCGTTCTGCTGGATTCTTTCTGCGTGAGCTTCCTGAATCTTTCTGTTGGACTCTATCATTTCCTTGTTGGAGTCGGAAATGCTCTTCAGCATGTCTCTGAATTCTTGCATGGGATCAGCTGGAACGATGTAGTTCCTTGGTGCAGGCAGAGCGACTTGCTGGTTCTGCGGATATGGCAATTGCTGAGGTACTCTTTTCTGAAAGTTAGTAGTCCCGGGATTGTTTCTCCAACTAAATCCCGGATGGTTCTTCCAAGTGGGATTGTAGGTATTTCCTATAGGAGCAGAATTTACTGCGTCCACTTGTTCCATCTCTTCTGGGACAGTTAATATCCCATTACCATAACAATCACCACTGAAGTGTGGTCCTTGGCAAAACTCGCAGACTTGGTATACTGACTGAGTGTTTTTCCCTTGTTGGAAAGCATTCAGCTGATTAGTAATGCTGGCCTTCAGTGCCTCAAATTGATCATCAGTGGAGGCAACGACCGTATTTACTGGTTGCTTCTTAGCTCGACCACTTGTGCGCCAATTCTTGCTGTTCCTGTAGAGTCTCTCCAGAGCGTTTCTAGCATCTACATCACTCATTCCATTGAAACCGCTCTGGGGATTGAGTCCATCAGAATTTGCTTACCCATGTCTGACATACCCCCGTAAAATTGCTGAATCAGCAATGCCTCGGTAAGTCCATGTTGGGGGCAGAGCCTGAGTAGTTCTTTGAATCTGTCCCAAGCTTCGATCACTGTCTCATCAGCAGCTTGAGTGAAACTAGACAGAGCCCTTCGATATTCTAGGACTCTTGCTGCAGAGTAGTACTCTTCTAGGAAGGCTTTGCTTAACTCGTCCCAAGAGGTAATGGAGTTAGTAGGTAGCTGGGCCAACCATCTCTTAGCTCTGTCCCTAAGTGAGTAGGGAAAAAGGTTGAGTTTAGTTATTTCTGCAGTATGATCTCCCTTGAGGCCTTCGCAGAGAGAAGAGAAATCAGATAGGTGTTCCAGCGGATTTTCGGCTGCAGTTCCTCCAAACTGAACTCGATTTATAAGCTGGATCACATTAGGTTTAAGATCATAGCGAGGGTTCCCAGGGATTCAGATGGCAGATGAGACTGGGATAGTCTGTGGCTGGATGTAGGATTCAAGGGTAGGTCTTTCAGCAGCCATTTCTGTTCTTCGCCTATTAGCTGTGCGAATGATTCGTTCAGGATTCTCAACTGGTGTTTCAAGGTTAGCTTCTGAAGATCGAGTCATGCAACTACAGAGAAGAACACGTTTTAGCCTGAGCAAACTGGTTAGTGGGGTTACAGGGAGAGTGAAAATTTAAAAATTTGGAACAAAACAAAATAACTACTCACAAGGAGAAAACACAAAGGATAGGGAAAAGAGAATAACTTACCATTTAAACAAGAAAAAGTACAATTTTTTGGGATTTTTAGATTTTTTTAAAAAAAAAATTTCTTTTAATATTTTGAAAGCACGTAAATTCCCTCAATATGGTTCTAGAATAATTTTCTAAAATTTGATTATCCTAAATGTCTTAATTTCAGATAACATCTAAAATTAATTAGTTATGATAATCCTATATTTCGGAAACTGATTGTCTAACTGGTATAACATAAGTGTTAGTCTAAGGTCTAGATTACTACCGTTACCTATCATAAGTCTCTAGAATTTTGATCAGGAATCCTAAATTCATTATGATATTTCCCCGGCAACGGCGCAAAAAATCTGATGCGGTTTCCGACTGATATACTAAATAGGTGTTATTTTACCCTATGTTGATTATGAATAATTAAGGATTGTGATTGACTAATTGTCACATTTAGTCTTATGGTGTCACTTAATCAGCCAGAACCTAAGGCAGAGTACCTATCGTGTAGCTAGTCTATTGGAAAGTATCTACGATTTTATTAATTTAATTATCGTACTCCCAGGGAAGTGGCAACGGCTTAGTAGTAACTAGCCTTTTATCCTAACTCCTATCTTATAATCCAGTTATGCAATCTTCATCAAATACTTTGATGAGAGGGTGATCCATTCTCCACTAGGTTTAAGTCTAATTAATCCTAAAAGTGTTTTAAAGATGAGTTCTGATTCTATGTTATACTGTTCCTATATGTTTTGACCTATATTCGAGTGTTTTAGATATATCTTAGCCTGGAATGCAACTATGTTCTGTGTCTAAAGGTGTACCACATCTGAGGTCTCTACGCTACCGCCCCATCGTTAAGGTAAACGGCCCTACTCACGGCCCGGACTAAAGTCAGCAATGAACGGTACCCTATGTCACTTCGGGGTCATGCTGCTCGTCGCAAAACCGCCGGCATAACTCTCTACTCACAGCCTACCTAGACTACTCTAACAAACAAGGTGTTCCGTTGGTTATTTTATCTAGTATGGCAGACACCAATACTAATTGATGCCTGTTAAACTAAACAGGTTATGGATAGACCGTGGTTAGGAATTGTCTATAACCCTAGTTTTAGTTTAAAAGAGACTTACATTAGACATGCAGACATAATGAATATTTAGCAGGTGGCTATTTCCGGAAAAACATAAAAACTTCAACATATAACACAACTATTCATAAAATCGTAATCTGATATTCATAATTCATATTTAGAACAAAGCAATAACACATATAAGAGAGGGACATGGGGACCGATGCCATAAAGAAATCACCCTTTACGAAGTCTCGCCTACGGAGCGTACTGCTGTATATGTCGTATTGCTCGCCCTGACTCTGCTCACCAGAACCTTCGGAGGACGCTTCCTCAGCCTAGTAGCTAGACTTTACCTTACGTCCTGGGCTTAAGCCTAGCCCTGTGGACTGACTCTTCGAACGCCTAGAGCTCTCTTAGGATCTCCTAACGAAATCCCGGGTATTCTATGAATACCAGAAACGAACCTATCTATAGAAACCTAAGATCTGAGACTATTTCTCAGAAACTAAAACAAACACTAATAAGAAAGAAAACTGAGATCCGAGTCTCTGAGTGAGTTGTGTACTGGAAAATTGTACACTGGAAACCACTTAATAACTCAGATCGAGTGGAGAGGGATGAATTCAACTGCTGGAGGCCTGGGGTATTTATAGCAGCTTCCCGGAGTGAAAATCTCTGAAAGATTCGATGTGGGACAGCTTTTGGCGGCTTGGGACGCCAGTCCCGGATTGGGACGCCCGTCCCGGATTGGGACGCCCGTCCTGGTCTGTTGACCAGGTTGGGACGCCCGTCCCTAGTTCTGGACGCCCGTCCCTCTGGCTTGGCTTGGTCGGGACGCCCGTCCCGGACCTTTGACCGAGTCAATATTTCCAAAAATTGCGTTTTTGCCCCAAAATTTGCTGTTTTCGTCTACTTTGCACCTGACACTTCCAAAATCATAAAAACTGTGAAATTAAGTGAATAATGCACAATCAAGATCAAATTGCCCTTGATTTCACCCAAATTCATACGTAAAAACATGCTAAAAAGGTGATACGATTTTCGCGTATCAGTCCCATCTCAAAAGCCTTTCGAATCATTTCGGCTCCTTTCTTTGCTGATACCTATCGAGAAGCCTTCTTTATCATCGACTTTGACAATGACCTTGCAGCTGACATTTGATGTTCAGGTGCCCTTTTGATGTTTGCCGCTCGTTCAATTCCGGGCGATAATCTCGTATGAATGCGATGTCTGGACTCCCCAACTTCGCTTCTCTGAGGCGCTCTTGAAGTTTCACCCATCAGCTTGTATGAAGCTGGATTTACATTCATCATATTTCGGGGATCTCTTTGGAATCCGTGGGACGGAACATGAGGATTCTTCATCGCTCTCTGGGCTACTTGTGAGTGTACTGACTGATGAACGAGCGGCATCACTTGGAAACTCATAGGAGTAGCGTTTCTCCTAAGTTTGCAGCCTTCTGTTGCAATTGAACCCAGTCATCCATTAACTCCTGACGTTTCTGCAACCTTTCGACTTCTTTTTAGACGCTGAATCTCTTGAGAAGCAGTTGCTACATGTACTGACGTTACTGGTACCGTCGATTCTTGAATTCTTTCCTTATTCAATAATTCCTTTAATTCTGACTTTGATTGTGGTGGTTGTGGAGTTGAAATTTCTTTAAGTACCGGTTTGGTTGTTGACTGAATGATCTTTGACTACTCATGTTGATTCTTTTGTCGAATGTCTGGATAAAATTTCGTTTCCCGGTAACGGAACCAAACTGATCAGAAAATTTTGTCTTGAGTAGTTTCGCTTCCAAATCTGAATCAAGTACCTGCAAAGAAAAGTCAAACGACGTTGGGTTTCCGAAGATGACCCTCCAATGATTTTGTTAGATTGAGTCTTTGGAAAATAAACTTAAGAACGTGGTATTCTTGAAGTATAATTATGGAGTGAAGGAGATGAAGAGTTCCAAAAGTCCTGTCCTTCTCTCTTTTTCTCCTATTTATAACCAAACTTTTACCTTTTAACCTTCCTGTGGTAAAAATAATTTACCTCCAATTGACGAGTCATCAAGACACCTGTCGATTGAGTGTTTCAGAATATTGACAATTGTCCCCCTGACTAATTACCTCCTTCAAGACATTCAAGATCCTTCTAGAGGATATTTGATAAGTTGGATCTCGTCCCACTTCGTCTTTAATAATTTGTATCGAAGTACTTTTGTGTTATTTCGTACTCATGACTCTCACTATTACTTCAATCATGACTCTCATTATTACTTCAATCAGTGTGTTCGGTCAATTTCGAAGTGCAATGTGAAGTGCAATGTTAACGGACTGTGAGATTTATTTCCTTTCAAATATATATATATATAATGTATTGAAGAAAGAATGAATAGAAAAGAATTGATAGAGAGTGTTGAAGATGGATGTTTTTGCCCTTATCTGATGGGAATTTGAACAATTTAGTCAGCGGCGGGACCAAATTGCATTTGCACACATTACTTTCATATATATATATATATATATAATTTCTGAAGTTTATATTATTTAAAAAAAACTACTATTTTGAGCAGATTTGGAATTTAAGCAATTGATTCAAGTAACACGGAAGAATGAAGAAGGCAAAAAATGGGAGCATCAAATTCATTTTTCCCTTTTACCTTTTCATGCTCTAACTTATACTGTTTCATTAGTTACATATAATCTTCTGCTGAATTATGGAACTGATCTTAAATGAATGGTAGATACTCTCTAAAAGAGCTCTGAACCTAATATACATCCTATGTACAAAGTAACAGAATATATATATATATTAGAGTGGAAGGGCATCAAAATCTCTACACAGAGGGATTCTTTGGTCAGGTAGCAGCAAATCAGCTTGTTTAAGCACCTCCTCTGCACACATTAACATACCAAATTGCAAGAAGAATTTAGTGTTTAGTTGTTGCCTTATCTTTTACATCTTAATGCCACTTCCTCAATTGCTGCTGTCATTGAGGCTGATGCTTCTTCAAGAGTTCGTTTCTTTTGCACGGTGTTGAAGAACTCTAGAACATCTCCTTCCACCCAGTTGTCGAAGTCTTCCACTCCAACTCCGCATTCAAGTCCAGCATTTACCTGTCAATGGGAGGAAAATATAATATCTTGCAGGTTACGAACAATTAACACAGAAGGTACAGTCAAATATATCTTGTAAGTTAAGTTTCAGACTGGTAAGTTTTCATCATCTCTATTTCGATTTGTTTTAATCAGAAGGATCAAACTTCCGAAGAGAATGTTGAAAATGGAAGGGAAGAAGCTGTTCATATTAATCTTCAATGGCACTTTAAGTCTATTCATGAAATTCCTAGAATATTACAGCACACAGAAAAATGAAACCATGTAGGCGGAAATACATTATATTAACAAATAGATCATGAATGCTCATTCTTTGTGGAAAAAAAGATTCAATAATGCACAAAAGAAATAGAAGCAAGAACTTATATATATATAAATGTATGTACCTCTTTCACAATCTCCTTAACCCGGCGTAAAGAATCAACTACACCAACATGGACTTCTTTTCCGTTTCTCAGAACCCGAATTCCAGAGTCTGTCACTACTTTCCCTTCAGTTACCATGCACCCAGCAACACGGCCACTCCCACTGCTGAATGTTGCCCGTACTTTTGCTGATCCAATTGGAACTTGTTCCTACAAAGAACAAATCAAGCTTTATTCCTATTTGAATGTCAAGGACCATGCATGTGAACACAATCAAGGAGAAATTGGAAATGTTAATTAATACCCTCCCACTCTCTCACTCTATGTATCTCTCTCCGCCTATGCTGATTGAGTCTATGCTCATTTTTATCCTCGTCTTTCATTTTTCTTCTTCTAGAAGATCCACCCTCATGAGCTGCCGCTCTTTTGTCCATAGACAGAAGTGAATAACAACAAACATACAATTATTATAAACATCCTCAGCCCTGTTCTACAAATATTTGCAGGTTGCAGGTTGTTTATTTTCCTAGAACACAATCACTACCATAAGTCTATACTGATCATCAAATTCAGATTCTCCACTAAGTTTTAGAATTCACATCCTCATTGACATAGAACAAGAAGAATAAAGGCAATAGCAAAATCCTGGTTAGACTTCAAAGTATATATTACCTCGACAGTATCGAGGAGTCCCTCCATTGCATTTCGCACATCATCAATTAGCTCATATATAACTTTGTAAATTCGAATCTCAACACTCTTATTGTCTGCATAGCTCTTCACTGAACCAGGAACTCTCACATTAAATCCAAATACAATGGCTTTACTTGCCACAGCAAGATCAATATCACTAGTAGTCACATCCCCAGCTGCTTGCAATAAGAACTTCAGAGTAACATTATCTTGTGGAAGGACCTGAAGTGCTTTCCTAATAGCTTCAATGGATCCCTATACATAATTTAAAAGGTCAGATAAATGCAGGTAAACAATCCAAACAACTTTTGTGAGGAAAGTAGGAAAAAAAAGGCATCAAACATACTCCTCTCTCCGATTGTTTATATAATGTTCAACTAGGCATGAGATTCTGACACTAAAGTTGAATTGTAATTTATTATGAAGAAATGAATGAAGCTTCAGCTTGTAAACACTTTAGATCAAATTTATAAGTGTGAAGAAAAATATTTTAGAGCATAAATATGTTCTTCTTTCTTCTATAGGCAAATAGGCAAAGCTAGTCAGATCATCCATGTAATTTTGTTCCTCCTTTCAGCCTGTAAATGTATACATGCTTCGTCAGTTTGATCAAATTATTATTTGATATTATTTATTCTATCTGCATCCCAAATATCATCATGTGGAAAAAGAGTTACTCTGACTCGAACAACAGTAAAATAGTATGAAAGATGTGAATGAGAAGTAGAAAGATTTGCATTATGAGTGTTTACACACTCTTTTTTTTTTTTTTTTTTGTGCTTGGGAAGGGGAGGCCTGGGCACTTGGGGATGAATAAATTTAACCTTTAACATGATTTAGCCCTTGTTTTGTTGTAATCATTTCTTAAAACTGACTGAACAAGAATTGTTTGATAACACTTCTGAAAGTTCTTAATAAATTAAGAACCTCATAAATCTTTAGATAACTTTGCAGCATAAAAAGTCAACTAAAACTTAACATGCTTAGCTATCGAAAACCGCTCATCTATTTTTAATAAAATTCAACATAAAAGGTACATTTCTACACCTTTTATGGTTCAAAAGCATATAAACAGTGTAGATTACCATGGAAAATTATGTCTGAATTTTATCTACACTTCAATAGATAAAAATCTTGAAGGAAAAATACGAAAATCTTCCTCCTTGAACTAGTCAAAAATCTTTGCACTCCTGTTCAACCCCAAATTCAACAATCTAATTTTAAAGCATAATTACCTTCCAATAGAATGTTGAGATACAGGGAATTAACAATGAAGGCCGTAGCCCCCAGAGATGGCTCTCTCTTATCTGATTAATAAGATTTCCAAGAAGCCAATTGAATATACTTAGCACTAATGTGGCAAGGAATGAGAAGTACACAAATGTCTAGTCTACACCATGAGTAAATTGCCTAAGCAAATGCAACAGAAACACTTCTATGCAAAACTATCTCATAGTTTGGTGAGAGGAGAATAGATAAGAATACCTGAACATCAACCTTCAGAATAATATTCAATTGGTGCAAGTCCAGTCCAGTATGCTTTCCTGATGAAACAGCAGAAGCAAAGGAGGAAAGTGTAATCTTCCCATCTCCAGCTTTCGCTGATATCCGCTCATTCTCAAAAGTCAGCCCGTGACTCTGCTTTTTCACGAGCAACATCAAGGGAGTCAACCACTTCAAACTCATCACCTGCTAATGGTACATTATTCAATCCGATGACCTGTTCATGTGCAAAAAACAATGGTAAATAAGAACCAGCAGAAGCATAAAAATGACTTAAACTCAAAACAGATAAGAAACAGGAAATATAGAATATATTTGATAATCTCAGGTTCTTCCCTATTTAAGAGGAACTACCAGACGTGATGGAATTAAGGATGCCAATAAATAGGCTTCTGCTACCCATATTTTAATTTGGAAGACTAATCTCAGTTCATCAGAAGTCAGATCATTAAAGAACAGTCATTGTTTAGCATCTATCGAACGTGTCTAAGATAAAGAAATGTTTTACAATATCCAAATGACTAGTGAAGCAGCTTGAAGCACTGAACTATGGGGTAACACTATATAGATAACACTCTTAAAAATTAGTGAAGCTCATACTTGGACAGGGACTGAAGGCCCAGCTTCATCAGTACGCTTCCCTTGATCATCAAATAAAGCCCTCACCTACATGATACAAAGATAGAAAAGGTGTAGGTATAGATTAAGCATCCATGGATCTCTAAGAAGCTAAATTCAGTGACATAGGTTAAAATCGAAAGTACATCTCATTTTAATCAAAGACAAGCATTTCAACTCTTAATCAACCAACCTTTCCAAAAGCTTCTCCACACACTAATACATCACCTCTTTTCAGTGTGCCATTCTGCACTATGAACGAAGCTACAGGTCCTTTAGATTTATCAAGACCAGCCTCAATTACTGCGCCCTTTGCATTTCTGTGAGGGTTTGCCTTCAGCTCTTGCAACTATGAAAAGACAAACAGAGAGTTACAGTAGAGCATATGTCAGACAAATAATATTAAGAAATACAAACACAAACACTTTCCAAATCAAGCATGATAATACTTCTGGACCTATCAATATTATGACATTCACAGAGCAGAAAGTAACCATGGTGGTTTGAGTGTAAGGAGGTAGGTGTTAGCACAGGATTGTCCAAAGAGGAAATTATCGCATCCTTCAAAACTTTCAGGGTTCATGGCATATATATGGAAAGAATCACCAAGAATCAAATAGAGAATGCAGATAAGAAACACAAGTGAACAACAAGTAAGATATATAATATTTACGAATATAGGGTTCTAAGATACACTTCCGAAACTATGATCAATAGGACTATTGATATCTTCGTGAATCAAGTACTAAGAACTCCAAGGAGAAAGATAAATTCAACAAGTTGCACAATATCAAACATACCTCAGCAACAAGCATTACAGTCTCCAATAAGTCATCAATGTTCTCCCCTTTAAGAGCACTGATCTGTTAAGAAGTTATAAGATAAATTAGTACAGAAATATTGAAGAGTTTCTAGAGATGAAGTCCAATCTCAACAGTTTCAGCACCTTAATCATTGGAGTATCACCACCCCATTCTTCCGGCATCAAACCAATTGAAGAAAGGTCTTGCATGACTCTCTCTGAGTTAGCTCCATCCTTATCAATCTAGAACATTGGAGAAACCAAAGATGCTATACATATTAGGAATAATGGATTGGGAGTTGTAAAAATGTTACATACTCTAAAAGTTTAAACTAACCCTATAGCTCACATGTGGGTCAAACACAAATTTTTAACCCAACACATGAACTAATCAACAAATGGAAAAAAGACAGTAATCAAACTCAATACCTTCTACTCAAATATAATGTTAAATTATCACCAGCCTTAAAAGCTAAAGCTAAAGCTTATAGAGAGGATCACTCAACAAGAGCCAACCAGCCAACAAAATAGAAAATGTCAAGACTAGTGCTACTGTACCTTGTTTATAGCAATAACAATAGGTACGCCAGCTGCTTTGGCATGAGCAATGGCTTCATTCGTTTGAGGCCGAATCCCATCATCAGCAGCAACTACTATAACTGCAATGTCCGTGACTTTTGCTCCCCGAGCTCTCATTGCCCCAAATGCCTATAAAAACAAGTAAATTTATGCTATTGAAAACCATCATAATCTTAATACTGGAGTTCACATAAGACATGTATTATGTGTATATATTTGAATGAAACTCCAATAAGGAATCGCGAAAAAGGAAAAAGGAAAGAAGAGCAGAAATGAAAGTGGACTTACCTCATGTCCAGGAGTGTCAAGAAAAACACAAGTTTGTGGCCTGCCATCTATAGGTACTTGTACCTTATATGCTCCAATGGCTTGAGTAATCCCACCTGCTTCAGATGCTGCAACCTATGGCAATACCACCGTACTTCAATTTTCCAACTAAATCAATTACCATGCTCAAAGCACTGTAAGGTACTCTGATGACATAATTTTGAAACAACACAGATAAAAATTATGCAGTGCAATACATAAATATAAATACCTTGGTCTTTCGTATATGATCCAACAGTGTGGTCTGTCAACAGAAAAACACGACACATGTATCAAATAGCTTATCATGGGATGTCAAGTATGTAATAACTTAAGGAAATACTCTGATGTAAAACAGCAAAAAATGTCATCAGAAGATATATATGTTATCAAACAAGATATATAACTCACTTTCCCATGATCCACATGACCCATTATAGTAACAACTGGAGGCCTGTCTTCCAGCTTGTCCAAGTCATCCTCATCAAGATTTCTTTTTTCTTTGCCATTTCCTCAACTTTGATGGGGGCAACATCAATAACTTCAACATCATATTCATTACAGATCATCTTTACCATATCTTTGCTGAGGGTTTGTACCCCATCTGGTTTTATTCCCATTGAGTAAAGATATCCAAGAATATCTCCTTCACTAATGGCCAAGTTGTACGCCAACTCCTCAGTTAGCATACCTTCATCAGCAACCTCCATAATTTCTACCCTGACAGGTGCAGCATCTTTGACTGCCTGAAGCCGAGCAGCTCTGCGACTTGCCTTTGACCATTTTCTGCCTTTTCTTGCTGTGACAGCACCAGGAATAGAAACATCAAGCTCAGATGCCTCTTCATCATGAAGCTCAGCTTCACTGTCAACTAGCCGCCTACGTTGTGCTCCAAATGAACCACTCTTTTTACGAAAGTCTTCTTTAAATTTTCCAGCAGGCATTTTTCCTGGCTTTGGAGGGGCTAAAACAGCTTGAGCCATCAAAGGGTCAACTACGGTTTTATTAGAAGCAAACTTATCAATCAAGATTGGCTTGCGCTCTTTTTTCTTTCCAGCAGAATCACTTTCATCAGTGGAAGAGGACTTGGGAGCTGCACCAATGTCCTTCAAAATAACGGGCTTCTTAGCCACAGGAGGAGGAGGAGGAGCAACAGAGGGCTTTGCCTGCAACCTTGGTTGAACTCTCTGAGGAGGCTGAGGAGGTTGAGGAGGTTGAGGAGGTCTCAGAGAAGCAACATTCTGTGCTTCTATCTTTGCTGCTACAACATCTCTTGGCTGTTGCCTTGGTGGCTCCTTCACAACTTTCTGCACACTGGAAACTGGATTACCCTTGCGCCACACACTCTTTGACGCCTTATTCTTCTTATTGGAAGCATTTGTAGGATCAACTGCTGGACTTTTATTTCGGGTAGCACTTCCATTTACTGGTGATTTATTAACTGATACATTAATCTGTTTATTAGTCTCCAGCTTCTCTGCCTTCTCTAATACCTCATCAAGTGACTCCACCACTTTATTTATCTCTTCCTCATCATTCTTCTCATCCTCAGAATCTGAGATAGGTTTCGGTTTCGGTCCATCCCAATTACCTGACCCAATGCTCAAAAGGGATTCAGGTCGAGCACCAGAATTGAACTGAGGTTTAGGAGCAGCTTAAGTACAAGATCAGTATTATCATCACTATTTCCCCTAAATGTGGAATCTAAGGATACAGAAGTACTGGGCTCTGCTATATAATCAGTGGTTATTGAGAATTTACAAACAGACACGTATCGCCATCTTTTAACCAGACGAACTCCACGGTAACTGCTAAAATGCCTACAAAAAGAAACCCTCCTAACCAATGAAAATGATCCTTCAAATTGACCAGAAGAACAGGTGCAGACGCTTCCCAAGCTTACTAGGGAAGCAATAGCAGCCATTTGTTCTTTATATAACCTTAATCAATACTATCATGGACTTCACTCAACAGTCCCTAGAAAACTATATACTTTTCGATGCAGCCACCAGGAGAAATCAATTTTGTCAAGTATAATTTAGAACTCTCCCCAAATTGAAAACAGGTACCTGCCATTATTCATAAAATTCAGTTCATATAAACACAAGAATTATCATTTCCAGCAATAGAAACTTCAACAAGTTAACCCAAACAAAAAGTTCGATTTTACAGACAAAATTCAGATGAAAATATGTGCGCATAGAAAAAAGAAATAAGCTTTATTCCAAGAATTGAAACATTCTCACCTTATCAAGCTTTTTAACTTGGGGAATTTGAATAAGAAAAGATTATATTATATATATTTGAAGAACAGTAATGTAATGATATATATCTGCGTGTGGGGAGAGACAGAAAGAGTGTAATGGAGTGTGTGTGTGTGAGAGAGAGTAGAGAGATAGAGAGAGAGAGGATGAAAGAGGGAAGAAGATGAAATGAGAGGTTGTGAGAAATCCAAGGGTGAGGTTAGCCTCCTCTGACTGTGGCTTGCGTTTGTGTGGCTCTTTCTCAGCCTGTCACCGAATTCTGTGTGATAAGCCTTTCTTTTTCTCCATTACCATATCTTCAAAATCTCTGCTAAAATTTCCACTATTTTTTCTCCGTCTTTTTCCCTTAAACCTCCCCAACAAAATATTAAGGCCCTATTTTTGGGTAAGAATTTTATTTCAAAAAAAAATGTAAAATTATTTATTTTCAAATTGAGTTTTATGTATATTAAGATATTATTAAAATAAGGATAAATTATTTTAATAACACTTAAACTTTTTAAAAATCTAACTTTTACACTGTATTTATTTTTGCTTTGAACTAATTTGAATTATAAATTTTTAGGGACAATTTTGTCTTTTCATAAAATTTTAAAATTTTTGAAAAATTTTCTTAAATTGGAGGGATTCGATCCTTCAACCACACAAATGACAAAATTATATTAGCCAACTGGAGCAATTATTAATATATTAATTTATATAAAACTTATATTTTATATTGCATACCAGATGATGTTAAAATAAAATTAACATAATTATATTTCTGAATCTCTAAATTTGAACCACAACCTTATAAACAATAAATAAGCATTTACCATTTGGATACAATACAAAAATTTATATTATTTAAAAATTATATTAAATATAAAGATTCTGAAAAAATATTATCAAAACAACACAATTTAAATCATATGTCTTCGTAGTCATTCCTTCTTCAAACCTTAAATTAATTTTTTTTAACTTTGAATTCATTGCAGAATACAGATTTTAAGTTTTTTTTTTACGATGACATTATTATATTATTAGTGTCAGCAATGACATTCTATAAAAAAACACCTCGAAATTCATGTTCTGCCACAAATTTGAAACAAAAGAGTTAAGGAAGAACTTCAGTGCAAGCTTTGAGAAACGTGACAATAATAAAAACTTGTGGTTTGAATTGCGTTATAATATTTTTTTGAGAACGTTTATATTTAATATAATTTATTTAAAATATAAAATATAATTGTAATAACATGTTATTATTATTTTCGTAATTATAATATAAAATATAAGTTTCAAATAATTTTATATATTTATAGTCCTAGTAGATATATATAGTTTATTTAGGCGTTTGTAGGATCAAATCCCTGAAATTACTAAAAAATATTTTTTAAATTTTTAATAACAAAGTGAAATGACAAAATTATCATTGAAAATAAACCTTAATAATTTAAAAATGCTCATAATTGTAAAAAGATGAACACAAAATAAAATGACAAAATTATTCTTGAAATAAAACTCTAATAATTAAAAAATACTCATAATTGTAAAAAGACGAAAAACCCATAAGAATTAAATAAAAAATGCCCATAATAATTAAATAGAAAATGAAGTCTAGCGGAAATTTTGGACGGAATGGCAAAGAATGTGATATTTTATAATTCAAGTGTCAGTTCAAAGCAAAAATAAAAATAAATACTATGCAAAAGCTGAATTTTTAAAAGTTCAAGTGTTACAAGATAATTTATCAAAAAAAATAATAAATAAAAAATTGTTCAGTCTTGAGGAGTCGTATATCTAAGTTAGCCAGAACAAATTTATGATTTATTTATTTTTAATAAAAAAATCAATTTAATATTTCTTAGAATTCATATTCCATGATCATATTTATTATAATTTTTTAAAATATAAAAAGAAAGATAAATTTATTTGGTCCATATCAACTCTTTATTTGTCAGTATACAAGCATTGAAATTACTTGAAGTCCAACCACACACACACATATATATATATACACACAAAAAATAAAAATAAAAAAAAAAAAAAAATATATATATATATATATATATATTATTTTCTCTTATTTATCCGAATACAAATGCAAGAACAAATTTTTGTGGCTGCCCTTCATTTTAATCTGTTCCGTAACTCTTTCTCTAATCTCATCTCCAAGAATTAAAAGAAAGAAAGAAGAAAAAGAAAACAGTGAGAGTAGCCATGAACGACACAGTTGACAAGGTGGTAATCTTTCTAGCAAAAAGAGATGGGATCGACAAGCTGGTGAAAACATTTCAGTACGTTTCCAAATTGGTTCACTGGCACGTGGAACCAACTCATCCGGACGCAGCCAAAAGAGCCAAGCAATGGGAAGTAGCGTCCGGATTGAGTCGGAAAGCTTTCCGTACCGGCCGATTCCTCACTGGATTCAATGCACTCAGAAGAAATCCCGGCCCGACTAAAACTCTCAGGTCACTGTCTGTCCTCGCTAACGGTGGAGAAATGGTGTACTTTTTCTTCGACCATTTTCTTTGGTTATCAAGAATAGGAGTTTTGGACGGGAAATTAGCTAAAACGATGAGCTTTATATCCGCATTTGGTGAGTCATTTGGGTATATATTCTTTGTTATTATTGATTTCATCTTGATTAGAAAAGGGTTCAGAGAACAGCAAAAGATTTCTGCATCATCGTCATCAGATGAACAAGAAAAAGAAGAATCAAGAATTGTTGGCAAAAAAGAAAATGATGAAATTATGAAGAAAATAAAAGTAGACAGAGTGATGAGATTGATGGCGGTAGCAGCAAATATTGCAGACCTTATAATTGCAGTGGCGGAAATTGAACCCAATCCTTTTTGTAACCACGCTGTTACACTTGGTATTAGCGGTTTGGTCTCGGCATGGGCTGGTTGGTACAGAAATTGGCCTTCCTAATTTAATTAATAATTACTTGTACTTAATGTCTCTCTAAATGTATTTTATATAATTAAATGCTCATTACTATTATTAGTACTAGTGTCTAAATCTATTTATAGAACTTCTATATTTAGTAATTCTACTATAATTTGTAAACATAAATACAAAATTAGTCAACATCAACTATAACATTGATTAATATATAAAATGAAATAAACTAAGAATATTTGATATTTTGATATTAAATTTATTTTTATTTATCAACTTATAAAATGACTCTAGTAAATTTATGATAGATATGTATGGATAATATTTTTTATTTAATATTTAAATATAATATATATATATATATATTTTTAATAAAAGTATCTTCAGACAGAAAAATAAATTATTTTAAAAATGTGTCTGTCGCTGTAATAAAATTATGTACATATTTTTAAAATTTGAAATTGAAAATTTGAGCAATTATTTATCTAGCAGATATAAAAAATATTGAATATTTTGTCGTCCCTAAATTTATTTATTGACTATTCCTTTTTCTTTTATCTATGAATAAAGTTAATTTATTCACTCTAAATTTTTTCCATTAATAAATCCAATATATATATATATATTATTTTCTAAAGGCTGTATTAGAGGTAATAATAATTTTGTAATAATTATATATATAATATTATTGTTTTTATTGACACTAAAATAATGTGATCGCGTATTTATGGGGGATAGCAGGGTAAGGGAATAACATTCACGCGCGATTCGGAAGATGCTTTTGCTCAGATCTCTTTGAGAAATAGAGAATAACGAAAGAAAATCAAACGCTCAAACCGAAGAAGAGAGATTGGCAGAAAAAACGCAGGAAGGAAAATTTAGGAGAGATAGAGCGCCATGAGAGACGAAGCTATAAGCTCATCTGGTGAACCTACTTTGCCTCGTAAGTCTTCGTCGCCTCCTACACCTACTCCTGCTGCGAGGTATGTATACTCTCTATTCTGCAAACCCTAGCTCTCACTTGTTCTCTATTTCTGATTTTGTATGTTATTTATGTGAATTTTTTATCTTTTGCTGAGAGTTTAAATGAAAGTGCTGTTGTTTGAGTTCTGTGAAGTTAGGTTTACTTGTTAGGTAATGTAATGTATAGCGGAGGCTGGAAGCGAGAAATTTTCCAATTAATTAATGTCGTTGTTAATTTGGGGCTGCGGTTTGCTTTCTGAGTTTTTGAACTTTCGTTATTCCTACTGTTCGGTTTATTTTCTGTCATATTTTTGCTCTTCTGCTTATTGTTTAGCAGCTAAATCATGTTAAACTGCAGCTAGTATGCAAGTTGCCCCTTTTTCTTTTGTTTTCAAGTTTTTGAATTTTTTTTTTTTGGTTTTTGGGGGAGCGAGGGAAGAACAGGGAGCTGAGGTCAAATTTGATCTTAGGTCAAGCAACAACATGGACTAAGAAAGGATGTTTTGACAATGTACTGTCTCTGATGTTTCTGCTGTGGTCTGGAATAGAATTATGTTGGTTTGCTTTGATTTATGATCCATCTACTAAGAGTGTATTTGTTTGGTTCTGACAAAACTAAAAATTATATATAGGTCTCTGTGCAACTGTTGTTGTTCACCAATGCAAAACATGGGCAAGAGTATCTGAATTTCTGAAATATAAAAGCAAAATTCTTTTACATGCCGCTTGTTGCAATTGCCGGACTTATATTTTTATGCAATTTTATGACTTGATAATACTGATTTTGGACTCCTAATTGGATTTTCTCATGTTCTTTTAGCATACCCTACTCCTTTTTGTGTGATGTGTTTTTTAACTTGTGTGAAAAATCTAATCTTGTTTGTATTCTCAGTTCTGCAGGAGCTTCATCTCCTGCTCTTCCTACACATGCTGGGAGCACGGAGTGGCAAGGGCAAGGACAGGGTTCTAGAGGGGGCTCTCTTTCTCGTGTTGGATCACAGCCCATGTGGGGTTCACTGAGCACTAGTGCTGGTGGTTCTGCACTTGGTTCATCGCAGCCGTCTTGTAGGCCTTGGGAAAGGGGTGATTTACTGAGGCGTCTTTCTACTTTCAATCCTGAAAATTGGGTTGGGAAGCCGAAGGTTTCAAATTCTTTTCTTTGATACAAGGGTTTCCTTTCCATAAAGGAATTTTGTTTAACATTTCATCGAAATTTTGTTTAGATGATCATGCTTTGCATTGATGGAACTTGTTTATGTTAATAGAATACATATACACTGAGTGTTTGCCCCCCAACTATGTTAGATGACACTGTGAGAATTCACTTTTGGCAGTTCATCTCATTAAAGTAGCAGCTAAGTTTTAATGTGTAATGAAGTTAAACTTACTGAACACTACCCAGAATTTATGATGCATGACTAATTTAATAATAGTATTAATTTTTAATTATTTTAAATGTTTTAAGTTTCCATTGGCCTTCAAGATTCTTTTCAAAGGATGGACTACTTTGGGTAGAGGATATTCCTTTGTAGAGTTATATTATTAGGGGTGATAATATTTTACATAGCACACTATTGGTAGCTGAATATATTATATCTGATAAGTTTCTTCAGAACATGCTGGAATTTATCAACTGATGAGTTAGAACAATATGGTTATATTGTTTTGGATGATTGATGGTATACTTTCTAGTCATGCTAAGTTGCAATCCAATTTTTAGTGATAATTGAAATTACTGTCAGCACTTTGAAAAATTAAACTCCATGTCCATTATGTCATGGTTAATGCATTAAATTTTCTTCTCCATCTTGATGTGCTCTTATCTATTATCATACATTGTGCTAGACTTGTACAACTATTGTAGTAACCTTTCTGACTTCATAATTTTGATGTCTACTATTAAATTGCGGTAATGTAGGCTGCCAATTCTCTAGCTTGTGCCCGGAGAGGTTGGGTAAATGTAAATGTTGATAAGATTGAATGTGAGTCCTGTGGCGCAAATATTGAACTTTTCTCAGCTATGTGGGCTCCTTCTGAAGGTGATTGTTTGTTTTGTTTTGTTGTCTATTTTTATTTTTTTAATTTCTTTTTGGGTTTATTACTCTAGATTTTCATGGTAATGTGGTTAGCAAAATATATCTTTGAAAAGAAACTTGGTTTACTTTTTTTCTTGACAGTTTTGTTTAGGGTGAAAGAATCAGCAATTTGTAATTATTGTACTAGCATGTTTAAATAAATTGCAGCTCCTTTTGCTAGCCAAGATATATAATAATTCTGCTCCATTCCTAGCAATGCAGCAGGTCTAATGTATTAATTAACTTTGGTAGCTGACAGTGCTGAAGAAAACTTTTCCAAAAAGCTTGATGAAGGTCATAAAGTCAATTGTCCATGGAGAGGGAATAGTTGTGCTGAAAGTTTGGTGCAATTTCCACCCACCCCTCCATCTGCTCTAATTGGAGGTTTTAAAGGACCGTTGTGATGGACTGCTCCAGTTTCCATCCCTCCCTATTGTGGCTGTATCTGCAATGAGCAGATGCGTGTTTCTCGGGGTTCAGAAATTGACCGCTTTTTATCTCAGATTCAGGTTATTGGTGGCGGCGAATCTGGCTTTAGGTCAGATTTCATGCCAGGAATTGAAAATGACAAAGAAGATGTCCTTTTCATTTACTCTTGTGTAAGATCACATTTCTGGTGCTTACTGCTCTTAAAGAATTGTCTATGTAAGCTTTGAAGTTTATTCTTGTTTTTTGGGTTCCATTATAGGCTCAGAAGTTGATTCTGTGTGGTTGGGAACCAAGGTGGCTTCCTAATGTTCAAGATTGTGAAGAGCATTCTGCTCAGTCTGCAAGGAACGGGCACTCAGTAGGTCCAGAGAATCACTGTGGTCCTCCACGTGATCCTGCCCGTGGCAAGAAGGCAATGTCTACTTCAGCAAGGAAAAAGCTCGTTAGAAAGAAGTTCTGGGTACTAATTCTAAAGGTGAATCAAGATCACCATTGTTGGATTGCAGCTTGGTGGTGCAACCGTTAGAATTTGGGATTTTCTGACTGTGGTTCGTCCTGCTTTTTTTGCTCCCAATAGCATTGGTATTCCTGAAACAAACAAGAAGATGCAGTTAACACGCGGAGCAAGTGCTGCAAGTGGCATTAGTGGATGGGTTGCTACTGATGGTATGGAGAAGGAGCAGATGGAGGATCATGATGAAGCTGCCACAACTGATGAGGGGAAATCATTGTCAAACATTGGCGTGGATCTCAATATCTCCATGCACAGCGGATTACCCACTTTACAGTTAGGCATGAATATGATGTCTGAACCATACCAAGATGTGCCTACAGGAAGAGAGCTTATTATTGGGCAACCTTCTAGTAGTGAGGTGGGTGATCGTGCAGCCTCATATGAATCCAGAGGTCCTATTTCTCGGAAGCGGCACTTGGATGAAGGTGGTAGCACAGTTGACCGACCACAGTTGATGCAGCAGGCTGATAGTGTTGAAGGAACTGTTATTGACCGTGATGGTGATGAAGTCGATGATGGTAAACAGTATTTGGCTGGTCCTTCAAAGCGTACCTGCAGTTCTGATGTTTTTGAGACCCATTTTTCTTATCAGAGGGACTCATCCGGTGCTGGTCCTAGCCAGCCATTTGGGTTTGACATTGGAGACCCTTCAAGGCAGGAACAATTAGTTGGTATTCCATCTACTCGAGATTCAACTCGTGCTTCCTCTGTTATTGCAATGGATACTATCTGTCACAGTGCTGATGATGATTCAATGGAAAGTGTTGAGAATTATCCTGTAGATGTAGATGATGGTCATTTTCCTTCTACATTAGGATGTAGAAATACAGACCTGAATGAGACATCAGAATTATATTATAGTAACCTGGCACAGCAGAGTACATGTCCAGGGGGTAGTGTGAGAAATGCTGGTGAAATGGGTGTAAGTAGCACCAATGAAGAAGAGTAGTGAATGCAGATACCATGACTGCTCATGGAGAGATGGTCTTAGTTTTGGAGTTAGTGGTGGAAGTGTTGGAATGGGAGCTAGTCATGAAGCTGAAATTCATGGAACATATGCTTCTGTTCACCGGGCAGATAGTGTTGTTGGTGATGTAGAACCAATTGCTGAAATAACTGAAAACCAGGGTCAAACAAGTGATATCCCAGATCCAGGGGTCATGGGTGATTTTGTACCTGAAGAAATTGACCGGGAGGATCCTCAGGGTGATAGCCAAGAGCTGATGTCTGGCTCTGTTGGCAGGGCTGATAGTGGCTCAAAAATTATTGGTTCAGCCAAGGCGGAATCCTTTGATAGTGGTGAAAAGACTAGTAATATGCATTCAGTTCCCCGTGAGAACAGTGTGCATCGATCTCTTTCCTGCAATGCTATTTTATGTTCTGGCATGGATATGTCCAAGGAAGAAGTTAATCAAGATGGAAAAGCACTGCCTGCTGATGACTCTGGATACGTTGAATCAGGATATTTGACAAGAAACGGACTAGGTTGGTCTCCTTTGATTTTTCTCTCTCTCTCTCTCTCTATATATATATATATCTATCTCTCTCTCTTCCCTAAGTTATACTGAAATTTAATAGGTCCTCCCAATGGAGGAAGCAACTATCAAGAGGCTGTTGAGTTCGATCCAATTAAGCACCACAATCATTTCTGTCCATGGGTAAATGGAAATGTTGCTGCAGCAGGAACTAGTAGTAGTGGTTCTTGCTCCAGTTCTGGTGTTCTTGCTTTATGTGGTTGGCAGTTGACTTTGGATGCTCTGGATGCTTTTCAATCACTTGGAAATGTTCCTATTCAGACTGTGGAATCTGAATCAGCTGCTTCGCTGTACAAGGTTAGTTAAATCTTGAATATTGGTCTTCGTTTCTGTAAAACCTGCAATAATGGATCTGCTTCACTGCGGTTGTAAAGATTTCCTTCTAATCAGATCCTAGACACAGTTTTCCTACTACTAGATGACAACTAACCACTAAGAATTTCTACATCACATGCGTGAGTCTCTCTGCAAAATCTTTTATATCCTTGCAAACCTTAGGTTTGGTGGAGGAGAACACAATCAGACATGAACATTTGTTTTGGAAGAAATAATCTGGCAGAATTGATTATGAAAGACACTATTGTAGTATGGTAATAATACTTTTTGGGTCTTTATGATAAAAGGGTTATTCACTTAGATAAGGGTACTGAATATCTGCTTCAACAATGAAGTTGCAAGCTCCCAATATAGGTCAAACTGGATTATGTTATGCAATGACAGAAGTTGTCTGCTTCAATTTTCTGATCTATGGGCTTCAGCTTGCAAATATAGGTGTTTTTTTGTAGGATATTTTGACATTTACTGGTTATTCAGTTAATACTCATGTTTGGATATTATTGCATAAAATGCCTATGGATTTGTCTGTTCTGGAAGGATTTTACTCATATTTAAATGATTACTCATTTGGATGTACAAGGATTGTGTTACATTTGACTAGTTTTTCCAGGATGAACATCTTACACCTGGTCGAAAGCTCTTGGCGCACCACTCATTTAGCAAAAGTCACGGATAAAGCTGAAATGGAATTTCATTTCCTAATTATGCTGGTAATTCTAAATGTCGCTTTTTAGGTATTGATCCTATTTAATTTTCCTAGTCAAATTCTTGTTTATGTTTGTGAACTGAAAGTTTTAGCATGCCTCCTTCACCTCTTACCAAAGCAGCTAATATTTTGATTCGATATATTGAACATTGGGAAGTTAAAAGCAAGAGCATTTGTGAAAACTCTTGTGCCTGGCTCTTAAATTGTATTTGAGATAGTAAATTGCATGTTGGCACACTTCTGCTTTCTTGAATTGAATTAATGCACCATATTCTTGAGCTTTTCCTTCTTTCGCTGCCACTTATTGCTTTGTAATGAGTGGTGGTACCATGGACAAGTTTCAAATGAGGTATAATTATTCTCTTATATGAACAAATTTCTTGAAACCAACCTTTAATCAGAAACATGGACCTGTTCCAAATGCATAATTCAAATTTGGCTTTCCAGTAATCTGATATATTTTCATTTACTAAACTTTTTGTTTGCAGTCAAAGGTTGCATTTAGCCTTGGAGATCAAACAGAAGCTGCAATCTTGTAAAGCTCCTATCAGTTATTCAATGGCCCTGTATTTATTCGACAAAGTTATGCTGTAACATGACTGGGATCCAAGGACTATTTACTGCAATTTCCTTATTACCAACAATGTCAAAAATGCTTGGCAGAAGATTGATCCAGTGTGGTGGCAATTATTGATAGTATCCAGCTATCAGAACGTCAATACAACTGTTTCATTTACTCATTTTGCCTGGAAGACTTTCCAGACATGAGATTGGATTATTTATTTGTGTTAGGATCAATAACTAATACTGTGGAATAAAATGCGTACCTAGTCTAGTCTGCTCTTTGTTTCATGACATATTGTTGGATGCTGAGGTTGTTTCTTGACTTGCGCTCTAGTATCAGACCTGATCACTTGTTTTCCACTGAATAGTTTTCTTTTATTGCTGGGGGAAATGTTGGGCTGGGTTTCAGGATGGTGCTTGACAGGCTCTCCGTGGATGTCGGGTCGGGCGTATTATTTGGATTAATCGAAGTAATTTTTTCCGTCAAAAATAAAGTTATCACCTGGTTTATAGGGCGGGAGATGTTTTATTTGTTTAAGATATATCCGTAAATAATTCTAATATCAGATAATTACGGTGAGATATATTTATAGTAAAAGTGATTATTAACCTTACAAGTGCGGCACGTTGCCTTTGATCATAAAACCTCGGATTGACTTAATTAGATATGAATAGAGCTGTAAAAGAAATCAAATTGATCGCGAATTATTAAATTTCAAGTTTACATTATCAAATTCAAACATATTAAACAAATAAATTCAAAAATTTTAGATTTAATTAATTTTCAAGTTTATTCAAACACGAATATTATTGAGCATTCACAAATAAATTATAAATATTTATATATATATAATATTAAATTAGATATTTTTAATTTTTTTTTAAATTTTTTTATGTGTAATTTAATATTTTTATAAGAATTTATTGAATAGTTAAATATTTAAATTATAATTTTTTTATTATTTTATAAATTTAAAAATTGAAAAAAAAAAGTTAATATTTAAATTTAAATTTAAATTTGAAATTTTTTTAAACTTAATCGTGAACTCGAGCTCGAACTCAAACAAAAAAAATAAATAAACTCGAACAATTTTTTCTGTTCAAAATACTAAATAAGTGAACTCAAACATAAACATGCTCAAATAATAATTAAATAAATTTAAAATATCTTATATTCGATTCGACTCGGCTAGTTAACAAGATATGAACAACTCTATGAAAGACAACCTGAAAGTGACACTAGAGCAAAGACTACCAAAATTATCTGCATTAAATCTATGTTGTTCTTGAACAAATCTGAAAATAAACCAAAACGTTACCTTTGACATTACTCTCAATTTAATTTCCAAAATGTCAGACTTCTGTTGTGCCTCAGTCATGTAGCGACTTTTGGTCCTTTGCTAACTCTCTCAACTCCCTCGTTTGGCCATCTAATTAATGTAAACGTCCATAGAAGGTACATGTTATTAACATTTTCTTTGATTAAAATAAAATCTCTAACAAATAAATTTAAATAACTTATTTATTTTGTATTTCTAGTTTTGTTTTTTCATCTTTTTTTCATATATATATATATATATATATATATATATATATATATATATTATTTATTTTGGATCTGAAACATGAAGTATAGTTTGTAACTTTTAGAAAAACATATTTATAATTATATTTGTAATTATATTTTTAAATTTAAATTTTTTTTATATTCTAATAATTATAAACAAAAATAATATAAATCCTTTTATTTATATTACATATTTGATAGAAATATTTGTATTAAATTTATCAATAAAAAATTAATTATTTTTTTAAAAAAATTTAATAACAATTGCTATATAAAACTACTCAATTCTAATATCATTACAATTAAATACTTAAATATAAATTATTTTTTAAGATTAATTAATATATTTGTACCAAACTTATAGATGCACTATAAATTTAAATATTTATTGTTTTATTTCTTTTAAAATAAATCTTATATATACATTTTATCCTTTTTATTTTATATATATATATATATCGAGGTGGTGGTATCTATGATTATAGCCATCATAGGATGAAAAATCCCTTTCAGTGGGGATGGAGAATAGGGATTAGGATAGGATGGAAAAGGAATTCTCGCGTACCCCTACCCCCCCTTATAATCCCTAATTCTTGATCATTTATTTATAAACCAATATATATATGTATGTTTTTTACAATATTTTATTCTTTCCATGACAATTATAACTTGCTAATTCTTCACACTTCTTGTAGCCACATATGATGTATAAGTCACAATTCAAAGCATGAATTATGGAATCCATTGTCTTGCACCGATGTAGATTCAATAGGACAGCCAATTCCAAGACCTCTTTGCTTCATTTTGGCGAAAACTTGTTGAAAACATTTCCACAAATGATGTAAAGAGATTATGGGGGATGTTAATGCTAAATTAGGAGAAACATAAAGTATCTCAAAAATATATAATCTTCACAAAATTAAACAAATTATAATGGGTATTTCCTGAGGTTAATTATTTCATGTAGTACAAAACTTAAGTGAAGGGTCTAAGGGCTAAAGAACATGAGTTTGAACTTTGTGAATCATATTCTTGAGTAATTAAAGTTTCCACTGGATGGATATGTTGAGTGTGAAGTCACTCTTGTGGTTTGTCAAAATAGCTGTAGAAAATGTGTGTGAAAATTGCAAACATGTTTTGCAGCTTGTCAAAAGAAGAGGCTGAAGACAGCTGTTTGTTGATCATTTCTTCAGCTGCATTAATTTCTTTGTTTGACAAATTCTTATGTAATTTCTATATAAGAGATCCATCTGAAATCAGTGTGAGACACACAAGAAAGAAATAAAAACTATTTTTGTGTTCTTAATTGTGAGCTGAGTGTGTGTGTGTTGATTTGTGTTCGTGTGTGACCCGTTTGATCCTAACAACTGGTATCAGAGCCATAGGCTCTTTGATTCACACGAACTAAACACAAAGGTGTAAAAGGAGGAAGAAGATACTGACCTGTGAAATCGGAACTAGAGTTCCGATCAGAGACGCTCGTCAGCCACCGCCACCGCCGTCGCTCGTCAGCCACTGCCGCCGCTCGTCAGCCACCACTGCCGCTCGTCAGCCACCGCCGCTCGTCTAGGGTTCCGACGAACCGGTTGACTTGAACAAGATCTCATTATCCACCATAACTTGTTCCTTGCCAATTAAAGCTTGAAACAGGGTAATTTTTTTCTAATGGCAGAGGACGGTAAAATTAAGATTGATAAGTTGATGGAAGTGATTATGGATTTTGGGAGAATGCAATTGAAGATTTGTTGTATCAGAAAGTTTGCATTTGCCTATGTTGGGTGAACAACCGGATGACATGAATGATGAAGAATGGAAGTTGTTGGATAGACAAGCTTTGGGTATGGTTAGGCTTTCTTTGGCAAAGAGTGTTGCATATAACTTGTCAATGAACAACCACATATGGTGTATTGAAAGCTTTGTCCAACATGTATGAAAAAACCATCCGCTTCAAACAAAGTATTCCTCATCCGACAATTGGTTAACACCAAGATGAAGGAAGGCATGTCGGTTACCGCTCACATAAATGAGTTTTAACTCGATTATCTCTCGTTTAGCCTCAGTTGAAAGAAAGTTTGAAGAATGAAAGTACAAGCGCTACTCCTTTTATCATCGTTGCCCGACAGTTGGTCAGGCACAGTCACAGCTTGTTGTAGTGCATCCGGCACTACCAAACTCACTTTCGAGAATATTCGTGACTTGATAGTAAATGAAGATATTAGACGGAGAAGCAATGGTAAGACTTCTAATTCTAGTTCTTTATTGCATACGAAAGTAGAGGAAGAAGAACGAAAGAGGACATAGTCGAGGCAGGTCTAAGTCAAGAAAAAGGGGACAGTCAAAAATAGAAAAGACATTGAATGTTGGAACTGCAAAGAAAAGGTCACTTTAGAAGCCAATGTACAAAACCAGCTGCAAAGAAAGAAGTAAACAATTTATCCTCAGAAGAATTAGGTGATGCCCTCATCTGTTCTGTTGAGATTCAGTTGGAATTGGATTATGGATTCGGGTGCTTCTTTCCATGCTATCTCATGCCCAGATATGGTCAAGAATATAAACAGGTAACTTGGTAAAGTTCGTTTAGCAAATGATCAAAATGCTTGATATTATAGGTATTGGAGATGTAGACTTGAAGACCTCGTTAGGAACATATGGACATTGAAAAATGTCAGGGTTATTCCTAACTTGAGAGAAAGTTGATTTCAGTTGGAAAATTGGATGATGAAGGGTTTAATGTTCACTTTGGGGTGGACAATGGAAAGTGATCAAAGGCAATTTAGTGATTGCCAAAGGAAAAAGAAAGGCACTCTATACATGACAGAAGTTTCCGCTGAAGGTGTTCATGCAATGACCACCGGTCCGAGTCCATCAAATTTATGGCACAACCGACTCGGACACATGAGCGAGAAGGGATTGAAATGTTGGCTCAGAAAGGAAAGTTTCCAGACTTGAAGAAAGTGGAAACCGAATTTTGTGAACCTTGTGTTCTTGGAAAACAAAAGAGGGTTACTTTGTGAAGACAGGAGGACACCGAAAGCTCAGAAGTTGGAGCTTGTTCACTCGGATGTATATGGACCAACTTCAGTTTCATCTCTAGGAGGCTCAGATACTATGTTACCTTCATCGATGATTCAACACGCAAGGTATGGGTATATTTTCTTAAACATAAATCTGGTGTATTTGATGCTTTTAAGATATGGAAATCTGCTATTGAAAATGAAACTAATTTGAAGGTAAAGTGCTTAAAATCGGACAATGGTGGTGAATACATAAGCAAGCAGTTCACTGATTATTGTGCCAAGGAAGGGATAAAGATGATCAGGATAGTTCCGGGAACTCCTCAGCAGAATGGTGTAGCTGAGAGAATGAACAGAACGCTGAATGAAAGGGCTAGAAGCATAAGGCTGAATGCCGGGATGCCCAAGACATTTTGGGCAGATGCAGTTAACACTGCAGCCTACTTGATCAACCGTTCACCATCCGTTCCCTTGAGTTTCAAATTGCCAGAAGAAATGTGGCAAGGAAAGGAGGTAAGTCTCGAACACTTACGAGTCTTTGGTTGCAGTGCTTACGATTTGTTAGAAGTTGGTGATAGGGATAAGCTAGACTCAAAGTCCAAGAAGTGTACATTCATTGGTTATGTGTCAGAAGAAATGAGTTACAGACTTTGAGATAATGAAGGCAGAAAATTAATCAGAAGCAAGAATGTCGTCTTCAATGAAAACGAGTTGTACAAAGACAAAAACACCAAAAGACCAGAAGTTCAAAAAGAAAGTGTTGAGTTTGAAAGTGGCGAAAAAAGAAAAGAAGCTTCAGTCGACATTCCAGAAAATGGGAATGAGTCAAGCGACAGTGGAAGCTCAGGGGATGTATCTAGTAATGTTTCTGAGGAAGAAGAAGAAAAAGAAGAAGCTGCTCCTCAAACTCCAGAATCCCCAGAAACACCTCAAAATCAACCAATGGGGTCGTCTAGAATCACTAGACCACCAGAAAGGTACTCACCATCAGTCAACTACATACTTTTGACAGATAATGGTGAACCCCAATGTTACTCTGAAGCTATGGGATTGAAAGATTCATTACAATGGGAGCTTGCAATGAAAGATGAAATGAAGTCGCTTGAGAAGAACAAGACCTGGCACTTAAACTTCCATCTGGGAAGAAGGCTCTTCAGAACAAATGGGTCTTCAGGGTCAAGGATGAACATGATGGTACCAAACGGTACAAAGCAAGATTAGTAGTCAAGAGATTTCAACAGAAAGAGGGAATTGATTTCAATGAAATATTCTCTCCAGTGGTGAAGATGACTACCATAAGACTTGTTCTCAGTATTGTAGCAGCAGAAGGCTTGCATCTAGAGCAACTAGATGTCAAGACAGCTTTTCTACATGGTGACCTAGAAGAAGACATCTACATGACACAACCAGAAGGTTTTCAGGTTAAAGGCAAAGAAAACTTGGTGTGTAAGTTGAAGAAGAGTTTGTATGGTCTGAAACAAGCGCCCAGACAATGGTATTTGAAGTTTGATAACTTCATGGGAAGAGTTGGTTACAAGAGATGTGACAATGACCATTGTTGTTACATAAAAAGGTTTAAAGGTTCCTATATCATTCTACTACTCTATGTGGATGATATGTTAATTGCGCCGGATCAGACATGACAGAGATCAAGAAGTTGAAGAAACAAATGTCTGAAGAATTTGAGATGAAAGACTTAGGAGCTGCAAACCAAATACTCGGGATGAGTATTTTCAGAAACAAAGAAGATGGTTCTTTGACACTCTCTCAAGAAAAGTACATTGAGAAAGTGTTAGAGAGATTCAGCCTCAAAGATGCCAAGATCAGAAGCACACCTTTGGGAAGTCACTTTAAGCTTTCTAAAGTTCAGTCACCCAAATCAGATGAAGACAAAGCAGAAATGACTAAAGTTCCTTATGCATCCGTAGTTGGTAGCCTCATGTATGCAATGGTATGCACGAGACCAGATATTGCACATGCAGTGGGAGTTGTTAGTCGGTTTATGTCCAATCCGGGAAGAGAACATTGGGAAGCAGTTAAATGGCTGCTGAGATACTTGAAGGGAACTTCAAAGATGACATTGCATTTTAAGAAAAAAGATGTTATTCTGAAGGGTTTTGCAGATGCAGATTTTGGTGGGTGTAAAGAGTCATTCAAAAGCACCACAAGGTATGTCTTTACAGTGGGAGACACTGCAGTAAGTTGGATGTCCAAACTACAGAAAAGTGTTGCTCTTTCAACCACAGAAGCAGAGTATATGGCAGTTGCTGAAGCAAGCAAAGAGCTTATATGGTTGAAGAACTTTCTCAACGAACTTGGCAAAGAACAAGATGATTGTGTGCTATTCTGTGACAATCAAAGTGCAATTCATCTTGCAAAGAATCCTATCTTCCATTCGAAGACGAAACACATACAACTGAGATATCACTTCATCAGAGAGCAAGTTAGTGAAAGCACTCTGAAGTTGAAGAAGATCAAAGGAAGTGAAAATCCATCTAATATGTTGACTAAGGTTGTCACCTTAGAGAAGTTGAAGCTTTGCATAGCTTCAACTGGCCTTCAGGATAATTAAAGAGAAGGCCGGGTAACTAGGAATGAGCTAAGATCAAAAGTTTTTTTAAGAACAGATGCACAGTTGAAGCACAGGTGAAGATTGTTCCGTGACTTCAAGTGGGAGATTGTTGAGTGTGAAGCCACTCTTGTGGTTTGTCAAAATAGCTGCAGAAAATGTGTGAAAACTGCAAATATGTTTTGCAGCTTGTCAAAAGAAGAGGCTGAAGACAGCTGGTTGTTGATCATTTCTTCAGCTGCATTAATTTCTTTGTTTGACAAATTCTTATATAATCTCTATATAAGAGATCCATCTGAAATCAGTGTGAGACACACAAGAAAGAAATAAAAACTACTTTTGTGTTCTTAATTGTGAACTGAGTGTGTGTGTGTTGATTTGTGTTCGTGTGTGACCCATTTGATCCTAACCGGATATACACTACACAGCTACTAGTGCTATGTAATGTTTGTAAGACCTACCGGACTGCCCCAGGGCCTCTTGCCTAAAAATGAAGATGTAATAATCATAATTTGGAACTAAAATGACAAGGGAAATAATTATAATATCCATTTTATATAAAATTTTTAATAGAAGGCTTTAATACAATACAAGGGTGACTAAACAAGTTGAAATAAAATGGGGGAAATCACAATATATATATAAACTGATAGTTTGGCTATAAGAATGGTCAGTTCTCATTCAGATATAAATAGAATTCAATTATGTGCTCATCAAATAGAATACGTAATTGAAATATAAATAATAAATGGCCAGTTCAAAACTTTCATCGTGATCTCAAACTATTTCAGAATCCAATAGTATTGGATTCCTTTTTTAAAGAAGCTATTTCTAATACCTATTTTTTCATACATAAGACAAAAAAGAGATTTCTTAAGATATTGTTTAAGAACAACTAAACTCTTTTACTTAAACTAAACACCAGATTGATACTTGGGGAATGGCAATTACTAGTATGTTTGGCCGAGTAGGTTTTTTTGCTTTGTTGGTCAGCTAATGTCCACATGCAAAGGAATGGCCTAAAGAAACAATTACAAGAAAGACCTCAAGACGGCAGTTCATTCTTTGAATGTTTTGCACAAATTAAGGCCGAAGGGGATGAGACGGCCTTCCCTACATTGACGTGCATGGGAAAGTGTGGAATGCTTTGATGAACATTCAATGCAGCACCACCCACCTTACCTAGATCAACTTTAATAAGTAGTGAGAGAGGGTCTCTCTCTCATACTATTCTCACTACTCTCAATCTCAAGCTTAGTCCCTTCCCCGAAGAAAGGAAAAGGTAGAAAGAGAAATATAACTAGAATAGAATGATGGCAGATAAGCGAGAGAAAGGCAATACAACAGTTAGTAGCTCACCGATGGAAATTGGGTCCGTAAATGATGATGAAAATGGAAGCACCGGAATTCGAACTACCGAGACTTTGCTTAGACTCCTGCCTGTGGCTCTCTCTGTGGTTGCCCTTGTTGTAATGCTCAAAGATTCCCAATCTAATGACTACGGCTCCCTCACCTACTCAGACCTCGGAGCCTTCAGGTACAATTGAAATTTCATTTGCCCTGGTAACCCTCACCTCAATTTTAATTGGATGCTTCACCTGATCCACTTCTTCCTAATTGGATTTTAGGTATTTGGTTCATGCCAACGGTATTTGTGCTGGTTATTCCCTCCTATCAGCTGTTGTTGCGGCTGTACCTCGTCCATCAACCATGTCTCGAGCTTGGTCTTTCTTCCTCCTTGACCAGGTTTGTCATATCTCCTTTTTAAGAGAAACTCATTATATACTGTTAATTTGACTTGACTTGTGTTGTGCTGCTACAAATCTGCAGGTTCTTACATATTTGATTCTGGCAGCCGGGGCTGTGTCCATGGAGTCAGTTTACTTGGCATATAAAGGAGATCAAGAGGTTACATGGAGCGCAACTTGTGGAACGTTCAGTGGATTTTGCAGAAAAGCTACAGCTTCAGTAGGCATAACATTCATTGTGGTGCTATGTTATGCAGGTATCTCTCTTATTTCCTCTTACAGACTTTTTAGCAAGTATGATGCACCTGTTGCCTACAGTAACAAGGGGATAGAGTCAGCTGTTTTCCAAGGCTGAAAAGATTTGCACTACTTCATATGTGCCTGACCTTAAAAGGTCTTTTAGGTTTCTTTTTTCTTCTGGACAAGTACACTTAGAACATTAATAAGATGTAAAATTTTTATGATCCTTTTTTTTTTTTTCTGTAGCTGGGGAATTTGATAAATATGTTATGTTACTGATGTGTTGTTTCAGTTCTGAATCTAAGACTCTTTCAACTTTGGTCGTGCCTACTACAACCATCTCCATTAATAGCACCGAACTAAGATAGAATGGTAGGTAGTATCTTCATATAACTTACAAATGCCCGGTTCCACCATCTAAAGTAACCCATAATCTAATCTCTGTGATACTAATCTAAGCATTATATAGGGCAACAACCATTAAAATATGCAAAAATACTATATTGCAATTTCATACCAACATTATCATCTTAGCGAGCTTCGTACGGTACAACTGCAACAAAATAATGGAAATATTGAGCAAAAGAGAAGATCATTCTTTTTAAAACAACTCGAAAATATCAAGCAAAAAAAATGTGATGTAAAATCCAACCCCATGCACCTCCTGATAACACAACCTTGCACCAAAAAAATAAAAAATAAACTTTAATGAAGGAAAGAAGGTCAGCAACATCTCCTTCAATAGTAGAATGCATACCTATAGTTGAGGATTAGTATTAACTGTGTCCCACAAAAATAAATTTCACAAATCGTATTAGAATTTAGAAAGTGCAATATTTTCAGTTCACGAACTGATAATTTAAATTAGTTAAGGAAAGTTAACTAAGGGTATGCTTGTTTTGACTTAAATTTCAGATTTGGAAAAGTAATAAGTGTGTTTTGACATATATATATATATATATATATATATATATATATTATATATATAGTATATGTATATAAAGAGTTCTCTATGGAGAAATGTTTTCAAAGGTAAATTGCTTTACCAGAAAAATGAATTTAGTCTTCAGGGGGGAAAAAATTGTCTGGCATACCATCGCAGAAAAACGTTAATAATAATTCAAAGAAATGCTTGTATAATATGCTTGCGAATTTCAACATAAACCTCCAAAATAAATAAATTTCAGAGTGCTGACAGTAATAATAGCATAAAGCTCTGAAATAGTATAGTGAGAAAGGAAACAAAATTGACTTTTACAACATAAAAGTACACTAAATAAATACATACATATAGTTAGATATATATATGTGTGTGTACATCAAGATCTCATTTATCTTATAAATGACGAACTTCACTTTCTAATACTAACAAAAATTCAATTTAAATGTTTCCAATTGAAATGTAAAACAATCGATTAAATAAAGATCAAAACCCACTTTACATAAAGATACTATTAAGGTAAATCTTCCAGGAAATAATAAGTAAAAAGTATAGTTTACAGGCCAAGATATTGAAAAAACTGCTCAAATTTCAGAACCCCGTTTTAGATTTTCTAAAACTTCCACTCAAAAATAAATTTCACTATATGATAGAACCAAACAGCTGAAAATAATTCAAATCTTAATTTTACATCTAAACAAATGCATCCAGACTCTCAAATTAAGCGCTACAATTTCTCATTGAATAATCCTATTGAAACATTTAAAGAAATTATGCCCTTCATTTCTATCACAGCTCTTCAAGATGAAATGCTTGGCTAGTATTTAAAAACAAAAAAAAAAAGAAAAAAAAGAAAGAACACCACCATATCATCAAGACTAATCCATGGACTAGTTAATTTCACAGAGTCATTAGTTTTGAAAAACTATGGGTGCATTTAGATAAACTTTTTGCAAAAAGAAAAAAAAAAAAAAAAAAGGAAGACCACTCAACACCATTTCTTTTTTCTTTTTCTTTTTTTTCCTTTTCTTTTGTGCCCACACAGTCAATCCCATGCGTGGTTACCACACAAGCTGCTTTTGTGTACAAATTATGACCCTATTCTACAGGTAATCAATTACCATTTTAAAATATGGAACACCCCACGTAACTTCATGCCATGACTAAGTTTTTTTTTTTTTTTTTTTTCCTCAAATCTCTAGCTTACTTCCTAAAACATCTACTCCTATCTCAAAACCCTTCTTCAAGTTCCATCATTGCAATACATTCATATCAACCAATAAGCTGCATGCATAGTTTTGAATCTCCTAATCATGGTAACTGATTGCCACATTTAACTACAGTATAGTCAATCTTAACTTACAATCTTCAATGTTTAAATAGGGTGTGAACAGTTTCTTCTGGAACCTAGTGATTGTTCTGGTTGAGAAAGTGAACATTCCGGTGTGGACTAAAACTGAATATTAGTTAAAACACACTTGACATCAGCACAAGGGAAATATAAACAGCTAAAAATTACATGTATGTTGCACAATCTCGAGTCCGTTCTCCACATGTCCCCTGAATGGAAGGCAGAAAATTCCCCATCCACTCTGATGCTAAAGTAAACATGAGGACTAGGGATAAATGATTAATTCTCAATAACTCAAAGATTAAGCAATTTAACTAAAATAGAGAATATTCATATGTTATATAGGCACATTTACCCCTATAGTGCTCTTATGCAATCCAACGCAAGACTGTAATGGCTCAAGAAAAAGTTAAATAGTCTCTTACGTAGTTTCTTACATTTATTGGTAAGAGGTGGTTAGAGGGTAGTGGCCTGTTCAAGTGCCGGTTAAAGTCTAAGTCTATGACAAAAGTAAATATCTCCTATTCTCTATATACTTCTAGACTATACAACTCTTATGTTTAATCTTCAAAAGTACTCCACTACTCTCTAATATTTTCTAGAGTATTTCACCTAACTCTAACAAAGTGTAGAATATTCTAAAGAGCTCTACTCACGTGGCTCATGACAATATACACTTAGAAAGCAAATGAAATGCCTTGAGTTCACCAAAGAAAAATGAATAGAAGAAGAAAATGAAGTTGCAACAACAGCAGAGTTTGAAGGTTGAAGGAGATAAATATTAAATAACAGTGCAAGAACAATGAAAAATGAAAGAAAGGAAACCTGAACCCCTCAGTAGGAGTGCAAGAACCCACCAATGAAGTTCGGACATGTTCCCCACATATGCACTTCATATGCCATCATTTGATGTACATATGTGTATATACGTATAAACACAATAATAAAATGTGATTGGACGTCAAAGACATTAAACTGTCCAAGTTTTCAGATGGGGTTTATTCATATGAGCTTGAGAGACCAAGCCATGGGCAGAATAAGTCCACCCTCTCAACCTAACCACCCTCTTACCAAGAGACCATTTGACTTTTTCTCAAGACATCAGAGCCCCACATTGAATTGCATAAGAGCACCACTGTGGTGAGTAAATGTGCTATATAAGTTATCATTTGCTCTCTATTAAAGTTAAATTGCAATCCTTGAGTTATTGATCAATTTAGTTAAATATTCTTAGTCCTCTTGCATCAAAATGAATTTTATGAAATTTCTCCTCTTCCGATAAATATTGACAGGTGGAGGGAAGACAAAATTAGGACGGGGCAACATCATTTAGATACTATGATCTTGAAACCACAATTACACCACAAAAACAAAGCTCAATTAGTTGAAAGAAGATAACAAATTGTACAAACCACAAAAACGAGTGCGGTAACCACACTCTCGGCACTGAATCACATCCCCAGGTTTCAAAGAGTTCTCTGTAAAACTAAACACAAGAAATCATCCGAATGAAAAAACAACTTTATCCACGTACCTCCACATATATAACTAACTGGCTCAGGTTGAGGATCCATTGCAGCCAACTACGAAAGGAGGAGACTAAAAACAGGAAACAAAATTCCACCAAACATTAGGACAGTAGTGCTTTATTTCAAATATCTATACAGATAACACACAATTTCATACTCTTCCTGCCTCAGAAGATTAATTCAGCAATATAACCCCATCCAAAATTCATAATCTCACAAAACATACAGAATCATACTCCTGCGAGCAGGAGTCTTGCATACTCTAAAAGAAATCAGAACACACGGATGAAAATATCAGAGAAATCGCTGAATTACCAGAATTTTATTCTCGAAGCTTCAACTGAGTATGTTTGAACGGTTTTCGAGAAAGGCGGAAAACTGGAAAACTGGATTCTGTGAATTCTAATAAACTGATCAGAGGAGACAGCCCAAGGCCCGGGACGGAGGGTGCTTTTTTTTTTTTCTACCCAATTTATCGGTAAAAGGCCGACCCGCTTCTTTAAGCCCAAATGTTGGATTAAAAAAAAATTAAAATAATAAATAAGATTTTTTCTTTTCTAAATGACATAATAGTCCCTAGTTCTGACATTAAATTTAAATGAATTAATAATAATAATAATAATGGAGATTTGCATCCAAAATAAAAGGAAAAAAAATATTATATATATATATATATATATAATTGAATAGTACCGCTTTTGCCCCTAACCAAAATTATAACCATTAATTGCTTCACTAACCCTGTCTTTTTGTACATGATTTCATTACCTGTATTTGTCCAATTCCACTTCTTATTAATTGAACCATAAAAAATTGTCACCGAACACCGATTGGAAACCCAAGAACAAACGGTTAAAAAATTAAAATAAAAATTAATATCGTTTTTAAAATAAAATATTAATATAAAATCTAATATTATTATTTACAAAATAATGTAATAACTGCCCATTGTGTGGGCCCCTTTTCCACTTTTCAAAATAGATATTTATTTACTAAAAAGATTTAAATAATTAGAGGATTTTTTAAAGTAAAAACACAGTTGAAACTAAAGCTTTGCTGATTTGTAAAGTCAAATATAGTTATGAAGATTATAACTGTTGTAATAAATAATATATGCACCTTTCATAAATATATATATTTTAAATTTTTATAAATAATAAAGCACACAAAATCTACGTAAAACTATATATATATATATATATATATAATTATGGATGT
This sequence comes from Asclepias syriaca, assembly GCA_027405835.1. NCBI lineage: Eukaryota > Viridiplantae > Streptophyta > Magnoliopsida > Gentianales > Apocynaceae > Asclepias > Asclepias syriaca. The sequence goes on along the minus strand of CM049930.1, from coordinate 4,800,682 downwards.
GTATAGCATGCAACAATGTTAACAACAGCATCCCTCTAAGTAATATGTATAATTTTGTCCGTTTATTCTTTAAGTTTTTCTTTTTTCAATATATATATTAAGTACATTGCATTCGGTCGGTATTATATATATATATATATATATATATATATATAAGTTGTCGTAAGCAGATTTAAGTGAGTGAAGAAGAAAATGATGTCAACTTTGGTCCGAAAACAAGAAGGAGAAGAAGAGGAGAAGAAGAAGAAAAGGGCGGTGAATCGCGGCGGCGGAGGGCGGAGGGCGGCGGAGGAGCGGGAGAAGAAGAGGAAGAAGACGAGGATGGGAAATGATGATGGAAGAGGAGGGATGGTGAGGTTTTTTCCAGAGATTTATGTAAAGTTGACGGGTTGTAATTTTTACCTTAAGAATTCCAAAGCTAAACCTCGTCTTAAATGGGAACATCAACTTCAGGAAAGATTTCTTCAATCTATTCATGCACTTGGTGGAGAACAATGTAAGTATCCACAAATTTATTGTTTTTATTAATAATTGTTTCACTAAAATTAATAATAATATTGTCCGTCAGATGCAACGCCAAAGAAAATCTTGTACATGATGAATGCCGTCGGATTGACTCTTTCCCACATTAAGAGTCATCTTCAGGTATTATTTTTATTTTTATTTTTTTTTAATTCGATGATTCTTGAATTTATGACTAATTATAAATGAAGATTAAAAAAAAATTGATTCCAAAATTTATGTTTTTTTTTTCTTTTGCAGAAGTACAGATTATCTGTAAGGGCTCCGCCACGCAGATCTCGGATTAGTAAGCACCATTTCTTATAATTTTTTTAAAAATTTTATTTCTTTTTATGTTAATTCAAATTCGTATCCAACTAACTTCAGTTTCTATTATGTTTTTCAAACTTAAATGAAAAGCAAAAGAATCGCAATTTTTACAATTTAAAAAAAAATTATTATTTTCTTCATTACAGTTTAACTGTTAATATTTTATTTGTTTGTTTAGATCGAAAGGAGAAAACAAACTCAGATGGGAATGAAGGAGGATCTTCAAGCTCTATAAAGAAATTTGAAGCAGATAAGTAAGAATATATATATATATATATATATTGATATTATACTATGGCAAATATCCAACAGTATTGTTAACTAGTTCAAATCTCTTATGAATCAACCTAGACAAAATGATGAATCATCCATACTCCGGATTGAAAATGGTTTTAATACCATCGTGATTCAGGTTAGTATATTTTCAATCTCTAATATATATATATATATATATATGCCTAATTGTACAGTTTGATTGAATCGTGTAAATGTGAATATATATATGTGTGAGTGTGTCAAAACAGGATATGAAAATGGTAAGGGAGGTTAGAAGCATGACAGTTGCACCTGCATCTGCAACAGAAAAAGGGGAAATGGCGCCGGCTGGTTTTAGCCTTGAAACTAAATCACATCCACTTCGATCGAACAACAACATCGGTGATGTTTTCCAGATTGGTCAATCTTCATTCTATAAGAATCTGGCATATTCAAATTCAAACCACCAGTGGCAGTACTCTGTTCCTCCCCCTGTTTTGAACAGTTATTTGGGAAAAGTTGGAGGAAATTACCAGATGAACACTACTAGTGTGCAGATTTCTTCTTCATTGTTTCAGAACACCAAGGTCTACGGGACCGAGATTGGCTCAAGCTTCTCTTCCTTGTCTGTGAATTCGAATTCTATCAACAACGCTATTTCAACCTTCTCACCAGGGGCAGGGATCGCAAAATCAATTGGAATTAATCCGAGATTCTCTGGCTTCCCCTCTATGATAGAACATTCAATGGTATCTGTGAATTCGTCAGAACTTGGTTTGAATTTCCCCTCTATCTCCGTGATGGAACAGAGTTGGATGGGAGGATTTGGTTGGGGTATTCCCTCCATCAATGCAAATGCAAATCCTGCGAGACTTGGTTCAATTTCAAACAGCTTCTTCCCAATGGTTGCAATGAGACCAGCTGGTTCGAGTTTCTCGTTTCCTTCCGTGATTGCAAACCCTACTGAACTGGATTCAAAGTTCCCCATGATGATCTCGAATCCATACCCAAAGGGCCCTGGTACGAATTTCTCCAATTCAAGGGTTGTGATGGTGACTTCAACAGAACCGGACCCGGAAAACCCAATGATGAAATTACTTGATTCAAATCCAATATTTGAACCAGCTCCGACTGAATTTGGTTCAATCTTCTCCTCGAGAATCGCAAATGCAAACCCTATTGGAATAGGGCCTGGTTCATCAAGCTCTTTAACTTTGAATGAGAATCCAATACAGCAACCATCGGGTTCAAGCTTCTCCTCAGTAATGGCCGACAACCCAATGGATCTTGGCATTCGCTTCAATTCCAACTTTGATGATTCAGTGGATAGTGGCGCTGGCACTAGCCTTTCCTTAAGTTATGATAATAACTCGCATCAATACTGACTTCAGTTCCTCCTCTGTGTTGGAGAACTCAATGGACCTTGAAAATAGTACTTAGGAAGGGAAGAACTTCGGTATGAATAGAATAGATTACCAGCAACTAGTTAGGTCTTAGAACTTCTATCAGTTTTTTATCCTTTTAAAACTACCGACGGCCGTCCGGTATGTAAGATGTTCAAAGTTTTCTTATTTCTGTTCCTTGGATTTTTACCCATAGATCGACAATTTAACTTCCAGGCAAACAGATTTATGGTACCGTTTTAAAATATTAAAAATAAATATTTAAAACTTATGATCAAGAAATCACAACTTAAAATTACATCAGACTAAAATTCACTAATGGTCCATTATTTCGTGACCAAAGAGAAAAACATGAATACTCTTAAAACTCTAGAATCAATCGGATCTGGGCTTACAAGTTGACAAAGAAAAGGAAAGAGTTATGTCTTCCCTTCATTCACTCTCTTACTCCTTTCCATAAAGCAAAAGATTCATCAACTACAATTGGGAATAAGAGAGATCCAAGTAATGGTTCATTATTTTTTCTAATAACCAATTGTCAATTTCCTTTCCCCAGCCCTCATCTAATTTCAGAAACAAAAACAACTTTCAATTTCAAATGAAAGTAATTGAACTAAATATCTTTCATTTTCAATGAAAAGCTATGATTATTCTAAAAAGGAAATTAATAATCACCCCATCCCACCCTCACCATAAAACTACAACACAATAAAGTTGGAATATCACAAAAATATGATAGAAGAAACAGCTAACACTGATTGAATACTCTCAAAACTCTAGAAGCAAAATTAAAGATAAAAAATAGTAATAATAGGTACCAACAGGACATTGAAGCATTTGGCAGTAACCTGAGAACCTAATATGGATAAAATGGTAGATCATGATTTTGCAGAGGGAAAAAGATACAAAGGAGATGTGAGTTAAACTTTCTCCACCTATTCTCTTCTTCAACTAGCCAAGATTTATCTCAATCAATCTTCACTGAGGAGAAAAGGTAATGGACAAAATAGAATGATGTGAGGAAACCAATGGCACCAGTGCCCAACATAATTGCAATTGCCATGATCAGCGAGTAACCAATGTAAAGAATAGCTGAAACTGGCCCGCTCAAACTCCGAAGATCAAAAACCAAGTAATTGATGGAGTACAAGAACACGTAGACGGCAACAGAACCAGATGCATAGAATGCTTTCCACCACACATCCAATCCTCAACACAGAGGTGCATGTAAGTTAGAACAACAGAAACTTCAGCACATACTACAACCAACAGCACAAAAACAATCAGGAGAAAACCAAACACATAATAGAACCTTCCAAGCCAGATGCTAGACAGAATGAAGAAAAGCTCAATAAACAGCGTTCCAAATGGAAGAGTTCCAGCACCAAGAACAAGAAGCCATGATGGGAACTTGCGAGCTGGTATCTCCCTGGGAATCTGGTTTGTTCGTACTGGGTATTGAATAGGCTCAGCTCTTGTTCCTAGGAATCCTCCTAAGAGCGTAAGGGGAACTGATATGCAGAACCAGAGTGACAGAAGAACAAAATACAAGGAAATGGGAATAGCACCAGTACTTTTACTACCCCATAAGATGAAATTCAGAATAGTAAGGACAACAAAAACAATTCCAGGGAAGAAGCATGCTGTTGACCAAGAAACAGACCTCCAACCATCTGAACTTCCCTTTACAGTACTCCATACACGGACGCCAACATATCCGGCTGCAATTCCCAGGAAAAGAAAGAAGTATCATCCCTGTAAGCAGCATTCCTCGTGATGCTGGCGACATGAAGCCAAGTGTTGCAAAGACAATACTTACAATAGCCATTCCCAAAATCTGAACTCCATCACCAATCATTACAGAGAGTAGTTTTGAGTGATTTGGTTCTCTAAACACATCACCAACTACAAGTTTCCACCCCGAAAGCTCCTCATTCATCTGGGCTTGAGCTTCTTTATCTAATTCCTCATACCTTGTCAAATCCCTTCTCACAGTCCTCAAAAGATGACAAAGACAATACGGCCAAGAAGAAAAGAAGAAGATACCAAGGGATAACCATGAGGGAATTAAGGATTGAGAACCAATGAACACGAGAACCTTCCATTTTTAGATAAGCATCCCAACGAGATGGCCATCTAATATTGCTTTTCACAAATTGAACTTCATAAGTAAACGTCACCCGCTCTTGCTGTCTTATTACTTGAGCTTATCAAGCTCCAAAGGACAGTTACAGATGAAACAGGGTCATACATGTGAAGCTTTTCCATCTTCTCAGGCTCATACTTAACACTGCAAGGGACAACCTCGAAGCCAACTATCTCGTAGCCAGAAGCCTTTTTCTTATCAGCCTCTGTGATGACACCCAACCTTCTTCCCCAGTTCCAATTATCTCACCCCAGCCCCTTCATATTCGTGGATCAAAACTGTAAACTGGAGGTGATTGATTATGTAGTCCTCAGTACTCAGGTGGTGTGTAGCCAATAGGAAACCCTGTCCACTGAACTCTCACCCCATTCTGGCTAGCAAACTCATAGCTGGCAAATTATCCAAAATCATGTTCACTTGATACAGATCATGAGTTCTCTGTTTCAAGAGCTTACCTCATGCTCACTCAGGGGAGGGTGGTGCAGAGATAAACAGCTGATTGACATCATCTTGAACGGTAAGGTGAGTTATCAATTTGGTCACCCATTAGCAGTTCTCCAAGATTCTCAGCACTTTCTTTATGCCACTTGAGGCTGGCAATAAGGAAGACTATAATAACTGAATGGGAGCTCAGTTTCAATTGAAGTCAATGAGTTCACTTTTACCGTTATATCCTCTCCAGTAGTGTATGTGTGCATGTACGTACCCGGGAGATAAAACCCATGACAGATGGGAGATACCAAAAACAAGAAAAAGAAAGCAGCACAATATATCCTTTTACAGATTGATGGCAATGCCATTGTTCAATAAAAGAACAGGAAGAAGACCACTTGCAAGTCACGCAATCTAAGCCACAGTTGATAGATTCCCCAAGCAAAGATGCCTATAATGCACAAAATCCTTAGAATCAGCTGTTTAATACTCTTCTAAATCTAAAGCCATCAATTTCAGGAAATGCTAATGTTCATTATATGTATATACTTTAAAAAAAATTAATAAATCTGATTATCATATGTGTATTGATAGTTCATAAGTTGTAATTCAAAAAATAATAGAAGAATGGAATCCGTAAGATTTTCATTAATTATTTCTGTTAGCAAGTAACCTTTTTCTCAATTGAAAACAGAAAATCATTATAAACATTTCAAAAGACCTCAGATCTAAAGATCATTATACGTCAATTGATAAAATAAGTATACAAGGCTACAGCTGCTAAAGTCATTGATTTTCCCAATTTGAAAATTACAAATTAAAGATCAATCACGCATTCATACATACATGTCTGCTCTCCTCATCAGCTGTAAGTTTACAAATGTGCATCACTCAGACAGATAAATTCAAAGGTAACAAACAATTACTTGATTATATATGCATCAATATCGCATGCAGACTAACATTTAGTCAAATCAAATTCTGAAAGCTCTCCAAACTTATCTCAGATCTACAAAAACTAATAATAATAATTAATATTAAAAAAACTATCCAGATCAAAAACAAGGGAAAACAATCAAACAGGATAGGAGAAGTAATAAATAATTTCCTAAATAAGAGATTATAGATTTTGCAAGGATAAGTCAAAGCATAAACAAATACAGATCTAAATTAGCATAACAATTTCAGTGCATACCGGAGGTGGATTCGGCGGAAACCTCGAGGCGGTTAGGGTTTTGCTTCAGGAAATAGAGCCAAAGGAATCGACGAGTGGGAGGAGGAGAGGAGAAGAGCTGTCGTTTTGTAGTATTTTTTATCAGACATCTGTTTCTCTGTATTCCGTATGGCGTAATGGAGTCGAAAGGAGGAAATAGGGGGTTTAATTTAGTTTTAGCGTCTTTAGATTGGATCTCGACTTGAACGCGAAATTTCAACTGTGGTTACTTTCTTTTCTTTTTCCTTTCTAATTACTGCACTTTTTCTTTCCATTCAAATCAAGACTTTTACCGATATATATATATATATATATATATTTCAACTTTTTTATATTCGATTATAATTACTCGAATTATATTCAAATTCATAACTAATTAAATATTTTTTATAATTTTTAAAAATATAATTTGTATTCAAATTAATCTAAAAATTAAATGAATTTTTTTTAAAAACTATTATAACAATTAATATAAAAAAATTAAATCAGATTTGTCATTGTAAAATAACGGAATCTAAGTTGAGGTGACGCAGTTTTTTTTTTTTGTTTAATTTATTTATTTATTAATATTTTACTTTTGTGTTTAAGAGTTTCAAATCCCTAAAATCTCTTAGGAGTTTTTGCCTTTGCTTCCATAACTCTTTAAGCTTCTATCATGCCATCACAGCTGATTTGTTAAGGGGGAAGAAAATAGATTACCAGAGAGAAGAGAAGAACGAACAGAGGGTACTATAACTAAGGTATACTTTAATAACTTGAAGTATCAATTTATGTTTTTTTTTGTTTCTCTTGCAAATATCATCATTTCCTTTTTTTTTTTTTTTTTTACTTGATGAAGCCTGCCGTAGGGTTTTAGTGTTTTTTTTTTTTTTTTTGCTCAAGTTCAGGATCAAGAAAGTGACTTTCTTCATTTTCTCATTGTGGGGGGAAAATAAGATTACAGAGTCCATCATGGGGTTTTTTTTTTTTAATTTAATTCATTTGACATGCTGTTAAACCCTAATCATCCAGGGATTGAGGACGATTTCAGAGTTGTTTTTTTTGTGTGTCTTTTCTGTTCTTTTTTTTTTTCTTCTTCTTCATTTTTTCAAATGCATATTCTTTATGTAATTTGTTCGGTTTGCTCTAAAATTCCTAATCATGTAGCTATTAGTAAGTTATTTCTCTCCACGTGTTGAGTCGAATTTTAGCTTCAAAATCATGCTTCACTATTTTTGTACTCTTTTGGTGCAAATCTTTAGTGGGGATATGTGAAAATCTTAAAATTCTGTGGTAAATTAGAAGCCTGGTACCTATACCAGTAATTAATATGCTGGAAATGGGAAGTAACTATGTTACCAAATAGTGGAAATTTTTTAATCTAGTTCCATGTTTGGATGGGAATATCTTTATGGGTTTCTTCAAAAATTTAAAAAGTGGATTGGTTCTGAAGGATGTGTTTTATGTTACATTTCAGGTCTACTTGAAGTATAAAAATGGGTCTTTCCGCAGGTATAAGACGGCCTGTTCTCATCCTCTGTAGGAGGATAAATAATCCCATTCATTCTGGATTTGGCTACAATACCGCGGCTCATAAAACGCATTCCATCTCTGAATTTAGAGAAAATAGAAACTTTTTTCCTTCAGATTTTCCGAATGCATGCTGTGGCCTTGGAATTTTGTCCAGAAGTTACTCAATTGATGTCTCTGCTTCTGAACAAGTGAATCTTATTAAGCAGCTAAGGGGAAGAACAAGTGCTCCTATTAAAGATGTAAAGTCTGCTCTTATTGATTCCAACTGGGACATAGGCAAGTCCAAGAAACTTTTATGACTTTTTTGGGTCATTTTCTACTTTCTTCTTCCACCCATCATGGGATTTCATTTACAGAAAAATAGTCAATTTATGCAGAAGCTGCACAAAAGGAACTGAGAAAAAGGGGAGTGGTTCTTGCATCTAAAAAGGCATCTAGAGCTGCTGCTGAGGGTTTACTGGCACTTGCACAAAATGAAAAGAAGGCAGCTATCATTGAACTTAATTGCGAAACAGACTTCGTTGCAAGGAATGAAATTTTTCAATACTTGGTTAGTTTGATGCTTCTAGGCCACTTTAGCCTATTGCAATATTTGAGAAACTAAGGGTAGCATTTTCTGTACAGAAATGATTAGTTTCGGTGAACATTTAGTCATTGTGGAAGCTTCCACTGATGTTATCCAGATTTATCACTCTTTATATTCCTTTGAATGCATAGAACTCTCCTATTATGCTTTGTTGATATCATGTTATATCTACTGATTAAGTATAATTCTCCAGGCCCGAGCTTTAGCAAGGTTAGCATTGCTTGATGATGGTCCCCAGCAATCATCTGGTGCAGTTCCTCTTGAACCTAATTTGTTGGAGGTAGATACACTTTTGATTATTATCAGGGGAAAGGAATTTCAGTCTGTTGTTTTTTCACTTTAATGTCTGAAAGTTTTCACTTGATTTTCTTATGAGATTAATTGTTTACTTGTTTTAGTCACTCAGTTTTCACCTTGTTTCATGACTCTGATGTGCAAAACATCATAATTTCTTACCTCCTTATCTCCATTGGTTTTCTGGATGCTTATACTAGCAATAGCAACAATGTACTTGAAACCTCCTTTACATTCACATTTTATTATGTTTTATTCCTTCTACCTTGCTGATATTTTGTTTCTATACTGGGAGAAAAATCTTAGTTGGAATAAAGTTTGATGTACATTGTTCCTATCTGCCTTGTTTCATTGCTTGAATTCTTTGCTGTTGCCAGTGGCTTTTATCTGCAGTTAAGCATTTTGGGATTGATTCTCTTGAGGCTCTGTCAAAAAATTTTGTCTCTCTAACTAGAGCTTATGCTGCTCCACTTGGAAGTCAGTGTCTTGAAACAATGTCTAATTTTTCAATTTTATTTTAATTTTTTTTAAATTTTATTTTTACAGGAAATCAAAATGGACTTTGACCATCCTAAGTTAAGCGGAGAAAAAACTGTTCAGAATGCAATCATTGAGGTAGCTGCAATGATGGGAGAGAATATCAAACTCAGGAGGGTTTTTGCCATGGCGGCACCTTCATCTGGTGTCATTTCAACATATCTACATACGAGCCCACAACCTGGTAGAGTTATATTAAATTTTTCACCTTTTTCTATTGAAGCTGATTTGAGAATTTTGAGAATTTCTTGTGTACGTTGTATTATATTTTAGTATTCAGGCATTACAATGTTCCCAAATTCTATGTGATTAATCTCTATATCCTACTCAATAAATTTATACTAATGAAATTATCCTCTTTCTATTTTCTTGACCACCATGCAGGTTTGGGTCGAATTGCTGGGCTTTTGTCCCTTGAAGTAGAGGACAAAAATGCTTCAGTTGATTCTCTTCATCGAGTTGGATTGGAACTAGCAATGCATGTAGTAGCAGCAAAACCTCTGTTCTTGTCAAAAGAACTTGTTTCTTCCGAGGCCATGGAAAATGAGCGTGAAATTCTCAAGTCCCAGGTAGCTAGTGATGTCAGAGTAACCCCCATACTCACTCCCTCAGCTCAAAGACTTTGTTTTTTGAATTGTAAATCAGTTACTTGCAGATAATTTCATTGTTGGCGTTTACTATAGTAGCTTGTGTAATTTGTCTTTGTTGCCCGTTAATGCTTTAGCACAGAGAACTACTTTAGTTTCCATTTATCCTTTATCTTTATTTATTTATTGTATTAAAGATCTTTAAATATGTGAACCTTTATTATCTGATTAGTATTTTAGGTTGTCCCCATTATGTCTTTTAAACTTTTCCCAATAAAAGCATAAAGATACACCAACAGATGTTTAAGAGAATGAAAAAAATCACATGATTATTGGGGATGAAAATTCTTAGTCTGGACAATAGTTTATCTGGTACATATATACTCTGCAGCTTCTAAATATTCTATTTTTTGTTTTTTTTCTTGCTTCTCTTTATCAGGCAGAAAGTACTGGAAAGTCCCAGATGGCTGTTGATAAAATGGTTGAAGGAAGGCTGAGAAAATATTTTGAGGAAGTTGTTCTATTGGAGCAAAAGTTCATTGTGAATGATTCACTAAACGTGAAGGTAACTATTCTATTAGGTGATACAATTACTTATTTAAGGATGAAATTCTTTATTCTTACCCTGTTTGGCCACCTTCTTACCCTGTTCTTTCCATCATTTTCTTTCTCATTGCATTTTTATCATGATCCTTTGCTTTTTGAATTTCTTATTCTCCTCACTTGCAATCACTTAACTAGTTGTAGAATATATTATCAGATGTCAAAATATGGAGCACCTTATTTTTTATGCAATAGATGTCTATTTAGTAACTTGATTGTACTATGCCTTAAAAAAGAAAAAACTCAATTCTCTTTCTTTTAAAATTATATGATTGTCATATTTGCACAAAAATTCATAATACTATTTTCATTTCTGACAAAGAATTTAAAGTAGAGAAGTTTGTCCGTGGTATCATCTTCGGATTAAGCTAAATGATTTGGGATCTACTGATCAATACTTGTGATGTTACCATTCCAGGCATTAATTTATTGATATATGTTTTAAAAAATTTTCTTAACATGAAACTAAACTTTACAATCTCTTTTTGTACTACGAAGTCCTTCAAACTGGTTTGTTTCTGTAGGTGTTTTGTAAAAAAAAGGCTCTTCTTCTTCATCTTTTTTGGAATGCTGTCTACCTCTTTCTAGATGAAGAGGCACAAAATTAAATCATTATTCACCAACTCTTCCATATGATCATGATTTATGTTTCTGATTTTCATATTTAGTAGGTTGATTGCCAATATATATATATATGATAATAAGTAAATTAGAGAGTTTCTTTCAGTGTGGTCTACTTGTTTTATTTATCACATGGTTTTGGATTGACACTCTTGGTCAGCAGCATGGTAAGAAATTCAAAAGGAAGGTCTTTGGGGCAGTTATTCACAACCAAGCCAAAACAATTCTTGTCAATAATGGTTTTACATATCTTTCATTTACTTCGGTAACTTAGCATAATTTGGAGCATCTTCTCTTTCTTGTTGGGGCCATCATTTGGTCTTGCTTGGTTGTCAATACAAACAACCTAATTTTTGGATTCAATGCACTTTGTATGTTTTACACATACAAATTGCGTAATTTAAATAGAAATTGATCTTTCTTTCACTGATGCAGACATTATTGGGTAACCTTTCCAAGGAAGTTGGCTCACCTGTGAAGATTGGAAGCTTTTTAAGAATGGAGGTTGGCGAAGCACTTGAAAGGTAAATTCCCTGGAGTTTATACATAAACACTTTGAAGGTCTGATTCTCAGTACTTTATTTTCAACATACATTACTGAATGAACCCTTCTGGTGTTTCCAAAATTTGAAGCAATTATTTAATGTACGTGAAGTATATAATTCTCATTATTATCACTTCAATTCATTATTGATTTTCGTATAATCCATTTTGAAGAGCAGTGCTGAGGAATGGAGAAGAGGGATAAAAGATTAGTGAATTTGTAGTTAAGGATTTTATAATTCGTCTTAATTTTGGTATGGTGTTAAAGAATTATTCGTCGCCAGATTCTTTATCTCATCTATTCTATAAGAGCAACTTATGGGAATCACCGGTATGGTACTTGCGTTTATGAGAAGTAATACTGAAATGATCTGTTTGTCTCCTTTCCAAGTATAGAAAAGTTGCTGAAGCAACATCTTAGGGCAGTGGTGTGATACGAGCTTTTTCGTGGTGCTTAAACTTGCTGTTGGATCTTAAATTTGCATTTTAAATCCTTTCTTCTTTCCCGATCTCTTCTCGTTATTGTTTGCATCCTTGTTTTTCTTCTATGGTGATTCTTTAAAGATTTCCCATTCAATATTGTCACCCAATCTTCTATACTTGATGTTGATATTGTTTACTTGTAGGCTTGAAGTTGCCACTGATCCTGAGGCCGTTGCTCAGACGGCTTAAATAATGGTTGAACACATGACTGCTGCTATAATTAATAGTTATCATCCCTGAGTTTAGGTTCTTTTGCTCGCTGCTAGTTTTGATGACATGGTAGCTTTTGTTCTATTCTTTGATTTTCAATTTTGATCTGCCTACAAACTTTTTTCTTTGTTCTGTTGAGAATAAACAGTCACATATGCACTTAGCTTTCTGGTTAGATTAGCTTTACAGATGCAGCCTACAAATTGACATATTGATATGCATTTGACCTGGAAATAGTTACTACCATTGCTAATGAGGAAGATGGTACCCTTGTTATATTGTCTATCGGATATTGAAAAATATAGTAACATTGAAAAGCATTGAATATCAAATGATTTTGGTGCAATTTAAAGTGTGTGCATATGTGTATATATATATAAGATAACAACATAATTAGTGGATGGTGTCCCTTAGGAGTATTTTGGAGGAGTTGATGTATCTGAAAATCATTGCTCATGGTTTGAAGGGCCTCAACATATGTCTATTTTTGTTACAACAGATTACAGAAAGCAAACTATTATGCTGCACAGGAGTTACAGATAATCGGACAAGAGGGAAAGGGGGGAAGAGGAGGTGGGATTTCAGTGGAATTTGAGGCTGGTCAATATGTTGTTGTTCACTGGATCAGACAAATGATCCAGAAGGTTCTGGTAGGGTCCTACTCCGGTCACTAATCCTTGTACAAAGTAACCCAATATTGCCAACATAGCCAACCTTCCATTCTTAACTTCCTTCAACTTCAATTCCTTGAGTGATTTCTCATCTTTTCCAAATCCAAGAGGGTTGAAGAGTGGACCTCCAGGATATGCCGGCTCACCTGACCCTCCTAGGAATTTCTCAAATCCCAGGAAGTACTGTTTCCCCATGGATCCCGGTTTAGCCCAGTCCTGGAATCTTCTGTGCTCAGCGAATCCCATGAGTGACATCTCCAGAACAAATAGGGTGTAAGGGTCAGCCCAGTAGCTGTATGTGCCAGCCGGAGGAATCACTCCTGTTTTGAACCAAGGGAGAGCTGTTTCAGGTGGAATTAGACCAGCTTTACCTAGGATCTCCGGTGCTATGGCTCCTACTGCTCCCAACATTGCATATCTTCCATTTATGACTTCTCCGTAGGCTAGCCATTTTGGTTCAATGAAACCCCCAGTACCCTCAGGGTCTGATAATCCAAGCGGATCAAATCCATAATCACCAGGAAGACTGCAAGTTTTTTACCAACTCGATCAGATTTTCTGAGACGTTTGCAATATTATTTACCCCAAAAAAAAAACAAATAATTACGCCTTTCTAACATCAACGTATAATCAAATAGTACCTGCCATCCAAATAAGAAAGGCTCTGTTTGGATGCAAACCACAGTTGTCTATCCGCTCCTTGCTGCAAAAATCAGTAACTTCTTCATTCTGAGTTTTTCTGTAAACTATCTATCTCACTAGGGTTAAGAAAACAGACTTTTTTTTTTTTTTCATTTGAATTTGAATTTTTAGAGAGACAGTTTACCTTAACAGGAGGCGAAGATCCAGCTCTGACGACAAAGGAAACCTTCCTTGGTGCTGATTGAAAAGACCTTGCGCCAAAAATTTGCCTGCTAGCTTCTGCGGAAGCAGTAATAGATGAAGAAGAGATCAATGCTTGAGTTGCCATTTTCAGTGGTGAATTTTCTTCAGAATGGTTATTAAGCCAAATGAATAGGAATAGCAACCAAGGGTTCAGAAAGAACATGCAGTGGGCAAGCAAAATAAGGCCATTGAAGTTTATTTGTGGGCCAAACTAAACAGAGAGAATTGGCAATCTGTGGTGGGTATAAACCATGCCTGAATTACAGATAAAGTTAGGATCTTCCTACCAAATAAAAATGGTACAACTGGAATCTGTACTGGGATAAGAGATATTACTGGCCAGCTTCAAATAAAAATCTCAGATACTCCTTGCCACCTGGATTACCTACATAATCTTCCATTTCATTTCATTTATTTATTATCAATATTCTTAGTGCATACCAAAGTCGCAAATTCTGTTGCAATTTGCGACGGCTTAGTAGGCGGTCGCAAATTCGGTTGCAATTTGCGACGGCTTAGTAGGCGGTCGCAAATTCGGTTGCAATTTGCGACGGCTTAGTAGGCGGTAGCAAATTCGGTTGCAATTTGCGACGGCTTAGTAGGCGATCGCAAATTCGGTTGCAATTTGCGACGGCTTAGTAGGCGGTCACAAATTTGGTTGCAATTTGCGACGGCTATGAGGCCGTCGCAAATATTCGTCGCTAAAATTGATTTTTCTAGTAGTGTTCTTCTGCAATGTTGGGATGGGGAGATGGTTATTACAAAGGCGAGGAGAAATATTTCTAACAATCATCTAATATGGAGTATTCTTCTTCTGCAATGTTGGGATGGGGAGATGGTTATTACAAAGGTGAGGAGAAAAAAGGGAGGAATAAGAATTCTACTTCTGCTAGTTCTTAGCCGAGCAGGAGCACGGGAAAAAAATTCCTTCGAGAAGAATGAAGGAAGAGAGAAAGGAGAGAGAACAAATTAAATTACCGATCGGTCATCAAGGAGAGAGAACAAATTAAATTACCAATCGTCAATGAAGGAGAGAGAAAGGAAGAAGAGAGAGAAAGGAGGAAGAAAAAAGAGAAAAAAAAAATAAATTATTGGAGAAAGAAGAGAAGAGAGAGAAAGAGGAAGAAGAATGAGAAAGAAAAAATTAAGAAAAAAATTTACATTTTATTTTGGACAGATTGGACAAAAATATCATTGACTGAACAGTGCCAATAAAAAAAAGGTTGACTAACGGTAAAATTAAGGATCTAACTGTTTGACTCAACAGATGTATGTAGTGAGACGTTTTGAAACCTCAGCGGCACTATAAGTGCAAAAACATTTGAGGTGCAAAAGTTAGATTTTGAGATATAAGAAGGGCAACTAAGATAGTTTATCCTTTTAAATATGAGATATTTTTATCTCTTTCTTTAAATTTTATTTTTTTTTTCTTTCTTTATTTTCACATGTAATAACTTTTTTTATCCTATATTTAATTAGCTAAAGACAAAATCGTTAAATTGTTAGAGTTTTTGACAGAATCCATAAAAAATTATCTTATTATTCTCTAAAAAAATTTGGACTAAACTTGCCAAAGTTAAATTTGTTTGGACCAAATTGACCAATCATTCAAAACTATTTTAACCAAATTAATAATTGGTGAGTTTGATCCCAAATAAATTTATGTATGGCAAGTTTAGTCCCAAAATATTTTTTTTAACTTTTAAGGTCCCAAACTTTTTTTTAAGTAAATAATAAGGTCTTTTTTTGGGACGGATTCTATAAAAATCCTAAAAATTTAATGATTTTTTACATTTAGAAAGAAAAAATTCAATAAAGGGATAAAATGTCTTTACATTTAAATTTTTTTAAAAAAAAAAAATCTATTAGAATAGAATAGTGAGTATATCAAAATTCCTTTGTCAATCTTCTTCTTCTCCAGTTACAAATAATATTTTTATTCTTTTTTTACATATATGAAGAAAGAAAAGAAACAGAAAATCTTCGTAAAAGAAAAAACAAAAAACAAAAAAAGAAAGAAGATAAATTCTAAAATTTATTTTTCTTAAAAAATAAAAATGTTACGTGTGAGGATATCAATCCAAGTCCCACATTTGAAGATAATGTTAGAGTTGGCTAGCATATATAAAATTGTACTAACTTCATTAGTATGAGGCCTTTTTTGTGGTTATCCAAGAACAAAACCATGAGGGCTTAGACCCAAAGTGGACAATATCATACTAATGTGGAGTTAAGTGGTGGAAGCCCAACCTTGTGGGATCATTCGGGCTCAACAAGTGGTATCAGAGCTCAAAGTTAGAGTGCTTGCTCGCCAGATGTAGAGAGTCTAGTGACTGTCCCTCTAGAGGGCTTGCTTGCCAGATGTGAAGAGTCTAGTAATTGTCCCTCTAGAGGGCTTGCTTGCCAGATGTGAAGAGTTTAGTGCCTTAAGGTTAGAGGGCTTGCTCGCTAGATGTGGAGAGTCTAGTGATTGTCCATCTAGAGGGCTTGCTTGCCAGATGTGGAGAGTTTAGTACCTTACGGAGGATGCAAGATGATTGTCCCTCTAGGCGAGGACGCGGGTATGTGGTCTTTGGTTTGAGGGGAGTCTATTGGCTATGTGGTCTTTGGTTTGAGGGGAGTCTAGTGCCTATGTGGTCTTTGGTTTGAGGGGAGTGTCTATGTGATCTTTGGTTTGATGGGAGTCTAGTGATTTGCGGAGGATGCAAGATGATTGTCTCTCTAGGCGAAGACACGGTTAGAGGGCTTGTTTGCTAGATGTGGAGAGTCTAGTGCCTTACGGAAGATGCAAAATGATTGTCCCTCTAGAGGGCTTGCTTGCCAGATGTGGAGAGTCTAGTGCCTTGCGGCAAGATGATTGTCCCTCTAGGCGAGGACACGGTTAGAGGCCTTGCTTGCCAAGATGATTGTCCCTCTAGAGGGCTTGCTTGCCAGATGTGGAGAGTCTAGTGTCTTACCGCGGATGCAAAATGATTGTCCCTCTAGAGGGCTTCTTGCCAGATGTGGAGAGTCTAGTGCCTTGCGGAGGATGCAAAATGATTGTCCCTCTAGGCGAGGACACGGTTAGAGGCCTTGTTTGCCAAGATGATTGTCCCTCTAGAGGGCTTGCTTGCCAGATGTGAAGAGTCTAGTGCCTTACGGAGGATGCAAAATGATTGTCCCTCTAGGCGAGGACACTAGTATGTGGTCTAGAGGGCTTGCTTGCCAAATGAGAGTCTTGTGCCTTGCAGAGGATGCAAGATGATTGTCCCTCTAGGCGAGGACACGAGTATGTGGTCTTTGGTTTGAGGAAAGAATTGTGAGGATATCAATTCATGTCCCACATTTGAAGATAATGCTAGAATTAGGTAGCATATGTGGAATTTCACTAACTCCATTAGTAAATATTAATCCATATTCGACATCTGAAGATAATACTAGAATTTGCTAGTATATATGGAATTTTACTAACTACATTAATAAAAGGCATTTTGGGAAGTTGTCTAAGAACAAAATCGTGAAGGCTTAGGCCAAAAGCGTACAATATCATAAGAGGTTAGGTCCAAAGCGGACAATATCATACTAATGTCGAGTTAACTGGTGGAAGCCCAATCTTGTGAGAATATTCAACATTATGTTCTTCTTCTTTTTTTTTCTATTTTTCTTTTAAAAAACTGTTAAAAATTGATAAAAATCAGATTTGCAACTGGAAAAAATGAAGATTGGCGAAGAATTTGATAGATTTTTTATTTTTTATTTTTTAAATTTTAAATGTGAAGATATTTTTATCTTTTTATTTAAATATTTCTTTTAATTTTATCATTTTGTAATGATTTTTTTATTTTTGTTTTTAGTTAATTAAATCTAAAAATCGTTAATTTTTTAAGAGTTTTGACAGAATCTATCCAAAAGAACCTTAAAAGTTTAAAAAAAATATTTTAAGACTAAACTTATCAAAAATAAATTTATTTGAGATTAAACTCACAAATTATTCAAAGTTATCTAGAAAATATATATATATAAATATGGCAAAATTTTCCTGAATGGTTTTAGGACATACAGTTAGCACGTGCCAGGGAGGCGGCAGCAGCAGCAGCCCTATTTATCTCTTTTGGGCATGGCGTACTAAATCTTTTTCTCCTCTCCCTTGTCAGTCTTCTTCCACTCCTCCTCTAGTTGGACAACCTCCGCAGTATCCATGTCCCCAAACCCTAACTTTTGATTTCATATCTAATCTTTCCGACCCTTAACCAAATTTCTGCAACTTTTCGGAATCGATTTTACATACCTACGAAGACTTGCGCCTTGCTTTCTGTACGTACTCGTACGCGCAGAAATCAAGTTTGCTTTGTCGGCAAAATATCGCTCAATTTCTGAATTTGCAGTGGTTTTCTAATTAATCGGAGAATGGTTAGTTATATCTTTACTTCAACCGTTTTGGTTTAATTTTTTATAGTGATTTTGCTGTATCGTCGTTGTTATTATTATATTTATTATTTACAGGGTGAGGGTGATGGGAAGGTGTTTTGGGGTTGGATTTGGATAGGCTTTTACTAATGGAAATTTTAGAATTTGAATTTTGGCGCTGAAGTTCTTGAGCTTAAGTTGGATTACTTCTATTTTGTTTGTATGTGTGGAATTTAATGTGTTCTATTGTCATGGTAGAAATTTGTGTAATTTTCGTTAACTTTATTTGCAGGGTAGCAGAGGAAGATATTTCGCCGGGAAATCTCTTCAATCTGAAGAGAAAGGCCATCAAGTCCGGAGTAATCCACCGTCAAGACACCTCTGGATTGGGAATCTTTCTCATAGTTTAGATGAGAATACCTTGGCCCGGCAGTTTCTACAGTTTGGTGAGCTCGAGAGTATTGCATTTCAACCCGGTCGAAGCTATGCTTTCCTTAATTTTAAGAACGAGGATGATGCTTATGCGGCCATAAGAGAACTCCAAGGGTTTAGTCTTGCTGGCAACCCACTTAGAATTGAGTTTGCAAAGGCGGTTAGTTTTGACAACTTTTGTCTAATTTCCTTTCACTGCTACTGTATACAGTTGAAGTTTGGACCTTTGGTATATAATGATAATGATAAATAGAGGTATGCATTTCAATCTCATCCAATCCTTGTCCATGCACTATCTCATGCATATCCATACAACAAGCTCTGCTCAATTCCAAACAAGATTTACACTCCATAGCTGAACCATAACGAAAGAAAAATAGGAAAAATCATAATCCGAGAAGTATTGCATCATCTTTGCAGCAGTGATAAAATCTAATGAAGGATGAATCTAGCAAAACTGGTGCCATCATCCTGACATAATTGCCTATCTAATTCTATGAACTTAAGGAAGATATTGGTAAATTATGGAGAAAAGGGATTTCTTACAGGATTTGGGTATCCATTTATCACCCTGCACCTTCCAAGTCAACATTGTATTTCATAACACCTCTTGCTGTTTGTCTCCTATGCCCTTTGACATTTCGATAAAAAATCTTGACCGCATCATTAAAATCATTTCTACAGTCTGTTATTGGGTGCTTACTAATAGATTTGTGCAATCATAAAGTTATAGATGGTGAACGAAGAGCAATAGCAGTCTTTCAAGATATCTTTTAATATTTTTCTATTCGAAGACATGCTCTTGTCTGAACGTGTTTTCTTTAATAGGCTTATTTTGAGTTTTAAATTACTCTATTTGGTCTCTTGTCTTTAGAAATTTGGGCAAACTAAATCTCCTAAAGAGCTGTTATGGGAATCTGTTAAATTTCAATAAGTAGAAATCTATGTCCTGTCTACTTTTTCTGAATTCTAAATTTAATGTGCTGGCTATCTTTAGTTGCCAAAGACTTTTGATATGCTTAACTAGGTTGCTGTTTCAATCTTAGTTCATTTGGATGTACATCCTTGCAGTTGTTCCATTGATATTAAAAGCAATCACCTTTACAAACAAATTCCACGCTGTCTGATTGCAATCAAGGTCTACCGTGCTCTATCAATTGCAAAAGCAACTGCCACTGCTTTATCATAATTTCTGGGAGCAACAAAATTAGCAACATCTATATAACATATTGAAGTCCGCAATCTATTAAGTCAGTTATTTAATTGTCTAGGAATGTAAGAAATAGATACTAAATGGTACACTTAAGTATAAACTAACTAGTTTAAAAACGGTGTTAGAATTTTAGATGCTAATGATTGAATACTTTTGTCAGGGAAGAGAAATATTTTCTACAAGGAAATGCAATCACATCAGATACTAGTGCTCTATTTATGCACAATTCACATGGATAAAATACAAAATAGATTTCTAAAAAGATGTATTATAGGAGGCAAAAAGAAGTATTTCTGTAATGACTGTTATTCTGGTGATAAGCTCATGAGCTTTGAGCAGCAAATTGCAACATATACCATTCTACACCGAGAGCATCAATGGAGCCCTCCAATCTTATTATAAATCTAAAGCTTCTATGACCTAAAGAGCCTATGGATGTTGTTTCCCAAACAAATGATAGCAAAACAATTCATATGACATGAAGATATATTATGGTGATTGTTTGTAATATGGTGTTAGATTCTGCATAAGCTTTTATAGCTAGTGAAAATTGTGAATTGTACCTATTCGAGTTATTAAGAACAAAACCTGAAGCTTTTGCCTCCAATATATATAAAACTCATTCAAAAAAACATAGATGGATTATGAAGATTCAGCTTAAACTTGTGCATTTCCTTCTATTAAAGCCTTGAAAAAGCTCAGATAGCAAGTAGGTTGGACTTCTTCCCAGTATAGAAGGGGATGAGGAAAGGATAAAGATTCTGCCTCTATTTGATAGAGTATCTTTTTTACTATTGACTCCAGCATTTGATATTTGATCTCTTCTTAATGGTTACAGAGGTTACTTAGGGTAATTTAGTTGGAAAGAAACTGTGTTATTCCTAACAATTTCAAATTCTGCACTGTAAATTTTATCACTTAAATGAAGACCGCCTTTATTGTAGAGAGTAGAAAGGAAATATTATTAATAATTACCCAGTCCAGCGGCATATGCAGTGGCAACAAAAAAAAGCTTCTGTGGCTGGAAGATCTTTGTTCAAATAGAGGTAGACTTACGAGAAGTTTTCAAATATAGAGCTCTATCAATTGGTGTTTCCAGACTCAGCAATGTAGCATATCATGCTGTTTCATGTTTGCAACACTGGATTTTATCCTGTGATATAGTTTGTTGTACATGCAGATAACAACTCTCAAGCATATTCCCTCATCTTATAAGCAGCCTAGCAAAGATATATCATTGACTTCTGCAACACCAGAAATACAACTTTTGCAATGAAATTCAATACCACAGGAAGTCAATTGATAGCTTTAATTCCATATCATTATCCTTCAGCATGGCCATGTCATCATTCTGGGATCTTTACCAACCCCAAGTATTTTCATCTCTACAGTCATGAAATCAGGCCAATGTGTCCCATCTCTTTTGTACAAACTCCTAAGAATTTGAGAGAAAAGGAATGGGCCCTAACTTCAGTGGGGAGGTAGAGAATGAGGACTCATGTTTCTCATCACTCAACATGCTCTCACTGACTTTTGGGATTTATCTACTAAGACAACTCAAGGGTGCAGTTTAAGTAATCTGAAAAGTATATGTGGCATTTGATAAATGCTGCAAAATTCCTTTGCACTTTTTTATTTGATCTTGTGCTTTGGATTGATCTTCATGTTGTTGAGCAACTTGTGCTTGAAGGAAATTCACTTGATTGTTTGGAATTCTATATGGGGATGTCACTTGTTAAAATCTTGCTTCTTTTTTCTTTTTTTTTTTTTTTTTTTATCCCTTCTTTTAAATGACTGTGCTTTTCTGTTGAATTTTATATTCTAGTGAAATTACTAATCAAAAGGAAGTAATAATTCTTGCAGTTTGCTCTAGGCCTGGTTTGATTGGGATAAGAAGTATGAGATAATAGGGAAAGAAATAAATGTATACTGATTTGATCTACAATGTCTAATTAGGAAGTTAAAGAAGCTACACCTTCTAGGATGTAAACATTACTGCTTCCCTTCTCCCTCCCCACCAAATTCCCCTACCCCTCCCCTTCCATGAACCAAAGTAAGCCTTAATCTTCCAGAATATAGAACCTCTACCGAAAGCATTGTTGTTGATTTTTTTTACTGGTATATGAATGTCATTTAGATCGACATAAAGTCTGTATTACCTGCAGGGTGATTTCAAATGAATTGCCTGCTAATTTTCATCAGTTTTGGTTAAGAGAGAGTGTTCATTATAGTCTTTTTAGTAGTACTCTTCTCTTTCATAGTTCATTAGAGAACTGGTGCAGATACCTTGTGTTACTAATTCTAATCCCTTCAGTAACTTTGGAGGACAGAAGCCACTATAATGTAGATGGAAGGAATGTTCTTCATGAAATTCAATCCTTTCTCTTATTTTTTATAGGGTAGTTGGAAGTTGGTACACCAAGCATGACAAACTGCATTGACCAGCCCAAGGTGTTTCCTTATGGATAAATGGTATCAGATGTTTGTGTTTTTTCCAATTACCTCCCTGGTCATGTGGGTTCCTTGTCGACATGTATAATGTTTGTCAAGGATGCTCTTAGGTGCAAAGGTGCAGCCCTTTTTCAGGAAAGTTCCTCAAACCCTCTCAGGTGATGCTTTAAGATGGCAGCTTTTTGTGCCCTTCCTACAGCTTTAGGCATCATCATGGGGCACTTGAGTAGAAGTATCTTCTTGAGTTTCTGTTTTCTGCTTAAAAGGTCTAAATCCTGGTTGATAAATTTTAATCTTAAAAGCCCTTCTGGCATTTTCTGACTTGGATGATTATTCATGAATTTTCTATTGATGATTGGTGTTTTGAGGAGATTAGGGGATTATTGATCTATCTTACTACTTAGAAGTTAGGGAAGTTTTTGATTGCCCTACTTAGTCTTTTTCTTGTGTGCTTATTTAATATAATGACTTAATTCTATGCTATTTTTAAGGTTAATCGAATTATTAGTTACTAAATAATGTATATAAGTATATATATAAATGTACTCCTTACATTGTACCTTGTCTCTAAGCTATGCAAAAGGGCTCTAAGTGCCTTGAGTGTTCTTATAGCCCTTTTGACCACACTGGGCATTTCAAGGCAGAGAGAACGAAATACAGCTCAATATTAGCCCTTTGTTTTCGCTTTTGCATGTTTGTCTATGCTATGATCCTTGTAACATGAAGAACATTATGTTATCTGGGCTGCTGACTTTGTAAATTGAATTTTTCTGTTTTCATTTTTGTTCTTGTTCTAGATGATGCAGATTATAAGGAAAAACTCCTTTGGGAGTTACACTTCTATAAGGACAATCATTTGATGGCTCTAACCTCATAAATGTTGTGTTTTGCCTCTCTCTTTGTATTTGGGGTGGTCATTTATGCACTTCATAAGTGTTTCTTCATTGTTTGATATTCTTTGGTGTTGTATCTTCTGCTCGTCGTGAATTTTTTTATAAGTATGGAAAAGTGTCCATAACTTCCCCATGCCTACCCCCAACCTATAGTAGCTAGGTGGAAAAGTAAAACTAACCCTTGTTCATATACAAGTTTCTCTAGTACAAATTGAGACACTTCAACTAGGTTCATTGCTCCGGCTTAGAATATGATTAATCCAGCATGGACTGACTACATGAGCTACAATTGTTACCCTGTCCTACTAGTGCTTGATATTCTCATCATTAAAATGTGATCAGGTTACAAGGCTCCCATGGAGCCTGTTGCTTCATTTTTTTGATGCATTGTCTTACTAATGTGGTCCATGCTCCCTTTTCAGTCTCTTTAAAATGGTTCCCTACTCCTCTCTCACCTAAAAAAGTTCTAAGTGGACTAAAGCTACTTTGATGCCTAATCTTAGTATTAGACTGTATGAACATGTATATTTTTAATTGGTAAATGGATCGAGAGCGCATCATACTGCTTCAGTCAACGTAGTAAATTTTGGCTCTTAGTTTATGTATGTTGGGTTGTTGTCTTAAATTGCAACTAAAAGTCCTTCTGAACCATTTGAAGTAAAATTGAAAAGCATATGATTATGCTCTGAAGACATTTTTGCATTGCAGGAAAAATCTACATCGCGAGATGATGACTACCTGCTACACCGAGAACAACGCTCTGTAGTAAGAGCGTCGCCTTATCCCCAACGGGACTCGAGAGGACGCCATTCTAGCCCCAATGCAGATAACTCTAAGATGAAGGATAAAAATGGAGAACCCAGTGAGGTATTATGGATTGGTTTTCCTGCCCAACTAAAAGTGGATGAATTCATTTTAAGGAAAGCATTTGCACCATTTGGAGAGATAGATAAGATTACTGCATTTCCTGGCCGCACTTATGCTTTTGTTCGGTATAGAAATGTATTGGCTGCCTGTAGAGCAAAAGAAACTCTTCAGGGTAAATTATTTGGCAATCCTCGTGTACATATTTGCTTTGCCAAAAGTGAATCTGGAACTTCAACCGGAGAAAGGAACTCATCAAATGCTCCCCCATCTCCACACTTCCGGGGCTATGCATCTGAGCAATTTCGTCATGATAGGGATTATAGAAACATAGATGGGGATATGAGGTATTCTCCTAGTTACTTGTCAAATCGTGAACCTGACGATCCTGATATAGTTAATTTTGGGAGAAAGAATAATGCATGGGCAGCAGGTGATGGTGCATTTGAACGCAGAAGGTTCCCTGATTTAGGCTCTGAGCGAGTAATACCAGGAAGCATGTATGACCCACGAAATAGTCCTTCAAGGGACAGAATTAGTCACTTTCAGGAACTTTCTCCTGATCGATTCTCTCGTCAAGGCCCAGAATATGACGATCCTTATGATTTGCCAGAGGACCCGTTGCTATTTCATGAAGTCAAGAAATTGAAAACCTCCGCCTTACATTCACAGAATGAGCTCCCTGAGTATCCTTTCAGTCATCCAGGGCAAGGAAAGCATATGCCTTCCAAGACATTTCCAGATTATCAGCCTGATTCATATGGGAAGAGTTTAGATCCAGAACCGTTTGGTTATAGACAAATTCCAAACCGTCAGACAAAATCAGTCCAAGGTTATGGAGAGCGAAGTGACCAGAGGAGTATATCTTATGATAGCCTTCATGTGGGGTCTGTTCCAATTCCGACATACCCTGAACAGCAGAGATTGGCCCCTGATTCACGCATCTTCTCTAAAAAGGAAGAGTGGAAATGGGAAGGGACTATAGCTAAAGGAGGAACTATTGTATGTCATGCTCGTTGCTTTCCTGTGGGTAAAGAGCTGGACATGAAGTTGTAAGTATTAAACTTATCATTTTCTGGTACCTGTGGAGCACTTGAAATTTATTACTGTGTGCAAAAATTTAGAGTTCTTTAAGACGTTCCTTGTTTCTCTTTTGATTATATCACCATCTATGCCTGTTCTGCTTGCATCATGTCTTTGTTTAAACAATACTTGTCCTCATGGTTTCTATTCTCTCTATCCTGTCATTTGTCAAATAGACGTACATAAGTGAAGTGATCTTGTTCCAGATGGATATGTGGATTTTGAAATGTAAGAAAATTGAAAGATGAAAATGTGAGATTGATCAGGAAGTTTAGTGGTAGTGAATAAAAGATCAAAGGAATTATCACAAATTCATGAGGTACTAGAATTATATATATATATATATATATATATGTGTGTGCTGTTTCCCAAATATTCTTCTTATTTGGATCAGCCTGCAAAAAGTTAAAACAGAATTTTCAAACTGTGAGCAGCTAATTCATTCTTCTGTGTTCAATTGTCCACTCACTGAAGTGTTTCTGTCCTAATAAACAAAGTCAGATCTCTCACAATACCATCTGAACATTACAGGCCTGAATACTTAGACTGCACTGCCAGAACTGGTTTGGACATGCTTTCAAAGCATTACTATCAAGCAGCTGGTTCTTGGGTTGTATTCTTTGTTCCTGCAAGTGATCCTGATATGGTATTTTACAATGAATTTATGACCTATCTGGGGGAGAAACAACGAGCAGCCGTTGCCAAATTAGATGACATAAACACATTATTTCTTGTTCCTCCTTCAGAATTCTCCGAGAAAGTACTGAAAGTACCAGGAAGAATGTGCATCTCTGGCGTTGTTCTGAGGCTGGAGCAACCTGGTTTGACCCACGGGTCTTTTCCTCATCATCATCATCAGCAAGAAGGGGATCCTCCATTAGCTATTATACAGCAAGCATCACCTTCAGGGCCTTATCCATCAGTATCTGCATTACAAAATTTTGAGAGACCTGGAATTGGAAATGTTTCTTTCTCAGGTACTTTCTCTGCAGGACCTTCACATGCAAGACCTGCTGGTGGAGATTTGCCTGAACATGAATATACACTTCATCGGCACAATACAGCGATTGCTCCTGGCTGGTCTTCTCATGATATGGAAAACACAACTTCAAACCCTAGGAACATCCCGAATTCTGTAAGTAGGACTAGCAGCCAGCAATCTGTTCAAGAAAACTCTCCCATCCCATCATCCATTCCGCAGGCTGTTCTTCAGCCTGAGCAACTTGCACAGCTGGCAACTTCTCTTCTAGGACAACAGAGGCAACCTGGGGCTGCATCAACTTCATCAACATCCTCTGACTGGTCACATCAAAAATATTTGTTACCAAATAATCAGGTTTCTTCTGAGATTCCATCATCCCAATATGCTCAAATACTGCAGCAACAGCAACAACAGCAGCAGCAGATGATTTCAAACATGTCCCCTGCAACTCAAAAAGAGTTTCAGACTGGTTCTCAGGTGAATCAACAGCCACAATATCCGGCACAGGAAGAAGGTGACACAGAGAAACGCTTGCAGGCAACTTTGCAGTACGCGGCCGCTCTTCTTCAGCAAATACAACAGCGACCTAAGGAATGAATAACATTAACATCTTTTTTTTAGGAAAAAAAAGAAAGAATGGGTATGTTGTGGTCTTAGTTAATGGAAGGTATATACCACTCTGTTTTTTGTTAGTACAGATTGAAGTGAACTGAATAGATTTTAATCCTGCCTAGTTGAATGTTTGTTTGTCAGCACTTGTATTTCTGGCTGTAATATTTTGCAAAATTATTCTTTGAAAATGCAAATGGTTAGCAGGACTACTAGAAGCAAACCTAATTTTCATAGCATCATTTTCTTCATTATTGAGCACTTGTTTACAAAAGAATTGGCAATTATACATACAAAAGAATGGAAATAAATGGCTAAAAGTACAAGTAAGTTGATGAGTCCATTTCATTGGTTGTTGTATCTCTGCAGAGAATAGATCTGGCTTCAGTTATTGATCGAGGTGGCTCTACATCTTTCTCTAGTAGAGCTTTTCCTTGTAATCTCTGCATCTGTGAAGCAAATATGTCGTCTAGAATCTGTAAAAAACACACACAAAAAAAGAAAAGCACACTCACCAGATGATCATCAATTTCTTAAAATTGTTTTACTTGCAACTGCTGTAGGCTATTTCTTTACTTACCCCGAGAGCATGATAAGATCCATTATACCAGACTCTATTTTCTTTCCTGCCCTCAAGAAACTTGACTACAATCTAATCAAACAGAAGAACAACACAAGGATGAGAGCATGATGAGAATATATATATATATTTGTATTTGTGGATTAAACAGAAGAACCAACTTGTTTATTATTACCTGTCCCATTTTATCCCAAAATCCACGACAAATTGCTACAAATGTTCGACTTGTAAAAACCTCATGCAAATTGGATATGGAATCTGATAGTTGTGTATTCAACATTTGCATTCTTTCACGGATCTGAGCTTCTCCATCTGTTATTTTTGTTTCCTCCAGGATCCTTTGTAACCTCGTGTTACGACTAGCTTGTATCTGATGAAGCACACAGTTTAGTTTACTTTGAAATCAAACAACACAATGTCCACACAGGTTTTTTGCAACAAAAATTCATGATCCCATATATATATATACATATATATATCATGCCATCAATGTTAAAAAAGACACTACTTTGAGAAGTTAGGAGGAAATAGAGGAGGCCTTACATTATTTGCAAGTTTCACCACTATGGCTTGCATGTAGTTCTTGTACTTGGTTTTTAGTAACACTGTAACACCATTTATCTGCTCACCAAAACTGTACTTCTTCTCCACATTGAATGGCAGATATGATGCCCATGCCTTGAGGATGTCCTCAACTCTGCAGTGCAGAACATCCAACATTCTCTTGATAGTGTTTAGAAATGTTCCCAACTGCCAGAAAACCATAACAAAGTTTAGGTGCTACTTCTTTTCAAATACATTTGCACTCAGGGAAAATTTATAAAGTATGTATGGATATGTAAGGAATATAAGCATGACCTAGGTACCACCATTGTCAACTTGATATATCCTATCATCTACATGACTATTTTCTGAACTTCAATAATAAGATGGATGCCAACCTGGGGTGGAACATAGTAAAGTGCAGTTGATTGCCTTCTTGCTAATTTCTGAACCTGCATTCCAAGCTTCTTTGGAACACTATTCTTCAAAGGAGTCAAGATATCATTGTACTGCCTTTCCAATGCTTTTATAATAGCCCTTTCCACATTTGCAACTGCCTGTCGAATTGCAAGAAGAACTGTTTTAGGAATCATCATAAACACAAGAACTTCCGTGCAGGAGAAACCTAGAGAATTGTTGTGAGACTTGAAATAAAAAAACTAAATGTAGTTATGCACATATTCATTTTGAACTTGCTGTTAGGTCCACCAGAACTGCTTACATTCTCTAATACTAATGTGTATTGCGGCCATCGGTTGACAACTACTGCATACTCATGTAACATTGTTACGAGTTTGTCAAATGCTTCCTCTGCAAAAGGAGAAGTTGAATAATTTGTAATTACTCCGGACCAAGGTACCTGCCATACATTTCAAAAGAAAGAAAGTTAGTTGGATGCTACATATGTATCTTTCTAACAGGTGAAATAATTTTGTTCAATACATTTAAGCAGAATATTTACCTTCTCTGCCTTACATAACTCAAGCAGGTTAAGCTGCAGATCTTGTATCCAAACCATAATATAATTGTGGAACAACTCCCTTGAGTCAAAACCAATTGTACTGTATAACAAAACAGTCACAGGACAAAAGGCTTAATGTAATCCTACAGAAGGAAACTGTGTACTCCTCAAAAATTATGGAGGAATAAACATATCAAAGAGAAGCTGTAATTTGAAACATCGAAAAATATCCAGGGTGATGGATAAATGAAATACCTGATCGTCCAAGACTCGAGATCTCTCTCAAAGTCAGCAGTAGCTTTCAATAGTTCAGTAACATGTGGTGTGGGGCCTGATGGAGGCCATGCAGAAAGAAAACATCGAAGCCTTTTAAATAACTCGGTACTATATACTGTACCAGTGATGTTTGCCAGATCAATTGAACTGAAAATGAGGAAACAGGTAATCAGGTGATCTTTGTCAAACAGAATGATCTTAATAATGAATCTTATCTTTAAGTAGTTCTATATCTATTGGCATAAAGCTAGGCATACAAAACATTTGATTATAGTTGTAATAAAATTGACCAAATTTACCTCATCTTTGTAAAGCCAATCATGAATTTTTGAAGGATTGAGTTAATTTTGGATTGAACATTAACCATTTTACAGATATTTGAAGGATCTAATACCTTGGTAGTATATGTTGATCGTGGATCTTAAGATCCGCCTGAATCTCAATGCCTAGGTTGCTGCAAATGTTTTTCATCTTCAAATATCCGGTGACCATTGTTGTACCAGAATCCATAACATTACTATCAGAGTTGCTTGATAGAAATTCATCAGTATCCAGCATAAGCTTCCGGCACCTTTTCAATGCTGCTGTCTGTAAAGATAGTTTATGACTTGTACTTCTCATGATAAGTTAAGAGTTGAATATCAAGAGAACTTATTGCGTATATATTTAGTAGAGGTCATCATTCAGAAAGAAAGTTTTAAAAACCATTACCAAAGATGTTTTAGGACTTAGTTGATAAGTTTCATGAAAATTTACAAAGCTATATCCTCCTCTATATTCAGAATTTCCCTTTTTCAAGAAGCATTTGTACATCATGATCATTTTCTGAAATCATTACTTTAGGAAAGAATCTCAAGGGACAAATGATGTTAACAGTTTGTGGAAACATAAGAGGACAAGGAATTACTCACTTCTAAATAGTTTCTCAGAATTGTCTGAGCATCCTGAGTAAGGATATCATGAAGAAGTGTGTATACTTTCACAGCTGGAGCTAGAGCTGGTGCTGCAGTTTCTGTTACTGGACCTGACATTTCCATTAAACCAGTGGAGGAGTTTTCGTCTAATGATTTGTAGTTTTGAAACACATCAGCAAGGAGACTTTCAACTTGGGCTTCACAACTTAACAATATACTTTTCTGCAGCATAAAGAAAGAAATAAATATTTTCAGCTGCAGAAGTAGCAAGCAACCTATGAATAATGCAAATTCCAGCTGTTTTAAATAACCTTTTTACCACAATGCAAAAACACATTTACGAAGACAAAAAACAAAAACTAGTAATATCGTAAGATCTTGTGATCACATTTCTTCACATATTCACTAAGTGACATATAATTCTTTCGGTTATAATAAATCATTTGTTGTTCAAAGGGCTTGGGCAGATATTACAAATGATAGCAAGGATCCTATCCAGATTCCAAGGGGGGTTCTCTTATGAGTTTCTGGTCTGTACAAAATTTGAAAACGATGCAACAGAAAGGTATTAAAAGAAATAGCTACTGGAGCCCATTTTTATGCCACCCTTGACCATTCAGATTAAAACATCAAAATTCTATTCCATTATCCATCTCTTTCCTCATATAGGTTCCTGTGTTATTTAAGGCTTCTAACACTGTTGAATTTGCATCTAGGCACACTAATTCATATTCAAAAGCTAATTTCTGCTCTGCAGATCTTCTTCCTTAGGCAGCATAAGCACAGTTCTATCAATCTTTTACTGTAGTCTGAAAAAATCGTTTGCACCCTTTAACAGAATTTATTGAAGAGAAAACAAAAATTTTAAATCTTTATTAGTTAAACCATTAGAATTCACAAGCACAAGTTGGGTGGCATATTTATATAATTTTCTAAATGTAAGCTTTTGTTCTAAATCATGCTTTTGCCACCATCTGGAAATAAGGAGGTTTTTACCTCTTGTCTTGTCAAACTTCTATCATCCCTGGCCTTTAATACAGGCATAAGCAATTCATACACAAGTTCTATACAGTCTTTGGTTGGAGTTGCGACATTCATTACATATGAGAGGTACCTGCACATTGAAAGATAATATTTAAGCAAAGTAATTGAAATTTCTTGACTATGTACTGTAATTGTCTAAAACCAAATATTTGAGAACCTTAGTCTAGCATATGAATCTGAAACTCCATAATACTCTGCAAACTCTTCCAGGAGCCATTTCCAACGTCCATTTAGTTGTAGACGTCGTGCCTGAAAATGTTGTGCACGCATGGAAGCTTCCAGCAACAGGTCATAAGCAAGTGTTTCTACGACAACTCCATTCTACATCAGCATTTCAAGAAACAGTTCAACATTACAACAGATATCCTACATATGTGGGTACATGCTTCTATATGTCAAAGGAAGTACGATAGAAAGTTGTAGGGTTAGTATTCTCAAACCTTTGAGTGTGTTGTTTCATCCTGTGTATATGAGCAAGTAATACAGAGCTGAATTTTCCCGACACATTCATGATCACCAAGATATAAAGGCCACCATTTAATTTTATCAGTCTGAAAATTCAAAGTCTATTATTAGATAAAGAATTCATGGTTCTAAAATTCAGATTAGTAATAAAGATATATTTGTTAGTGATACCACATACAGGGTGGTCAATCATCATTGAAACTGGAATTGTAGCTCGACCTTGAACATTTTTCTTTGTATCCTGAACTTCAAGTAAGATAGAATCTCCTTCGTTCTCCGGAAAACTGAAATAGGAGAGTTATATAATACACAATGTATACTTGATAAGTATTCTATAAATTATGATAGGGAAAGGTAAACCATATGATTTGATTTATTTGAAAACAAAAACTTGTAGATGTATCCATTGTGGGGAACACCTCCATACAAATAAAAATGGCATCTGCAACTTACAAGTCATGGTAATCACCGCTTCCAGGCTGCAAACAGACAGCAGAATCCATTTGAAGTTGATTATCTTCTGATGTACTCTTCAGCAGCAGGTAGCAAGACAATGATTCTGATGAGTAGACAAGAACCAACATTTATTTATTTCTTCCACAAAGTTCTCCAACAAATGGGATATACAGAAGTAGTGTATGGGGTGCCACATCTGATTTTCACTTACCATTCATGCAAAGTTACTAATAAAAGGAGAAATTATTTGGTTCAATGCATCAAGATTGGTAAAATGGAGACACCTTTATGTGGATACAAACTGTGATACTCGCAAAGGTTACTTAATATGTCATTTTTACAAATCAAGTGATTGCATATAAAAAACTAGGGGGGGAATGACTTTAAGAAGGAAGTTCAAGTTGTGCTTCTTAAAGCAAGCATATATATATATATATTTGGCAGGAACAAAAAGTTAACTATGTTGTCTGTAAAACAATATACTCAAGTTGACTAAAAGACATAAAAAATTGTGTGGACTGATATCACAATATTTAACTTGCTTTCCCAAGCAGGAATAACATAAAAAGAAAGGACTGACTAACCTTCAGATGTCAATGAAAATGAAGCAAGTTTAAGAGAAGTTATTCCACTTTTTACGAGTGATGAAACTTGCCGGACATACTCTGCACCTGCCTGCATGTAAATCATCCCTCTCAGAGAGTTTGTGCTCTTCAGCTTCTGCCTTGGTATAATCCGCAGTTTCTTCACTGCCATATTATAATTTTTCCAATGTCAAGTAAAGAGTAAACATAAGTCCATCAAATGGCAGTCCATGAAATATGACTTGATACAGAACAAGAAAAAATAAATGTAAGTTTTACACTAAGTAAATTGATGAATATACCATACCTTCAACACGAATTTTCCCAGTTATCTTTCTATCTTTAGAGTGAAATGTTTGTGCAGATGTTGTTGTTGTTGTCCTTGATGAACTCTTAGAAGCTTGTACCCCACCACCTCCTCTTGGTTGCAACAGATACTTGTGTAGACTTTCAAAACATAAGGGGAAAGATAAAAAAACATGTAAAAATGAAATAACTCTTATGTTAAGATGAAAAATCTGACAATACAAGAATTTAATATTCAAATCACGGATTAATTTAGATTTGATCCAAATTAAAGAGTTTAAGAAACACAGCATTTGGTTGTAAATGTAAAGTAATTAATAAAGGTGGGATTTTGGTGAGAGAGGCACTATTATCATACCCAAAGGCTCTGCGAAGAACCAGGCACTCGTCTTTTAGGAATTCTGGTGCCTCTGTGCAACTTCTAGCCCAGGCGTTCAGACATAAGCGAACACATGCATCATAAGCTATCAATGTCTGCCATGCGTTCTGATCACTGCGGCTAAACCAGAAAAACAAACACCCCTTCAGAGTTCAGATCAATTATCCCCCAATTATTTGGATATCCGTTGGTCCAAATGGAAAAAAAACCTAGAAAAAAAACTAAGAAATGTAAAGTTAAAGCTTATTGGATTTGTGTATCATCTCACCTTGCAACATAACATGGTGAAATGTCTATTGACTTCTCTTCTTTCCAAACATCACTTGCTTCTTCTTCTTCTGTTTCTGTTTCCAGGGCTGCTCCTCCATTTTCTTCCCATGGCCTTACATTATAATAATATTTCCATGCTAAGCCAAGGCATTAAAGAAAACAAATCTTGGACCAACAGAATAACATACACAACAACAAAAGTATACCTTTTACAGAATTCGTGTGGTGCAGATTCCACCTTGAACATGTTTTCTTCTTCCTCATTATTCTTTTTCAGATCAAATCTTCCTCCTGAAGACGTGCCGGGTTGGTTTTCATCAGTAGTCTCAGTGTTTAGCTCCTCTCTTCCAATATCTATAATCGGTGGAGCACTTGGTGTTCCTAAATCCATGGCCGCATCACTTGATTTGTTGTAACAAATTGGTGTAGTAGAAATTCCAATGGGTGTAGCCTGTGCATTTGTTGTAATAGCAACAATTAACCCAATTGCCAAAACAAGTAAGTATCATAAAAATCAAAATCAAAATCAAAATGAACAAAAATAAAAAATAAAAGATCCTCACAATAACAGAGGATTGGTTCTTCCACCCAAAATTTTCAAACATTTCTTACATAAGCACTGTGTCCCCCGGACTCGCCGTCAGTAAATCTTCTAGTAGAATTTCCAGGCACTTCAATCTGAAGATTTTCTTTTGACAGTCCTCTGTTAAGTACACAAGAAGCATGCCGAGAACCCGTGCTTCTTCTTGTTGTTGTTGTTGTTCTTCCTCTAACCTGATTCAGATTCCCTGTTTTCTTGACATCAAACATTGCTACATCAAATCCATCTAGAATCGACTTACTGATCAATTCTTCATCGGAGCAATTGTCTTCAACCTCATCGTTAACTGAACACATACTCTCGCAGTCGGCGGCATCACTTTCGTCGTTGTAATAGTCTTCTTCATTGCTGCTAGCACCCAGACTCAGTGAGACCGGATTACGAGGTCCAAGAAGACCCGAATGGAATTTTAAAGGGGGCAAAGCATGTGAACCACTAGAAATTGAAGCTAGTGGAGATCTTGGAAATGGGATGGCGTATTTCTGATCAAATTTCTCATTTAATGGCGACAATCGCCTGCCAGATTCTTCTTCTACGTTTGATCCCTGCAAGTACAATTTTTCCGTATCCTCATTAAAAGAAACCCGGAAAACAAAAATTTTGTATAAATTCAAGAAAACCTGAAGCGATAAAAGGGAAGAGTGTTGTTAATATAATATGTTACCTGTTTGATCCAGCTGATTGCAGATTCATCTAGACCTTCAGTAAACATTCTCGAATTGCTCCTTTTTTTTCTCTCTTGCAAAAACAAAGAGTACGATGAAGAATACAATTGAAAAAAAGAAAAAAAAAGATTCTTCCAAAATGAAGAGTGATGGATTCAGAAATTAATTAGAACTTGGTGATGGGAGGAAGGAAGAGAGTTAGAGAAATGAAATGAAAAGAATGGAGCGTTTTCGCTGGGACTAACGGCTAGTTTTGAAAAGAAAGTATGAAAGAGAAGAGTAGTAGTAGTAGTAGTATTATTATTAGTATTATATTCGCATTGATATTTGAGAACTCAATAACCCGAGTTTGAATTCAATCTGAGCTGTCGGATCCACCAACCTACAGGTATGACATCACAACCTCTAGTATAAATAGTCCTCAAATTATATAAATTTGCTAATATTAGTCCTTAAATTATTTTTTTAAGTGAAATTAGTCTCTCAATTATAAAAATATTGTGATATTGGTACTTCAATTAAGAATTATGTTAAATCATTAACAGTATTTATATCATTATAATATTTATATATATTTATTTAATAATAAGTAAATTGACATAAATAATTTTTAAATTATAGATATTGGATGATCTTCAAATTATTAAAAAAATAATTGTGATATGATCCTTCTAAATAATTAGTATTTATTTTTTGTTCATATACACTAATATATATATATATATAAAATAAAATTTTATGATTTGTTACAAGGAGAGGAAGAAGATAAGAATAATATTAAAATATTATTTGAAGATATGTCTAATGACATAAATATTTTTAAAATTTTTTTATTTAAGGGAGAATTTTTAATAGAATAACCAACATTACAATTTTTGTCAAAAAATATATTTAGAGATTGATATTACCAAACATTTATAATTTGATAACTATTTATGTCAGTATATCTATTAATAAATATATTTAAATATTGTAATGACATAAATATCTTTAAAAAAAATTTTACATTATTTAATAAAAGTTTTAACAAAATACCAATATCATAATTTTTTTGATAATTCAGGAATAATCTCATCAAATTTGAATTTTGTTTTTAGTTTTTAGTTTTGTTTTTTAGTTTTGTTTTGTTATTTATTTTTTTTATTTTTTTTTGCACTGGAGTGTGACATCTTAAGTCAATTTAGATTAATAATTTTTTTTGGTATGCACTAAGAATATTGATAATAAATAAATGAAATGGAAGATTATGTAGGTAATCCAGGTGGCAAAGGAGTATCTGAGATTTTTATTTGAAGCTGGCCAGTAATATCTCTTATCCCAGTACAGATTCCAGTTGTACCATTTTTATTTGGTAGGAAGATCCTAACTTTATCTGTAATTCAGGCATGGTTTATACCCACCACAGATTG
This sequence comes from Asclepias syriaca, assembly GCA_027405835.1. Lineage (NCBI taxonomy): Eukaryota > Viridiplantae > Streptophyta > Magnoliopsida > Gentianales > Apocynaceae > Asclepias > Asclepias syriaca. The sequence goes on along the minus strand of CM049930.1, from coordinate 4,764,504 downwards.
CCAATTCTCTCTGTTTAGTTTTGGCCCACAAATAAACTTCAATGGCCTTATTTTGCTTGCCCACTGCATGTTCTTTCTGAACCCTTGGTTGCTATTCCTATTCATTTGGCTTAATAAACCATTCTGAAGAAAATTCACCACTGAAAATGGCAACTCAAGCATTGATCTCTTCTTCATCTATTACTGCTTCCGCAGAAGCTAGCAGGCAAATTTTTGGCGCAAGGTCTTTTCAATCAGCACCAAGGAAGGTTTCCTTTGTCGTCAGAGCTGGATCTTCGCCTCCTGTTAAGGTAAACTGTCTCTCTAAAAATTCAAAATGGAAAAAAAAAAAGTCTGTTTTCTTAACCCTAGTGAGATAGATAGTTTACAGAAACTCAGAATGACAGAAGTTACTGATTTTTGCAGCAAGGAGCGGATAGACAACTGTGGTTTGCATCCAAACAGAGCCTTTCTTATTTGGATGGCAGGTACTATTTGATTTATACGTTGATGTTAGAAAGGCGTAATTATATTTGTTTTTTTGGGGTAAATAATATTGCAAACGTCTTCAGAAAATCTGATCGAGTTGGTAAAAAACTTGCAGTCTTCCTGGTGATTATGGATTTGATCCGCTTGGATTATCAGACCCTGAGGGTACTGGGGGTTTCATTGAACCAAAATGGCTAGCCTACGGAGAAGTCATAAATGGAAGATATGCAATGTTGGGAGCAGTAGGAGCCATAGTACCGGAGATCCTAGGTAAAGCTGGTCTGATTCCACCTGAAACAGCTCTCCCTTGGTTCAAAACAGGAGTGATTCCTCCGGCTGGCACATACAACTACTGGGCTGACCCTTACACCCTATTTGTTCTGGAGATGTCACTCATGGGATTCGCTGAGCACAGAAGATTCCAGGACTGGGCTAAACCGGGATCCATGGGGAAACAGTACTTCCTGGGATTTGAGAAATTCCTAGGAGGGTCAGGTGAGCCGGCATATCCTGGAGGTCCACTCTTCAACCCTCTTGGATTTGGAAAAGATGAGAAATCACTCAAGGAATTGAAGTTGAAGGAAGTTAAGAATGGAAGGTTGGCTATGTTGGCAATATTGGGTTACTTTGTACAAGGATTAGTGACCGGAGTAGGACCCTACCAGAACCTTCTGGATCATTTGTCTGATCCAGTGAACAACAACATATTGACCAGCCTCAAATTCCACTGAAATCCCACCTCCTCTTCCCCCCTTTCCCTCTTGTCCGATTATCTGTAACTCCTGTGCAGCATAATAGTTTGCTTTCTGTAATCTGTTGTAACAAAAATAGACATATGTTGAGGCCCTTCAAACCATGAGCAATGATTTTCAGATACATCAACTCCTCCAAAATACTCCTAAGGGACACCATCCACTAATTATGTTGTTATCTTATAATATATACACATATGCACACACTTTAAATTGCACCAAAATCATTTGATATTCAATTCTTTTCAATGTTACTATATTTTTCAATATCCGATAGACAATATAACAAGGGTACCATCTTCCTCATTAGCAATGGTAGTAACTATTTCCAGCTCAAATGCATATCAATATGTCAATTTGTAGGCTGCATCTGTAAAGCTAATCTAACCAGAAAGCTAAGTGCATATGTGACTGTTTATTCTCAACAGAACAAAGAAAAAAGTTTGTAGGCAGATCAAAATTGAAAATCAAAGAATAGAACAAAAGCTACCATGTCATCAAAACTAGCAGCGAGCAAAAGAACCTAAACTCAGGGATGATAACTATTAATTATAGCAGCAGTCATGTGTTCAACCATTATTTAAGCCGTCTGAGCAACGGCCTCAGGATCAGTGGCAACTTCAAGCCTACAAGTAAACAATATCAACATCAAGTATAGAAGATTGGGTGACAATATTGAATGGGAAATCTTTAAAGAATCACCATAGAAGAAAAACAAGGATGCAAACAATAACGAGAAGAGATCGGGAAAGAAGAAAGGATTTAAAATGCAAATTTAAGATCCAACAGCAAGTTTAAGCACCACGAAAAAGCTCGTATCACACCACTGCCCTAAGATGTTGCTTCAGCAACTTTTCTATACTTGGAAAGGAGACAAACAGATCATTTCAGTATTACTTCTCATAAACGCAAGTACCATACCGGTGATTCCCATAAGTTGCTCTTATAGAATAGATGAGATAAAGAATCTGGCGACGAATAATTCTTTAACACCATACCAAAATTAAGACGAATTATAAAATCCTTAACTACAAATTCACTAATCTTTTATCCCTCTTCTCCATTCCTCAGCACTGCTCTTCAAAATGGATTATACGAAAATCAATAATGAATTGAAGTGATAATAATGAGAATTATATACTTCACGTACATTAAATAATTGCTTCAAATTTTGGAAACACCAGAAGGGTTCATTCAGTAATGTATGTTGAAAATAAAGTACTGAGAATCAGACCTTCAAAGTGTTTATGTATAAACTCCAGGGAATTTACCTTTCAAGTGCTTCGCCAACCTCCATTCTTAAAAAGCTTCCAATCTTCACAGGTGAGCCAACTTCCTTGGAAAGGTTACCCAATAATGTCTGCATCAGTGAAAGAAAGATCAATTTCTATTTAAATTACGCAATTTGTATGTGTAAAACATACAAAGTGCATTGAATCCAAAAATTAGGTTGTTTGTATTGACAACCAAAGCAAGACCAAATGATGGCCCCAACAAGAAAGAGAAGATGCTCCAAATTATGCTAAGTTACCGAAGTAAATGAAAGATATGTAAAACCATTATTGACAAGAATTGTTTTGGCTTGGTTGTGAATAACTGCCCCAAAGACCTTCCTTTTGAATTTCTTACCATGCTGCTGACCAAGAGTGTCAATCCAAAACCATGTGATAAATAAAACAAGTAGACCACACTGAAAGAAACTCTCTAATTTACTTATTATCATATATATATATATTGGCAATCAACCTACTAAATATGAAAATCAGAAACATAAATCATGATCATATGGAAGAGTTGGTGAATAATGATTTAATTTTGTGCCTCTTCATCTAGAAAGAGGTAGACAGCATTCCAAAAAAGATGAAGAAGAAGAGCCTTTTTTTTACAAAACACCTACAGAAACAAACCAGTTTGAAGGACTTCGTAGTACAAAAAGAGATTGTAAAGTTTAGTTTCATGTTAAGAAAATTTTTTAAAACATAAATCAATAAATTAATGCCTGGAATGGTAATATCACAAGTATTGATCAGTAGATCCCAAATCATTTAGCTTAATCCGAAGATGATACCACGGACAAACTTCTCTACTTTAAATTCTTTGTCAGAAATGAAAATAGTATTATGAATTTTTGTGCAAATATGACAATCATATAATTTTAAAAGAAAGAGAATTGAGTTTTTTCTTTTTTAAGGCATAGTACAATCAAGTTACTAAATAGACATCTATTGCATAAAAAATAAGGTGCTCCATATTTTGACATCTGATAATATATTCTACAACTAGTTAAGTGATTGCAAGTGAGGAGAATAAGAAATTCAAAAAGCAAAGGATCATGATAAAAATGTAATGAGAAAGAAAATGATGGAAAGAACATTAAGTTAGCAAAGAAGGTGGCCAAACAGGGTAAGAATAAAGAATTTCATCCTTAAATAAGTAATTGTATCACCTAATAGAATAGTTACCTTCACGTTTAGTGAATCATTCACAATGAACTTTTGCTCCAATAGAACAACTTCCTCAAAATATTTTCTCAGCCTTCCTTCAACCATTTTATCAACAGCCATCTGGGACTTTCCAGTACTTTCTGCCTGATAAAGAGAAGCAAGAAAAAAAACAAAAAATAGAATATTTAGAAGCTGCAGAGTATATATGTACCAGATAAACTATTGTCCAGACTAAGAATTTTCATCCCCAATAATCATGTGATTTTTTTCATTCTCTTAAACATCTGTTGGTGTATCTTTATGCTTTTATTGGGAAAAGTTTAAAAGACATAATGGGGACAACCTAAAATACTAATCAGATAATAAAGGTTCACATATTTAAAGATCTTTAATACAATAAATAAATAAAGATAAAGGATAAATGGAAACTAAAGTAGTTCTCTGTGCTAAAGCATTAACGGGCAACAAAGACAAATTACACAAGCTACTATAGTAAACGCCAACAATGAAATTATCTGCAAGTAACTGATTTACAATTCAAAAAACAAAGTCTTTGAGCTGAGGGAGTGAGTATGGGGGTTACTCTGACATCACTAGCTACCTGGGACTTGAGAATTTCACGCTCATTTTCCATGGCCTCGGAAGAAACAAGTTCTTTTGACAAGAACAGAGGTTTTGCTGCTACTACATGCATTGCTAGTTCCAATCCAACTCGATGAAGAGAATCAACTGAAGCATTTTTTTCCTCTACTTCAAGGGACAAAAGCCCAGCAATTCGACCCAAACCTGCATGGTGGTCAAGAAAATAGAAAGAGGATAATTTCATTAGTATAAATTTATTGAGTAGGATATAGAGATTAATCACATAGAATTTGGGAACATTGTAATGCCTGAATACTAAAATATAATACAACGTACACAAGAAATTCTCAAAATTCTCAAATCAGCTTCAATAGAAAAAGGTGAAAAATTTAATATAACTCTACCAGGTTGTGGGCTCGTATGTAGATATGTTGAAATGACACCAGATGAAGGTGCCGCCATGGCAAAAACCCTCCTGAGTTTGATATTCTCTCCCATCATTGCAGCTACCTCAATGATTGCATTCTGAACAGTTTTTTCTCCGCTTAACTTAGGATGGTCAAAGTCCATTTTGATTTCCTGTAAAAATAAAATTTAAAAAAATTAAAATAAAATTGAAAAATTAGACATTGTTTCAAGACACTGACTTCCAAGTGGAGCAGCATAAGCTCTAGTTAGAGAGACAAAATTTTTTGACAGAGCCTCAGAGAATCAATCCCAAAATGCTTAACTGCAGATAAAAGCCACTGGCAACACAGCAAAGAATTCAAGCAATGAAACAAGGCAGATAGGAACAATGTACATCAAACTTTATTCCAACTAAGATTTTTCTCCCAGTATAGAAACAAAATATCAGCAAGGTAGAAGGAATAAAACATAATAAAATGTGAATGTAAAGGAGGTTTCAAGTACATTGTTGCTATTGCTAGTATAAGCATCCAGAAAACCAATGGAGATAAGGAGGTAAGAAATTATGATGTTTTGCACATCAGAGTCATGAAACAAGGTGAAAACTGAGTGACTAAAACAAGTAAACAATTAATCTCATAAGAAAATCAAGTGAAAACTTTCAGACATTAAAGTGAAAAAACAACAGACTGAAATTCCTTTCCCCTGATAATAATCAAAAGTGTATCTACCTCCAACAAATTAGGTTCAAGAGGAACTGCACCAGATGATTGCTGGGGACCATCATCAAGCAATGCTAACCTTGCTAAAGCTCGGGCCTGGAGAATTATACTTAATCAGTAGATATAACATGATATCAACAAAGCATAATAGGAGAGTTCTATGCATTCAAAGGAATATAAAGAGTGATAAATCTGGATAACATCAGTGGAAGCTTCCACAATGACTAAATGTTCACCGAAACTAATCATTTCTGTACAGAAAATGCTACCCTTAGTTTCTCAAATATTGCAATAGGCTAAAGTGGCCTAGAAGCATCAAACTAACCAAGTATTGAAAAATTTCATTCCTTGCAACGAAGTCTGTTTCGCAATTAAGTTCAATGATAGCTGCCTTCTTTTCATTTTGTGCAAGTGCCAGTAAACCTCAGCAGCAGCTCTAGATGCCTTTTTAGATGCAAGAACCACTCCCCTTTTCTCAGTTCCTTTTGTGCAGCTTCTGCATAAATTGACTATTTTTCTGTAAATGAAATCCCATGATGGGTGGAAGAAGAAAGTAGAAAATGACCCAAAAAAGTCATAAAAGTTTCTTGGACTTGCCTATGTCCCAGTTGGAATCAATAAGAGCAGACTTTACATCTTTAATAGGAGCACTTGTTCTTCCCCTTAGCTGCTTAATAAGATTCACTTGTTCAGAAGCAGAGACATCAATTGAGTAACTTCTGGACAAAATTCCAAGGCCACAGCATGCATTCGGAAAATCTGAAGGAAAAAAGTTTCTATTTTCTCTAAATTCAGAGATGGAATGCGTTTTATGAGCCGCGGTATTGTAGCCAAATCCAGAATGAATGGGATTATTTATCCTCCTACAGAGGATGAGAACAGGCCGTCTTATACCTGCGGAAAGACCCATTTTTATACTTCAAGTAGACCTGAAATGTAACATAAAACACATCCTTCAGAACCAATCCACTTTTTAAATTTTTGAAGAAACCCATAAAGATATTCCCATCCAAACATGGAACTAGATTAAAAAATTTCCACTATTTGGTAACATAGTTACTTCCCATTTCCAGCATATTAATTACTGGTATAGGTACCAGGCTTCTAATTTACCACAGAATTTTAAGATTCTCACATATCCCCACTAAAGATTTGCACCAAAAGAGTACAAAAATAGTGAAGCATGATTTTGAAGCTAAAATTCGACTCAACACGTGGAGAGAAATAACTTACTAATAGCTACATGATTAGGAATTTTAGAGCAAACCAAACAAATTACATAAAGAATATGCATTTGAAAAAATGAAGAAGAAGAAAAAAAAAAGAATAGAAAAGACACACAAAAAAACAACTCTGAAATCGTCCTCAATCCCTGGATGATTAGGGTTTAACAGCATGCCAAATGAATTAAATTAAAAAAAAAACCCATGATGGACTCTGTAATCTTATTTTCCCCCCACAATGAGAAAATGAAGAAAGTCACTTTCTTGATCCTGAACTTGAGCAAAAAAAAAAAAACAAAAAAACACACTAAAACCCTACGGCAGGCTTCATCAAGTAAAAAAAAAACGAGGAAATGATGATATTTGCAAGAGAAACAAAAAAAAAAAAAACATAAATTGATACTTCAAGTTATTAAAGTATACCTTAGTTATAGTACCCTCTGTTCGTTCTTCTCTTCTCTCTGGTAATCTATTTTCTTCCCCCTTAACAAATCAGCTGTGATGGCATGATAGAAGCTTAAAGAGTTATGGAAGCAAAGGCAAAAACTCCTAAGAGATTTTAGGGATTTGAAACTCTTAAACACAAAAGTAAAATATTAATAAATAAATAAATAAAAAAAAAAAAAAAACTGCGTCACCTCAACTTAGATTCCGTTATTTTACAATGACAAATCTGATTTAATTTTTTTATATTAATTGTTATAAAAAAATCATTTAATTTTTAGATTAATTTGAATACAAATTATATTTATTTATTATTTTATTTTTTTTTTCAAATGTTTGGGTCATTTAATTTCTACCCTCATCGGTAAAAGTCTTGATTTGAATGGGAAAGAAAAAGTGCAGTAATTAGAAAGGAAAAAGAAAAGAAAGTAACCACAGTTGAAATTTCGCGTTCAAGTCGAGATCCAATCTAAAGACGCTAAAACTAAATTAAACCCCCTATTTCCTCCTTTCGACTCCATTACGCCATACGGAATACAGAGAAACAGATGTCTGATAAAAAATACTACAAAACCACAGCTCTTTCTCCTCTCCTCCTCCCACTCGTCGATTCCTTTGGCTCCATTTCCTGAAGCAAAACCCTAACCGCCTCGAGGTTTCCGCCGAATCCACCTCCGGTATGCACTGATATTGTTATGCTAATTTAGATCTGTATTTGTTTATGCTTTGACTTATCCTTGCAAAATCTATAATCTCTTATTTAGGAAATTATTTATTACTTCTCCTATCCTGTTTGATTGTTTTCCCTTGTTTTTGATCTGGATAGTTTTTTTAATATTAATTATTATTATTAGTTTTTGTAGATCTGAGATAAGTTTGGAGAGCTTTCAGAATTTGATTTTACTAAATGTTAGTCTTCATGCGATATTGATGCATATATAATCAAGTAATTGTTTGTTACCTTTGAATTTATCTGTCTGAGTGATGCACATTTGTAAACTTACAGCTGATGAGGAGAGCAGACATGTATGTATGAATGCGTGATTGATCCTTAATTTGTAATTTTCAAATTGGGAAAATCAATGACTTTAGCAGCTGTAGCCTTGTATACTTGTTTTATCAATTGACGTATAATGATCTTTAGATCTGAGGTCTTTTGAAATGTTTATAATGATTTTCTGTTTTCAATTGAGAAAAAGGTTACTTGCTAACAGAAATAATTAATGAAAATCTTACAGATTCCATTCTTCTATTATTTTTTGAATTACAACTTATGAACTATCAATACACATATGATAATCAGATTTATTAATTTTTTTTTTAAAGTTATACATATAATGAACAATAGCATTTCCTGAAATTGATGGCTTTAGATTTAGAAGAGTAATAAACAGCTGATTGTAAGGATTTTGTGCATTATAGGCATTTTTGCTTGGGGAATCTATCAACTGTGGCTTAGATTGCGTGACTTGCAAGTGGTCTTCTTCCTGTTCTTTTATTGAACAATGGCATTGCCATCAATCTGTAAAAGGATATATTGTGCTGCTTTCTTTTTCTTGTTTTTGGTATCTCCCATCTGTCATGGGTTTTATCTCCCGGGTACGTACATGCACACATACACTACTGGAGAGGATATAACGGTAAAAGTGAACTCATTGACTTCAATTGAAACTGAGCTCCCATTCAGTTATTATAGTCTTCCTTATTGCCAGCCTCAAGGTGGCATAAAGAAAAGTGCTGAGAATCTTGGAGAACTGCTAATGGGTGACCAAATTGATAACTCACCTTACCGTTTCAAGATGAATGTCAATCAGTCTGTTTATCTCTGCACCACTCCTCCCCTGAGTGAGCATGAGGTAAAGCTCTTGAAACAGAGAACTCATGATCTGTATCAAGTGAACATGATTTTGGATAATTTGCCAGCTATGAGGTTTGCTAGCCAGAATGGGGTGAGAGTTCAGTGGACAGGGTTTCCTATTGGCTACACACCACCTGAGAGTACTGAGGACTACATAATCAATCACCTCCAGTTTACAGTTTTGATCCACGAATATGAAGGGGCTGGGGTGGAGATAATTGGAACTGGGGAAGAAGGTATGGGTGTCATCACAGAGGCTGATAAGAAAAAGGCTTCTGGCTACGAGATAGTTGGCTTTGAGGTTGTCCCTTGCAGTGTTAAGTATGAGCCTGAGAAGATGGAAAAACTTCACATGTATGACCCTGTTTCATCTGTAAACTGTCCTTTGGAGCTTGATAAAGCTCAAGTAATAAGACAGCAAGAGCGGGTGACGTTTACTTATGAAGTTCAATTTGTGAAAAGCAATATTAGATGGCCATCTCGTTGGGATGCTTATCTAAAAATGGAAGGTTCTCGTGTTCATTGGTTCTCAATCCTTAATTCCCTCATGGTTATCTTCTTCTTGGCCGGTATTGTCTTTGTCATCTTTTTGAGGACTGTGAGAAGGGATTTGACAAGGTATGAGGAATTAGATAAAGAAGCTCAAGCCCAGATGAATGAGGAGCTTTCGGGGTGGAAACTTGTAGTTGGTGATGTGTTTAGAGAACCAAATCACTCAAAACTACTCTCTGTAATGATTGGTGATGGAGTTCAGATTTTGGGAATGGCTATTGTAAGTATTGTCTTTGCAACACTTGGCTTCATGTCGCCAGCATCACGAGGAATGCTGCTCACAGGGATGATACTTCTTTATCTTTTCCTGGGAATTGCAGCCGGATATGTTGGCGTCCGTGTATGGAGTACTGTAAAGGGAAGTTCAGATGGTTGGAGGTCTGTTTCTTGGTCAACAGCATGCTTCTTCCCTGGAATTGTTTTTGTTGTCCTTACTATTCTGAATTTCATCTTATGGGGTAGTAAAAGTACTGGTGCTATTCCCATTTCCTTGTATTTTGTTCTTCTGTCACTCTGGTTCTGCATATCAGTTCCCCTTACGCTTTTAGGAGGATTCCTAGGAACAAGAGCTGAGCCTATTCAATACCCAGTACGAACAAACCAGATTCCCAGGGAGATACCAGCTCGCAAGTTCCCATCATGGCTTCTTGTTCTTGGTGCTGGAACTCTTCCATTTGGAACGCTGTTTATTGAGCTTTTCTTCATTCTGTCTAGCATCTGGCTTGGAAGGTTCTATTATGTGTTTGGTTTTCTCCTGATTGTTTTTGTGCTGTTGGTTGTAGTATGTGCTGAAGTTTCTGTTGTTCTAACTTACATGCACCTCTGTGTTGAGGATTGGATGTGGTGGTGGAAAGCATTCTATGCATCTGGTTCTGTTGCCGTCTACGTGTTCTTGTACTCCATCAATTACTTGGTTTTTGATCTTCGGAGTTTGAGCGGGCCAGTTTCAGCTATTCTTTACATTGGTTACTCGCTGATCATGGCAATTGCAATTATGTTGGGCACTGGTGCCATTGGTTTCCTCACATCATTCTATTTTGTCCATTACCTTTTCTCCTCAGTGAAGATTGATTGAGATAAATCTTGGCTAGTTGAAGAAGAGAATAGGTGGAGAAAGTTTAACTCACATCTCCTTTGTATCTTTTTCCCTCTGCAAAATCATGATCTACCATTTTATCCATATTAGGTTCTCAGGTTACTGCCAAATGCTTCAATGTCCTGTCGGTACCTATTATTACTATTTTTTATCTTTAATTTTGCTTCTAGAGTTTTGAGAGTATTCAATCAGTGTTAGCTGTTTCTTCTATCATATTTTTGTGATATTCCAACTTTATTGTATTGTAGTTTTATGGTGAGGGTGGGATGGGGTGATTATTAATTTCCTTTTTAGAATAATCATAGCTTTTCATTGAAAATGAAAGATATTTAATTCAGTTACTTTCATTTGAAATTGAAAGTTGTTTTTGTTTCTGAAATTAGATGAGGGCTGGGGAATGGAAATTGACAATTGGTTATTAGAAAAAATAATGAACCATTACTTGGATCTCTCTTATTCCCAATTGTAGTTGATGAATCTTTTGCTTTATGGAAAGGAGTAAGAGAGTGAATGAAGGGAAGACATAACTCTTTCCTTTTCTTTGTCAACTTGTAAGCCCAGATCCGATTGATTCTAGAGTTTTAAGAGTATTCATGTTTTTCTCTTTGGTCACGAAATAATGGACTATTAGTGAATTTTAGTCTGATGTAATTTTAAGTTATGATTTCTTGATCATAAGTTTTAAATATTTATTTTTAATATTTTAAAACGGTACCATAAATCTGTTTGCCTGGAAGTTAAATTGTCGATCTGGGTAAAAATCCAAGGAACAGAAATAAGAAAACTTTGAACATCTTACACACCGGACGGCCGTCGGTAGTTTTAAAAGGATAAAAAACTGATAGAAGTTCTAAGACCTAATTAGTTGCTGGTAATCTATTCTATTCATACCGAAGTTCTTCCCTTCCTAAGTACTATTTTCAAGGTCCATTGAGTTCTCCAACACAGAGGAGGAACTGAAGTCAGTATTGATGGAGTTATTATCATAACTTAAGGAAAGGCTGGTGCCAGCGCCACTATCCACTGAATCATCAAAGTTGGAATTGAAGCGAATGCCAAGATCCATTGGGTTGTCAGCCATTACTGAGGAGAAGCTTGAACCCGATGGTTGGTGTATTGGATTCTCATTCAAAGTTAAAGAGCTCGATGAACCAGGCCCTATTCCAATAGGGTTTGCATTTGCGATTCTCGAGGAGAAGATTGAACCAAATTCAGTCGGAGCTGGTTCAAATATTGGATTTGAATCAAGTAATTTCATCATTGGGTTTTCCGGGTCCGGTTCTGTTGAAGTCACCATCACAACCCTTGAATTGGAGAAATTCGTACCAGGGCCCTTTGGGTATGGATTCGAGATCATCATGGGGAACTTCGAATCCAGTTCTGTAGGGTTTGCAATCACGGAAGGAAACGAGAAACTCGAACCAGCTGGTCTCATTGCAACCATTGGGAAGAAGCTGTTTGAAATTGAACCAAGTCTCGCAGGATTTGCATTTGCATTGATGGAGGGAATACCCCAACCAAATCCTCCCATCCAACTCTGTTCCATCACGGAGATAGAGGGGAAATTCAAACCAAGTTCTGACGAATTCACAGATACCATTGAATTTTCTATCATATAGGGGAAGCCAGAGAATCTCGGATTAATTCCAATTGATTTTGCAATCCCTGCCCCTGGTGAGAAGGTTGAAATAGCGTTGTTGATAGAATTCGAATTCACAGACAAGGAAGAGAAGCTTGAGCCAATCTCGGTCCCGTAGACCTTGGTGTTCTGAAACAATGAAGAAGAAATCTGCACACTAGTGTTCATCTGGTAATTTCCTCCAACTTTTCCCAAATAACTGTTCAAAACAGGGGGAGGAACAGAGTATTGCCACTGGTAGTTTGAATTTGAATATGCCAGATTCTTATAGAATGAAGATTGACCAATCTGGAAAACATCACCGATGTTGTTGTTCGATCGAAGTGGATGTGATTTAGTTTCAAGGCTAAAACCAGCCAGCGCCATTTTCCCTTTTTCTGTTGCAGATGCAGGTGCAACTGTCATGCTTCTAACCTCCATTGCCATTTTCATATCCTGTTTTGACACACACATATATATATTCACATTTACACGATTCAATCAAACTGTACAATTAGGCATATATATATATATATATTAGAGATTGAAAATATACTAACCTGAATCACGATGGGCTTAAAACCATTTTCAATCCGGAGTATGGATGATTCATCATTTTGTCTAGGTTGATTCATAAGTAAAGTAAGAGATTTGAACTAGTTAACAATACTGTTGGATATTTGCCATAGTATAATATCAATATATATATATATATATATTCTTACTTATCTGCTTCAAATTTCTTTATAGAGCTTGAAGATCCTCCTTCATTCCCATCTGAGTTTGTTTTCTCCTTTCGATCTAAACAAACAAATAAAATATTAACAGTTAAACTGTAATGAAGAAAATAATAATTTTTTGTTTAAATTGTAAAAATTGCGGTTCTTTTGTTTCTTATAAGAAATGGTGCTTACTAATCCGAGATCTGCGTGGCGGAGCCCTTACAGATAATCTGTACTTCTGCAAAAGAAAAAAAAAAACATAAATTTTGGAATCATAGAATTTAAAAAATAAAATAAAATAAAAAATAATACCTGAAGATGACTCTTAATGTGGGAAAGAGTCAATCCGACGGCATTCATCAAGTACAAGATTTTCTTTGGCGTTGCATCTGATGGACAATATTATTATTAAATTTAATGAAACAATTATTAATAAAAACAATAAATTTGTGGATACTTACATTGTTCTCCACCAAGTGCATGAATAGATTGAAGAAATCTTTCCTGAAGTTGATGTTCCCATTTAAGACGAGGTTTAGCTTTGGAATTCTTAAGGTAAAAATTACAAACCGTCAACTTTACATAAATCTCTGGAAAAAACCTCACCATCCCTCCTCTTCCATCATCATTTCCCATCCTCGTCTTCTTCCTCTTCTTCTCCCGCTCCTCCGCCGCCCTCCGCCCTCCGCCGCCGCGATTCACCGCCCTTTTATTCTTCTTCTCCTCTTCCTCTCCTTCTTGTTTTCGGACCAAAGTTGACATCATTTTCTTCTTCACTCACTTAAATCTGCTTACGACAACTTATATATATATATATATATATAATACCGATCGAATGCAATGTACTTAATATATATATTGAAAAAAGAAAAAGTTAAAGAATAAACGGACAAAATTATACATATTACTTAGAGGGATGCTGTTGTTAACATTGTTGCATGCTATAACATCCATATATATATATATATATATATATATATATATATATATATATATATAGTTTTACGTAGATTTTGTGTGCTTTATTATTTTATAAAAATTTAAAATATATATATTTATGAAAGGTGCATATATTATTTATTACAACAGTTATAATCTTCATAACTATGTTTGACTTCACAAATCAGCAAAGCTTTAGTTTCAACTGTGTTTTTTCTTCTTTTTTTTAAAAAAATCCTCTAATTATTTAAATCTTTTTAGTAAATAAATATCTATTTTGAAAAGAGGAAAAGGGGCCCACACAATGGGCAGTTATTACATTATTTTGTAAATAATAATATTAGATTTTATATTAATATTTTAGTTTATTTTTTTAACCGTTTGTTCTTGGGTTTCCAATCGGTGTTCGGTGCCAATTTTTTATGGTTCAATTAATAAGAAGTGGAATTGGACAAATACAGGTAATGAAATCATGTACAAAAAGACAGTTGTTAGTGAAGCAATTAATGGTTATAATTTTGATTAGGGGCAAAAGCGGTACTATTCAATTATATATATATATATAATATTCTTTTTCGTTTTATTTTGGATGCAAATCTCCATTATTATTATTATTAATTCATTTAAATTTAATGTCAGAACTACGGACTATTATGTCATTTAGAAAAGAAAAAAATCTTATTTATTATTTTAATTTTTTTTAATCCAACATTTGGGCTTAAAGAAGCGGTCGGCTTTTACCGATAAATTGGGTAGAAAAAAAAAAGCACCCTCCGTCCGGGCCTTGGGCTGTCTCCTCTGATCAGTTTATTAGAATTCACAGAATCCAGTTTTCCAGTTTTCCACCTTTCTCGAAAACAGTTCAAACATACTCAGTTGAAGCTTCGAGAATAAAATTCTGGTAATTCAGCGATTTCTCTAATATTTTCATCCGTGTGTTCTGATTTCTTTTAGAGTATGCAAGACTCCTGCTCGCAGGAGTATGATTCTGTATGTTTTGTGAGATTATGAATTTTGGATGGGGTTATATTGCTGAATTAATCTTCTGAGGAAGGAAGAGTATGAAATTGTGTGTTTATCTGTATAGATATTTGAAATAAAGCACTACTTGTAAAGGTTTAAGTCCTAATGTTTGGTGGAATTTTGTTTCCTGTTTTTAGTCTCCTCCTTTCGTAGTTGGCTGCAATGGATCCTCAACCTGAGCCAGTTAGTTATATATGTGGAGGTACGTGGATAAAGTTGTTTATTCATTCGGATGATTTCTTGTGTTTAGTTTTACAGAGAACTCTTTGAAACCTGGGAATGTGATTCAGTGCCGAGAGTGTGGTTACCGCACTCGCAGAAATAAGCTCTTCTAGTACAATTTGTTATCATCTTTCAACTAATTGAGCTTTGTTTTTGTGGTGTAACTGTGGTTTCAAGATCATAGTATCTAAATGATGTTGCCCCGTCCTAATTTTGTCTTCCCTCCACCTGTCAATATTTATCGGAAGAGGAGAAATTTCATAAAATTCATTTTGATGCAAGAGGACTAAGAATATTTAACTAAATTGATCAATAACTCAAGGATTGCAATTTAACTTAAATAGAGAGCAAATGATAACTTATATAGCACATTTAGTCACCACAGTGGTGCTCTTATGCAATTCAATGTGGGGCTCTGATGTCTTGAGAAAAAGTCAAATGGTCTCTTGGTAAGAGGGTGGTTAGGTTGAGAAGGTGGACTTATTCTGCTCATGGCTTGGTCTCTCAAGCTCATATGAATAAACCCCATCTGAAAACTTGGACAGTTTAATGTCTTTGAGGTCCAATCACATTTTATTATTGTGTTTATACGTATATACACATATGTACATCAAATGATGGCATATGAAGTGCATATGTGGGGAACATGTCCGAACTTCATTGGTGGGTTCTTGCACTCCTACTGAGGGGTTCAGGTTTCCTTTCTTTCATTTTTCATTGTTCTTGCACTGTTATTTAATATTTATCTCCTTCAACCTTCAAACTCTGCTGTTGTTGCAACTTCATTTTCTTCTTCTATTCATTTTTCTTTGGTGAACTCAAGGCATTTCATTTGCTCTAGTTTTCTAAGTGTATATTGTCATGAGCCACGTGAGTAGAGCTCTTTAGAATATTCTACACTTTGTTAGAGTTAGGTGAAATACTCTAGAAAATATTAGAGAGTAGTGGAGTACTTTTGAAGATTAAACATGAGAATAGTATAGTCTAGAAGTATATAGAGAATAGGAGATATTTACTTTTGTCATAGACTTAGACTTTAACCGGCACTTGAACAGGCCACTACCCTCTAACCACCTCTTACCAATAAATGTAAGAAACTACGTAAGAGACTATTTAACTTTTTCTTGAGCCATTACAGTCTTGCGTTGGATTGCATAAGAGCACTATAGGGGTAAATGTGCCTATATAACATATGAATATTCTCTATTTAAGTTAAATTGCTTAATCTTTGAGTTATTGAGAATTAATCATTTATCCCTAGTCCTCATGTTTACTTTAGCATCAGAGTGGATGGGGAATTTTCTGCCTTCCATTCAGGGGACATGTGGAGAACGGACTCGAGATTATGCAACATACCTGTAATTTTTAGCTGTTTATATTTCCCTTGTGCTGATGTCAAGTGTGTTTTAACTAATATTCAGTTTGAGTCCACACCGGAATGTTCACTTTCTCAACCAGAACAATCACTAGGTTCCAGAAGAAACTGTTCACACCCTATTTAAACATTGAAGATTATAAGTTAAGATTGACTATACTGTAGTTAAATGTGGCAATCAGTTACCATGATTAGGAGATTCAAAACTATGCATGCAGCTTATTGGTTGATATGAATGTATTGCAATGATGGAACTTGAAGAAGGTTTTTGAGATAGGAGTAGATGTTTTAGGAAGTAAGCTAGAGATTTGAGGAAAAAAAAAAAAAAAAAAACTTAGACATGGCATGAAGTTACGTGGGGTGTTCCATATTTTAAAATGGTAATTGATTACCTGTAGAATAGGGTCATAATTTGTACACAAAAGCAGCTTGTGTGGTAACCACGCATGGGATTGACTGTGTGGGCACAAAAGAAAAGGAAAAAAAAGAAAAAGAAAAAAGAAATGGTGTTGAGTGGTCTTCCTTTTTTTTTTTTCTTTTTGCAAAAAGTTTATCTAAATGCACCCATAGTTTTTCAAAACTAATGACTCTGTGAAATTAACTAGTCCATGGATTAGTCTTGATGATATGGTGGTGTTCTTTCTTTTTTTTCTTTTTTTCTTTTTTTAAGTACTAACCAAGCATTTCATCTTGAAGAGCTGTGATAGAAATGAAGGGCATAATTTCTTTAAATGTTTCAATAGGATTATTCAATGAGAAATTGTATCGCTTAATTTGAGAGTCTGGATGCATTTGTTTAGATGTAAAATTAAGATTTGAATTATTTTCAGCTGTTTGGTTCTATCATATAGTGAAATTTATTTTTGAGTGGAAGTTTTAGAAAATCTAAAACGGGGTTCTGAAATTTGAGCAGTTTTTTCAATATCTTGGCCTGTAAACTATACTTTTTACTTATTATTTCCTGGAAGATTTACCTTAATAGTATCTTTATGTAAAGTGGGTTTTGATCTTTATTTAATTGATTGTTTTACATTTCAATTGGAAACCTTTAAATTGAATTTTTGTTAGTATTAGAAAGTGAAGTTGGTCATTTATAAGATAAATGAGATCTTGATGTACACACACACACACACATATATATCTAACTATATGTATGTATTTATTTAGTGTACTTTTATGTTGTAAAAGTCAATTTTGTTTCCTTTCTCACTATACTATTTCAGAGCTTTATGCTATTATTACTGTCAGCGCTCTGAAATTTATTTATTTTGGAGGTTTATGTTGAAATTCGCAAGCATATTATACAAGCATTTCTTTGAATTATTATTAACGTTTTTCTGCGATGGTATGCCAGACAATTTTTCCCCCTGAAGACTAAATTCATTTTTCTGGTAAAGCAATTTACCTTTGAAAACATTTCTCCATAGAGAACTCTTTATATACATATACTATATATATATATATATATATATATATATATATATATATATATGTCAAAACACACTTATTACTTTTCCAAATCTGAAATTTAAGTCAAAACAAGCATACCCTTAGTTAACTTTCCTTAACTAATTTAAATTATCAGTTCGTGAACTGAAAATATTGCACTTTCTAAATTCTAATACGATTTGTGAAATTTATTTTTGTGGGACACAGTTAATACTAATCCTCAACTATAGGTATGCATTCTACTATTGAAGGAGATGTTGCTGACTTTCTTTCCTTCATTAAAGTTTATTTTTTATTTTTTTGGTGCAAGGTTGTGTTATCAGGAGGTGCATGGGGTTGGATTTTACATCACATTTTTTATGCTTGATATTTTCGAGTTGTTTTTAAAAAGAATGATCTTCTCTTTTGCTCAATATTTCCATTATTTTGTTGCAGTTGTACAGTACGAAGCTCGCTAAGATGATAATGTTGGTATGAAATTGCAATATAGTATTTTTGCATATTTTAATGGTTGGTGCCCTATATAACGCTTAGATTAATATCACAGAGATTAGATTATGGGTTACTTTAGATGGTGGAACCGGGCATTTGTAAGTTATATGAAGATAGTACCTACCATTCTATCTTAGTTTGGTGCTATTAATGGAGATGGTTGTAGTAGGCACGACCAAAGTTGAAAGAGTCTTAGATTCAGAACTGAAACAACACATCAGTAACATAACATATTCATCAAATTCCCCAGCTACAGAAAAAAAAAAAAGGATCATAAAAATTTTACATCTTATTAATGTTCTAAGTGTACTTGTCCAGAAGAAAAAAGAAACCTAAAAGACCTTTTAAGGTCAGGCACATATGAAGTAGTGCAAATCTTTTCAGCCTTGGAAAACAGCTGACTCTATCCCCTTGTTACTGCAGGCAACAGGTGCATCATACTTGCTAAAAAGTCTGTAAGAGGAAATAAGAGAGATACCTGCATAACATAGCACCACAATGAATGTTATGCCTACTGAAGCTGTAGCTTTTCTGCAAAATCCACTGAACGTTCCACAAGTTGCGCTCCATGTAACCTCTTGATCTCCTTTATATGCCAAGTAAACTGACTCCATGGACACAGCCCCGGCTGCCAGAATCAAATATGTAAGAACCTGCAGATTTGTAGCAGCACAACACAAGTCAAGTCAAATTAACAGTATATAATGAGTTTCTCTTAAAAAGGAGATATGACAAACCTGGTCAAGGAGGAAGAAAGACCAAGCTCGAGACATGGTTGATGGACGAGGTACAGCCGCAACAACAGCTGATAGGAGGGAATAACCAGCACAAATACCGTTGGCATGAACCAAATACCTAAAATCCAATTAGGAAGAAGTGGATCAGGTGAAGCATCCAATTAAAATTGAGGTGAGGGTTACCAGGGCAAATGAAATTTCAATTGTACCTGAAGGCTCCGAGATCAGAGTAGGTGAGGGAGCCGTAGTCATTAGATTGGGAATCTTTGAGCATTACAACAAGGGCAACCATAGAGAGAGCCACAGGCAGGAGTCTAAGCAAAGTCTCGGTTGTTCGAATTCCGGTGCTTCCATTTTCATCATCATTTACGGACCCAATTTCCATCGGTGAGCTACTAACTGTTGTATTGCCTTTCTCTCGCTTATCTGCCATCATTCTATTCTAGTTATATTTCTCTTTCTACCTTTTCCTTTCTTCGGGGAAGGGACTAAGCTTGAGATTGAGAGTAATGAGAATAGTGTGAGAGAGAGACCCTCTCTCACTACTTATTAAAGTTGATCTAGGTAAGGTGGGTGGTGCTGCATTGAATGCTCATCAAAGCATTCCACACTTTCCCATGCACGTCAATGTAGGGAAGGCCGTCTCATCCCCTTCGGCCTTAATTTGTGCAAAACATTCAAAGAAAGAACTGCTGTCTTGAGGTCTTTCTTGTAATTGTTTCTTTAGGCCATTCCTTTGCATGTGGACATTAGCTGACCAACAAAGCAAAAAAACCTACTTGGCCAAACATACTAGTAATTGCCATTCCCCAAGGATCAATCTGGTATTTTAGTTTAAGTAAAAGAGTTTAGTTGTTCTTAAACAATATCTTAAGAAATCTCTTTGTCTTATGTATGAAAAAATAGGTATTAGAAATAGCTTCTTTAAAAAAGGAATCCAATACTATTGGATTCTGAAATAGTTTGAGATCACTATGAAAGTTATGAACTGGCCATTTATTATTTATATTTCAATTACGTATTCTATTCACATAATTGAATTCTATTTATATCTGAATGAGAACTGGCCATTCTTATAGCCAAACTATCAGTTTATATATATATATTGTGATTTCCCCCATCTTATTTCAACTTGTTTAGTCACCCTTGTATTAAAGCCTTCTATTAAAAATTTGATATAAAATGGATATTATAATTATTTCCCTTGTCATTTTAGTTCCAAATTATGATTATTACATCTTCATTTTTAGGCAAGAGGCCCTGGGGCAGTCCGGTAGGTCTTACAAGCATTACATAGCACTAGTAGCTGTGTAGTGTATATCCATCCAGTGGAAACTTTAATTACTCAAGAATATGATTCACAAAGTTCAAACTCATGTTCTTTAACCCTTAGACCCTTCACTTAAGTTTTGTACTACATGAAATAATTAACCTCAGGAAATACCCATTATAATTTGTTTAATTTTGTGAAGATTATATATTTTTGAGATACTTTATGTTTCTCCTAATTTAGCATTAACAGCCCCCATAATCTCTTTACATCATTTGTGGAAATGTTTTCAACAAGTTTTCGCCAAAATGAAGCAAAGATGTCTTGGAATTGGCTGTCCTATTGAATCTACATCGGTGCAAGACAATGGATTCCATAATTCATGCTTTGAATTGTGACTTATACATCATATGTGGCTACAAGAAGTGTGAAGATTAGCAAGTTATAATTTTCATGGAAAGAATAAAATATTGTAAAAAACATACATATATATATATATTGGTTTATAAATAAATGATCAAGAATTAGGGATTATAAGGGGGGGTAGGGGTACGCGAGAATTCCTTTTCCATCCTATCCTAATCCCTATTCTCCATCCCCACTGAAAGGGATTTTTCATCCTATGATGGCTATAATCATATATATTAGATACCACCACCTCGATATATATATATATATATATATATATATATAATAAAAAGGATAAAATGTATATATAAGATTTATTTTTAAAGAAATAAAACAATAAATATTTAAATTTATAGTGCATCTATAAGTTTGGTACAAATATATTAATTAATCTTAAAAAATAATTTATATTTAAGTATTTAATTGTAATGATATTAGAATTGAGTAGTTTTGTATAGCAATTGTTATTAATTTTTTTTATAAAAAAAATAATTAAATTTTTATTGATAAATTTATTATAAATATTTCTATCAAATATCTAATCTAAATAAAAGGATTTATATTATTTTTTGTTTATAATTATTAGAATATAAAAAAATTTAAATTTAAAAATATAATTACAAAATATAATTATAAAATATGTTTTTCTAAAAGTTACAAGCTATACTTCATGTTTCAGATCCAAAATAAATAATTTATATATATATATATATATATATATATGAAAAAAAAGATGAAAAAACAAAACTAGAAATACAAAATAAATAAATTTTTTTTTATGAAAAAGGAAAATAAAATTATAGTAGCAAATCAGTTACATCATTCTCTTCCAAGTAAGGAAGATTACATTTGTTGATTTGTCTGGTATAGACATTACCTTTCAAATCATTATTGAAAGCAGTAATAGAGAAACTAGGAGGATGATAAAAGATAGTAAAACTAATATCATCAGGCAGTCTGTGTTTTGAAAGGAGGTCTGCTACAACATTTGATTCACGATATACATGTTTAATTTGGTATTTCTTCAACTGGTTCAGTATCAATCTGCAATCATGAATCATATTGTGAGTTGATAATCCTTGGGTTATACCTTTGACCAGTATCTGAGAATCGGTTTGTATTTTAAGATTTTGTATGTTGTTGGCCAATGCAATATCTACTGCATGTTCGAGTGCCCAAACTTCTGCCTGGTTGCTTGATGAACAATAGAAGTTTCCTGTGAAGCCCAATAACCACTTACCTGTATGGTCTTGGAAGATTCCACCGCTGCCACCTTGTTTGGATGAAGGTGAGTAAGAGCCATCAATGTTAATGGCAATATAAGGGTCTATTGGTGGGTGTCATTTGATGTAAATGGACTCTTTACTACTTCTAAGAGGGGGGCTACTAAGGCTGATATATTAATAAACTCAGTTGCAAGGCTGAGTATATTATGAAGGGAAGGTGTGATGGTTGTCTCTTTGCGGATTTGTCGACGATTTCTATTTTTCCACAAGTTCCAACAAGAGAAGGCAAAGAGTGTGTTCCATGGAATATTGATGAAGAACTTGGTTTTATTGTTGAGGTTTAAGTGAAGCCAATTCTGAAGTGATGACTCATTAAACAAGCCGTCAAGGGTAACAGTATCTATATGAGGACCGAATAGGTTCCAAACGTCTTTGGCATGGGGGCAAAGTTTGAGAAAATGAAGCGTGTTTTCATCTAAGTTTGGGCATAGGAAACAGTGAGGGTCTATATTCATGCCTCTATTGTTTAGGAGCAAGTTGGTTTTGATTTTATTGTGCCAACAAAGCCACATAAATTTATTGATTTTGTTTGGGACTTTTGTTGACCAAATCCAAGTTAGATTATCAGAAGAAGGTGGATTGTGGAGATTTCTTAGGGTTTGGTAGCATGAGGAGACAGAAAAGGAAGAATTAGTATTGGTATTCCAGCAGATTTTATCCCGTTGTTCTTGGTTGCTAGGAAAATAGGTATCAATGATTTGAGCTTTTATATGATTGGTAGAGGATATGAAATTTTGTCAAAGTTCCAATGTCCCTTATCTCTAACCTCTTTGAGAGTAGTACAAGCATCAGTTCTGTGTAGTGGACCATCAAGAAGTGTGGCTAAAGGATGGCTCACTGTATTAATCCAGGGGTCAAGCCAGAATCGTATATTTGATCCATCCCCTATTAGCCATTTGGTGAACTTAAGCATGATTTTCCATCCCAGGAGAAGGTTTTTCCAAAGAAAGGAGTTCTTTCGATTTGGAGAAGGAAGTATATAAGGATTAATGTTAGATGCTGATGTACATAAGTATTTTGCTTGAAGAATTTGTTTCCAGATTGGTTTATCAGTTAGAGTAAGGAAACGCCAGGCTAGGGAGCTGAGAAGTGATAGGTTTTGTAGTTTGGTATCCCGAATTTGAAGGCCTCCTAACTTTTTAGGAAGAGTAACTATTTTCCAATTGACCAGATGTATTTTTCTACCTTCAACGGAAGAACCCCAGACAAAATCTCTTAGGGTTTTATTAATTTTGTTAATAGTTTTGGCTGGTAGAGCATGACATTGCATAATATGCATTGGGATTGAGGAGATGACTGATTTGACTAGTGTGACTCGTCCAGCCATGGTTAAGGTTTTAGTTTTCCAATTAGCAAGTTTTGTGTTGAGATTTGAGAGAATCGGTGTAAAATCGGAATGCTTAGGAGTGGTGAGTGTAAGGGGAAACCCTAAGTATTTTCCTAGACTGTTTGTTTGGTTGATCTTAAGGGTGTTAGAAATATTAGTTCGAATGTCATTTGGGCAGTTGTCAGAGAAGAATATTTTAGATTTAGTGTAATTTATGTGTAGTCCACTGTGATGGGTAAAGTCTTCAATGACATTTTAGATTGATTTTGTGTTTGATGCTATAGCTTCAGCAAAGAGGAAGACATCATTGGCAAATAAGGTGTGTGAGATGAAAGGACCTGTATCGGTAATGGGGATTGGGTGCCATTTTTTGTTGATAACTTGGTTATGAATGAGAAGTGACAGGAACTCCATTCCTAAGATAAACAAGTAAGGAGATAAAGGATCCCATTGTCTGACACCTCTGGAGGGCTGGAAGAAATTGGTGGGTTGGCCGTTTATGAGAATGGCTAGGTTGGAAGTGGCAAGGCATGATAGTATGATTCGAATGATTTTATTAGGAATGTTGATTGCATGAAGCATACTTTTAATAAAATGCCATTCTATTTTATCAAAGGCTTTTTCTAGATCTAGTTTAATTGTCATGAAGGGAGTGCAAGTTTGTTGGTTTCGAAAGCAGTTAAGAGTTTCCTGGACAATAATGTAGTTATCTGATGCTCTTCTATTAGGCAGGAAGCTATTTTGAAGAGGGTCAATGATATTACTAAGAAAGGGACGTAAACGATTAACTAGAATTTTCATGAAGATTTTATAAATGATATTGCATAGACTAATTGGCCTGTATTGATGGATGGTTTCAGGATGAGTAATTTTTGGGATTAAACAAATGTAGGTTTGGTTGATAATAGTGGAACATATTCAGTTGAGAAGATTTCATTGAAAATGTTTTGGATCGCAGGTAATGTGTTGTGCAAATATTTTTTAAAGAAGAAGGGATGTATTCTATCTGGTCCGGGGGCTTTGTATGGTTTGAAGGATTTGATTGAGGCTACTATTTCATTAACAAATATGGCAAGAGTAAGAGTATGTTGGTCAGTATGAGTTAAGGCAAGGTGGTGAGCAGGGAAGTTTGGAAAAAGGTTACAACTGCTTTTTTCAGTGGTGAAACAGCTTTGAAAGTGGTGTTCTATATGGTTGCAGAGAAGTTTTGTGTCCACAATCCAGTTTCCTACACTGTCCCTAAGACTCAAAATAGTATTCCTTCTTCTCCTTTTAATGGCTGTGGTGTGAAAGAAGGAAGTATTGGCATCACCGTGATTGAGCCAAGTGATTCTAGATTTGGTAGCCCAAAATTGCCTTTCACGAATTAGAATAGTATTTAAATCATTTTGAAGTTGTTTTTCCAATATAGTTAGGTTATCATTGCGCTGGAGATGAAGGTGGGATTGGATTCCTTTGAGTCTAGCTAAAAGTCGTCGTTTTTGTTGAAAGATGTTACCAAAGGTTAGTTTGTTCCAATCCTTCATGGCCATTATGAGGGATTGAATAGATTGAATAAAATTAAGTGAGGAAGGTGGCCAGGAGGAGTGAACAAGGCTATCAAAACTCGGATAGGTTAGCCACATGGGCACAATTCTAAACGGTTTGTTACTGGTTATATGTGAGGAAGGATTTGTATTAAGAATAAGAGGGCAGTGGTCTGAGTGTGTTCTAGGTAAGTGATGGACTGTAACTCTAGGGTAATGGTTTATCCATGAAGGGTTTGCTAAGAACCTATCTAGTCTCTCAGCAATTAAGTTTCCTTTTTACCGTCTGTTAGTCCAAGTAAATTTGGGGCCAGTAAAACCTAAATCTATCAAGTTACAATTGCTTAAAACATTATTAAAATTTAATAAATGACTAGGGTTAGGCGTTAATCCCCCAAACTTCTCAGAGGTTGAGGTGATTTCATTGAAGTCTCCTAAGACTAGCCAGGGGTTAGAGCAATTTCTAGCAAAATGTTCTAAGTTATGCCATAATGTTTGTTTGAAGGTTTGATAGGGTTTAGAGTAAACAGCCGGGAGAAAAAAAGAGAATGGAGGAGTGGGTACCTTGATGCTGAGGTAAACCTCTTGTGATGTGAGAACCATCGATTGAACTTCAACTTGCTCATTCCATAGTATGGAAATTCCGCCTGAGAATCCATCTGCATCTACCTTAGCAGTATGTTGGTAATTAAAATGGGCTAAGATGGTGTCAGCTTCTTCGCCTTTTGCCTTGGTCTCTATGAGTACTACTAGAGATGGTTTGTGGTAATTTAGGAGTTTCCGAAAGTGAGTTTTAAACCCACTATTTTGTATCCCTCTACAATTCCATAGTAACACGATCATTGGGGGTTTTTTTGAGGGGCGATCTTCTGCTATCTGGTAATTGTCCCATTGCATCATCGGGGTCAAAAGTGGTAACGTCGTCACTTGATGTTCCTGTTGAGTCATTGGTGTTCCCTGGTTCATTGTAGTCGTGGTGCTGTTGCAGGGCGGAGATTCTTCGTTGCTGGTCATTGCTTGCGGAAGGTTGTGTGTTCACGGTAAGATGATCACCGAGTGCTTGTTCTCCAGTGGGTTTAGATTCTATTGTGAGCTGCGTAGTACAAAGGACATTTTGGAGATAGTCGGGTGACAGGAGAAAATGTAAATTTTTAGAGCCTCCTGAAAATAGTTGATCGCCAAAAAGTTGTTTCTTATTGTGCAAAATAGTATTGAGGGCTCGTATTCTATGACTAGTTCGGTGTAGAGGTCCTCCGGCAGAAAGTTCATCAGCTGTTGTGTGTCGGTGTGGTCTAGTGTTGAGTTGTTCAGTGGGGTTTCCTGTGTTGGCTCGGGAGTTGCTAGTGCTGCTGCTGATAGATCGACTACTTGATTTAGCATTGTCCAGCTTCCAGCTTGGATCGTCTGATTGTTGGCAGAGGTTGGATATATCGGCACATTCATCATTCCTATGCTCGAAGGGGTTGTTGCTGGCGTCGACAGTGTGTTGTAGGGATCCATTAGGATTAGAGATGGAATGGTTGTCATGGTTTGGTATGTCCATAGGTATTGAGCCCAGAGATGGAGTTGGGCTGTCAAAGGCCATTGAAACTGGCCCCAAATCCATTGGGATTGGTAGAAGCCATGTGTTGGGTAGTTGATGCTCCGATAACTGGGAGCCGTTATCGGGCTGAGCTGCATGTTGTTCGTCGGCGGGTGTAGATACACCAGTTGATAGGTGATGTTGCTCAGTTCGATGGTGATGGTGAAGGCATTCGTTGGAACTTGATCGTTCAGAGTTTGGACTTAGACTTCGTTGGTGGTGTAGTTGTTGTCTTCCAGTTGTTCCTGCTGTTGTTGTTGGGCACGTCTTGCTCGACAACGTTGGCGAGCATTGCTCATTTGGGGTGTGAATTCTTCCATTGGTGTTGGAGATGGTTGGGGAAGTGGTGAGGTTTGTCACGTTCTTTGCCTTCTCCCCAGGAATTGTCTTATGTATTGTTGGCGATTCATAGGATTTCTTGGCATTTTGAGAGTTTAACTGTGTTAATGTGTGAGTAGTGTTGGTTGATTGGTGATCGTCGGAGAGGTAAGCTGGAGTTAGGGTTTCTGGAATGAATGATGTGATAGTGGGGATGTCAGGGGAATGATGAGGTTCAAGAGATTTTGGTGATATGGTAGAATTGTTTCCTTGCACGGTAGAGCCATCTGTGATCGGGAAGTGTGTAGTTGTGTTGGTTGTGTTGACAGATGAATTATGACATATAAGAGAATGTGAGATTATGGAAGGTGGCAAGGATTTTGTTGAGTTTGGCGGTGGTGATGATTGGCTTATGGTTCCAAGGTTTACATTTGTGGTATATTGGGGAGTGTATTTTGCATGGTTGGTTTTTTCAATCCAAATTGGTTTAGTAGCTGGTTTGATTGGTGGAGTGTTGGTTGGTTGAGAAGCTCGTGGTTGATTGCGTCTATTTGCTCGGTTTTTTGGATATTGAACCAACATCCATGGACCATGATTTGGTTCTTGCTAGGAAGGGAGGTCACTGGTTGTACTAGAAGGGTGTGTAGTATAGCTTGGTTGTCTGGATGAAACCATAGTTTGCACTATACGGTTGGCTTCTGCTGCTGTTGAGGGTGGTATATTAGTATCTAAGCAGTTTGGCGGTAGTGTTAATGTTTTTTCATATTGCATGGTAGGAATAGGGTTTGGAGTGAGAGTGTAATTGCATGTTGTAGTGGTGTGACCCAGCCGCCCACAGTTATAGCAGATAAGATTGATGCCCTCATATAGTATCCTTTGTAGGTGATTCCCAATGTAGATTTTTGTAGTTAGCGATTGATCAATTGGTATCTGGATGCATAGCCTAGCATATTGTCCTCGTGTAGTTTCTTTTGTGCAAATATCCATTCTGAGCAGTTGTCCAAGTGTGTTTCCTATTTTGTGGAGTATTTGTTCATCATAGAATTCGAATGGTAATTCAGGTAACCTTATCCACAGTGCTGTATAGTTAAAGGTTATTGTTGATGGTCGGAATGCCAGTTCCCATTGTCTAATGGCAAGAAAATGACCACCAATAAACCAGGCTCCTCCATGGATGACTTTAGTGTAGTTTTCTGGGTTTTTAAAGTCGACGAGAAAGAAGTCTTTTTCTAGGTCGATGAGGTTTAGTTTTTCTGTGGGTTTCTAGATTTCGTGCAATTTTCGGTATAAAAGATTATACCCTACTGTTTTGCCATAAACTTTGACAATTAATGCTTGTGACCAGCGGCTGTAGATTCTTTGTTTATCTGCAGAAGTAATCGGAATAAAAGCTGTTCCAGCAGATGGATTTATTACTTCATCTTCTAGTTGGTTGGAGTAAAGTGGTTGTACTTGTTGTGTGTATGTATGGGTAATTGAGGTATTGGTTGTAGCAGGGGAGATAAGTTTATCTCTATAGGATTGAGCAGATAGAGGGTGATGAGTGGGTTTCGGCGGTATAGATTGGTTGGTTCTGCCAAGTACATCTATTTCCTCTTCTGAGAGAGGATGAGCTTGAATTACTATTGGGGTTGAGAGAAGTTATTCCATTCTATTTTACAAAATAAATAAGTTATTTAAATTTATTTGTTAGAGATTTTATTTTAATCAAAGAAAATGTTAATAACATGTACCTTCTATGGACGTTTACATTAATTAGATGGCCAAAGGAGGGAACTGAGAGAGTTAGCAAAGGACCAAAAGTCGCTACATGACTGAGGCACAACAGAAGTCTGACATTTTGGAAATTAAATTGAGAGTAATGTCAAAGGTAACTTTTTGGTTTATTTTCAGATTTGTTCAAGAACAACATAGATTTAATGCAGATAATTTTGGTAGTCTTTGCTCTAGTGTCACTTTCAGGTTGTCTTTCATATCTAGAGTTGTTAAGTAACCAAGTTAAACCGAATATAAGATATTTTGAGTTTATTTAATTATTATTCGAGCATGTTTATGTTTGAGTTCACTCATTAGTATTTTGAACAGAAAAAATTGTTCGAGTTTATTTGATTTTTTTTTTATTGTTTGAGTTCGAGCTCGAGTTCGTGATTAAGTTTAAAAAAATTTCAAATTTAAATTTAAATATTAATTTTTTAAAAAAAATTTAAATTTATAAAATAATAAAAAATATAATTAAAATTTAACTATTCAAAATTCTTATAAAAATATTAAATTACATCTAAAAAATTTTAAAAATTTTAAAATTTCTAATTTAATATATATATATATAAAAAATATTTATAATTTATTGACGAATACTCGATAATATTTGAAAATAATATTTAAATAAACTTAAAATTTAATAAAATTTAAAATTTTTGAATTTATTTGTTTAATATATTTGAATTTATTTGTTTAATAAAGAACAAATTTTCTTTTACAGCTCTATTCATATCTAATTAAGTCAATCGGAGGTATTATGATCAAAGGCAACGTGCCGCACTTGTAATACTATAAATATATCTCACCGTAATTATCTGACATTAGAATTATTTACGGATATATCTTAAACAAATAAAACATCTCCCGCCCTATAAACCAGGTGATAACTTTATTTTTGACGGAAAAAATTAGTTCGATAAATCCAAATAATACGCCCGACCCGACATCCACGGAGAGCCTGTCAAGCACCATCCTGAAACCCAGCCCAACATTTCCCCCAGCAATAAAAGAAAACTATTCAGTGGAAAACAAGTGATCAGGTCTGATACTAGAGCGCAAGTCAAGAAACAACCTCAGCATCCAACAATATGTCATGAAACAAAGAGCAGACTAGACTAGGTACGCATTTTATTCCACAGTATTAGTTATTGATCCTAACACAAATAAATAATCCAATCTCATGTCTGGAAAGTCTTCCAGGCAAAATGAGTAAATGAAACAGTTGTATTGACGTTCTGATAGCTGGATACTATTAATAATTGCCACCACACTGGATCAATCTTCTGCCAAGCATTTTTGACATTGTTGGTAATAAGGAAATTGCAGTAACTAGTCCTTGGATCCCAGTCATGTTACAGCATAACTTTGTCGAATAAATACAGGGCCATTGAATAACTGATAGGAGCTTTACAAGATTGCAGCTTCTGTTTGATCTCCAAGGCTAAATGCAACCTTTGACTGCAAACAAAAAGTTTATTAAATGAAAATATATCAGATTACTGGAAAGCCAAATTTGAATTATGCATTTGGAACAGGTCCATGTTAGATTAAAGGTTGGTTTCAAGAAATTTGTTCATATAAGAGAATAATTATACCTCATTTGAAACTTGTCCATGGTACCACCACTCATTACAAAGCAATAAGTGGCAGCGAAAGAAGGAAAAGCTCAAGAATATGGTGCATTAATACAATTCAAGAAAGCAGAAGTGTGCCAACATGCAATTTACTATCTCAAATAAAATTTAAGAGCCAGGCACAAGAGTTTTCACAAATGCTGTAACTTGCTTTTAACCTCCCAATGTTCAATATATCGAATCAAAATATTAGCTGCTTTGGTAAGAGGTGAAGGAGGCATGCTAAAACTTTCAGTTCACAAACATAACCAAGAATTTGACGAGGAAAATTAATAGGATCAATACCTAAAAAGCGACATTTAGAATTACCAGCATAATTAGGAAATGAAATTCCATTTCAGCTTTATCCGTGACTTTTGCTAAATGAGTGGTGCGCCAAGAGCTTTCGACCAGGTGTAAGATGTTCATCCTGGAAAAACTAGTCAAATGTAACACAATCCTTGTACATCCAAATGAGTAATCATTTAAATATGAGTAAAATCCTTCCAGAACAGACACATCCATAGGCATTTTATGCAATAATATCCAAACATGAGTATTAACTGAATAACCAGTAAATGTCAAAATATCCTACAAAAAAACACCTATATTTGCAAGCTGAAGCCCATAGATCAGAAAATTGAAGCAGACAACTTCTGTCATTGCATAACATAATCCAGTTTGACTTATATTGGGAGCTTGCAACTTCATTGTTGAAGCAGATATTCAGCACCCTTATCTAAGTGAATAACCCTTTTATCATAAAGACCCAAAAAGTATTATTACCATACTACAATAGTGTCTTTCATAATCATTTCTGCCAGATTATTTCTTCCAAAACAAATGTTCATGTCTGATTGTGTTCTCCTCCACCAAACCTAAGGTTTGCAAGGATATAAAAGATTTTGCAGAGAGACTCACGCATGTGATGTAGAAATTCTTAGTGGTTAGTTGTCATCTAGTAGTAGGAAAACTGTGTCTAGGATCTGATTAGAAGGAAATCTTTACAACCGCAGTGAAGCAGATCCATTATTGCAGGTTTTACAGAAATGAAGACCAATATTCAATATTTAACTAACCTTGTACAGCGAAGCAGCTGATTCAGATTCCACAGTCTGAATAGGAACATTTCCAAGTGATTGAAAAGCATCCAGAGCATCCAAAGTCAACTGCCAACCACATAAAGCAAGAACACCAGAACTGGAGCAAGAACCACTACTACTAGTTCCTGCTGCAGCAACATTTCCATTTACCCATGGACAGAAATGATTGTGGTGCTTAATTGGATCGAACTCAACAGCCTCTTGATAGTTGCTTCCTCCATTGGGAGGACCTATTAAATTTCAGTATAACTTAGGGAAGATATATATATATATATATATATATATATAGAGAGAGAGAGAGAGAGAGAGAAATCAAAGGAGACCAACCTAGTCCGTTTCTTGTCAAATATCCTGATTCAACGTATCCAGAGTCATCAGCAGGCAGTGCTTTTCCATCTTGATTAACTTCTTCCTTGGACATATCCATGCCAGAACATAAAATAGCATTGCAGGAAAGAGATCGATGCACACTGTTCTCACGGGGAACTGAATGCATATTACTAGTCTTTTCACCACTATCAAAGGATTCCGCCTTGGCTGAACCAATAATTTTTGAGCCACTATCAGCCCTGCCAACAGAGCCAGACATCAGCTCTTGGCTATCACCCTGAGGATCCTCCCGGTCAATTTCTTCAGGTACAAAATCACCCATGACCCCTGGATCTGGGATATCACTTGTTTGACCCTGGTTTTCAGTCATTTCAGCAATCGGTTCTACATCACCAACAACACTATCTGCCCGGTGAACAGAAGCATATGTTCCATGAATTTCAGCTTCATGACTAGCTCCCATTCCAACACTTCCACCACTAACTCCAAAACTAAGACCATCTCTCCCATGAGCAGTCATGGTATCTGCATTCACTACTTCTTCTTCATTGGTGCTACTTACACCCATTTCACCAGCATTTCTCACACTACCCCCTGGACATGTACTCTGCTGTGCCAGGTTACTATAATATAATTCTGATGTCTCATTCAGGTCTGTATTTCTACATCCTAATGTAGAAGGAAAATGACCATCATCTACATCTACAGGATAATTCTCAACACTTTCCATTGAATCATCATCAGCACTGTGACAGATAGTATCCATTGCAATAACAGAGGAAGCACGAGTTGAATCTCGAGTAGATGGAATACCAACTAATTGTTCCTGCCTTGAAGGGTCTCCAATGTCAAACCCAAATGGCTGGCTAGGACCAGCACCGGATGAGTCCCTCTGATAAGAAAAATGGGTCTCAAAAACATCAGAACTGCAGGTACGCTTTGAAGGACCAGCCAAATACTGTTTACCATCATCGACTTCATCACCATCACGGTCAATAACAGTTCCTTCAACACTATCAGCCTGCTGCATCAACTGTGGTCGGTCAACTGTGCTACCACCTTCATCCAAGTGCCGCTTCCGAGAAATAGGACCTCTGGATTCATATGAGGCTGCACGATCACCCACCTCACTACTAGAAGGTTGCCCAATAATAAGCTCTCTTCCTGTAGGCACATCTTGGTATGGTTCAGACATCATATTCATGCCTAACTGTAAAGTGGGTAATCCGCTGTGCATGGAGATATTGAGATCCACGCCAATGTTTGACAATGATTTCCCCTCATCAGTTGTGGCAGCTTCATCATGATCCTCCATCTGCTCCTTCTCCATACCATCAGTAGCAACCCATCCACTAATGCCACTTGCAGCACTTGCTCCACGTGTTAACTGCATCTTCTTGTTTGTTTCAGGAATACCAATGCTATTGGGAGCAAAAAAAGCAGGACGAACCACAGTCAGAAAATCCCAAATTCTAACGGTTGCACCACATAAGCTGCAATCCAACAATGGTGATCTTGATTCACCTTTAGAATTAGTACCCAGAACTTCTTTCTTAACGAGCTTTTTCCTTGCTGAAGTAGACATTGCCTTCTTGCCACGGGCAGGATCTCGTGGAGGACCACAGTGATTCTCTGGACCTACTGAGTGCCCGTTCCTTGCAGACTGAGCAGAATGCTCTTCACAATCTTGAACATTAGGAAGCCACCTTGGTTCCCAACCACACAGACTAATCAACTTCTGAGCCTATAATGGAACCCAAAAAAACAAGAATAAACTTCAAAGCGTACATAGACAATTCTTTAAGAGCAGTAAGCACCAGAAATGTGATCTTACACAAGAGTAAATGAAAAGGACATCTTCTTTGTTATTTTCAATTCCTGACATGAAATCTGACCTAAAGCCAGATTCGCCGCCACCAATAACCTGAATCTGAGATAAAAAGCGGTCAATTTCTGAACCCCGAGAAACACGCATCTGCTCAATTGCAGATACAGCCACAATAGGGAGGGATGGAAACTGGAGCAGTCCATCACAACGGTCCTTAAAACCTCCAATTAGAGCAGATGGAGGGGTGGGTGGAAATTGCACCAAACTTTCAGCACAACTATTCCCTCTCCATGGACAATTGACTTTATGACCTTCATCAAGCTTTTTGGAAAAGTTTTCTTCAGCACTGTCAGCTACCAAAGTTAATTAATACATTAGACCTGCTGCATTGCTAGGGATGGAGCAGAATTATTATATATCTTGGCTAGCAAAAGGAGCTGCAATTTATTTAAGCATGCTAGTACAATAATTACAAATTGCTGATTCTTTCACCCTAAACAAAACTGTCAAGAAAAAAAGTAAACCAAGTTTCTTTTCAAAGATATATTTTGCTAACCACATTACCATGAAAATCTAGAGTAATAAACCCAAAAAGAAATTAAAAAAATAAAAATAGATAACAAAACAAAACAAACAATCACCTTCAGAAGGAGCCCACATAGCTGAGAAAAGTTCAATATTTGCGCCACAGGACTCACATTCAATCTTATCAACATTTACATTTACCCAACCTCTCCGGGCACAAGCTAGAGAATTGGCAGCCTACATTACCACAATTTAATAGTAGACATCAAAATTACGAAGTCAGAAAGTTTACTACAATAGTTGTACAAGTCTAGCACAATGTATGATAATAGATAAGAGCACATCAAGATGGAGAAGAAAATTTAATGCATTAACCATGACATAATGGATATGGAGTTTTTTTTTTCAAAGTGCTGACAGTAATTCCAATTATCACTAAAAATTGGATTGCAACTTAGCATGACTAGAGAAGATTGCATGCTTAGTAGCATGTACGAAAACAGCATTTCATGGGAAATCAATGAGAAAGTATACCATCAATCATCCAAGACAATATAACCATATTGTTCTGACTCATCAGTTGATAAATTCCAGTATGTTCTGAAGAAACTTATCAGATATAATATATTCAGCTACCAATAGTGTGCTATGTAAAATATTATCACCCCTAATAATATAACTCTACAAAAGAATATCCTCTACCCAAAGTAGTCCATCCTTTGAAAAGAATCTTGAAGGCCAATGGAAACTTAAAACATTTAAAATAATTAAAAATTAATACTATTATTAAATTAGTCATGCATCATAAATTCTGGGTATTGTTCAGTAACTTTAACTTCATTACACATTAAAACTTAGCTGCTACTTTAATGAGATGAACTGCCAAACGTGAATTCTCACAGTGTCATCTAACATAGTTGGGGGGCAAACACTCAGTGTATATGTATTCTATTAACATAAACAGGTTCCATCAATGCAAAGCATGATCATCTAAACAAAATTTCGATGAAATGTTAAACAAAATTCCTTTGTGGAAAGGAAACCCTTGTATCAAAGAAAAGAATTTGAAACCTTCGGCTTCCCAACCCAATTTTCAGGATTGAAAGTAGAAAGACGCCTCAGTAAATCACCCCTTTCCCAAGGCCTACAAGACGGCTGCGATGAACCAAGTGCAGAACCACCAGCACTAGTGCTCAGTGAACCCCACATGGGCTGTGATCCAATACGAGAAAGAGAGCCCCCTCTAGAACCCTGTCCTTGCCCTTGCCACTCCGTGCTCCCAGCATGTGTAGGAAGAGCAGGAGATGAAGCTCCTGCAGAACTGAGAATACAAACAAGATTAGATTTTTCACACAAGTTAAAAAACACATCACACAAAAAGGAGTAGGGTATGCTAAAAGAACACGAGAAAATCCAATTAGGAGTCCAAAATCAGTATTATCAAGTCATAAATTGCATTAAAATATAAGTCCGGCAATTGCAACAAGCGGCATGTAAAAAAATTTTGCTTTTATATTTCAGAAATTCAGATACTCTTGCCCATGTTTTGCATTGGTGAACAACAACAGTTGCACAGAGACCTATATATAATTTTTAGTTTTGTCAGAACCAAACAAATACACTCTTAGTAGATGGATCATAAATCAAAGCAAACCAACATAATTCTATTCCAGACCACAGCAGAAACATCAGAGACAGTACATTGTCAAAACATCCTTTCTTAGTCCATGTTGTTGCTTGACCTAAGATCAAATTTGACCTCAGCTCCCTGTTCTTCCCTCGCTCCCCCAAAAACCAAAAAAAAAAAATTCAAAAACTTGAAAACAAAAGAAAAAAGAGCAACTTGCATACTAGCTGCAGTTTAACATGATTTAGCTCCTAAACAATAAGCAGAAGAGCAAAAATATGACAGAAAATAAACCGAACAGTAGGAATAACGAAAGTTCAAAAACTCAGAAAGCAAACCGCAGCCCCAAATTAACAACGACATTAATTAATTGGAAAATTTCTCGCTTCCAGCCTCCGCTATACATTACATTACCTAACAAGTAAACCTAACTTCACAGAACTCAAACAACAGCAATTTCATTTAAACTCTCAGCAAAAGATAAAAAATTCACATAAATAACATATAAAATCAGAAATAGAGAACAAAGTGAGAGCTAGGGTTTGCAGAATAGAGAGTATACATACCTCGCAGCAGGAGTAGGTGTAGGAGGCGACGAAGACTTACGAGGCAAAGTAGGTTCGCCAGATGAGCTTATAGCTTCGTCTCTCATGGCGCTTTATCTCTCCTAAATTTTCCTTCCTGCGTTTTTTCTGCCAATCTCTCTTCTTCGGTTTGAGCGTTTGATTTTCTTTCGTTATTCTCTATTTCTCAAAGAGATCTGAGCAAAAGCATCTTCCGAATCGCGCGTGAATGTTATTCCCTTACCCTGCTATCCCCCATAAATACGCGATCACATTATTTTAGTGTCAATAAAAACAATAATATTTTATTATATATAATTATTACAAAATTTATTATTACCTCTAATACAGTACTCCTTTTTATAAAATATATATATATATATATATATTGGATTTTATTAATTTAAAAAATTTAGAGTGAATAAATTAACTTTATTCATAGATAAAAGAAAAAGGAATACTCAATAAATAAATTTAGGGACGACAAAATATTCAATATTTTTTATATCTGCTAGATAAATAATTGCTCAAATTTTCAATTTCAAATGTTAAAAATATGTACATAATTTTATTACAGCGACAGACACATTTTTAAAATAATTTATTTTTCTGTCTGAAGATACTTTTATTAAAAAAAATGTTATATTTAAATATTAAATAAAAAATATTATCTATACATATCTATCATAAATTTACTAGTCATTTTATAAATTGATAAATAAAAATAAATTTAATATCAAAATATCAAATATTCTTAGTTTATTTCATTTTATATATTGATCAATGTTATGGTTCTATTTATGTTTACAAATTATATAGAATTACTAAATATAGAAATTCTATAAATAGATTTAGACACTAGTACTAATAATAGTAATGAGCATTTAATTATATAAATACATTTGGAGAGACATTAAGTACAAGTAATTATTAACTAAATTAGGAAGGCCAATTTCTGTACCAACCAGCCCATGCCGAGACCAAACCGCTA
Organism: Asclepias syriaca; assembly: GCA_027405835.1. NCBI lineage: Eukaryota > Viridiplantae > Streptophyta > Magnoliopsida > Gentianales > Apocynaceae > Asclepias > Asclepias syriaca. The sequence goes on along the minus strand of CM049930.1, from coordinate 4,727,320 downwards.
ATACCAAGTGTAACAGCGTGGTTACAAAAAGGATTGGGTTCAATTTCCGCCATTGCAATTATAAGGTCTGCAATATTTGCTGCTACCGCCATCAATCTCATCACTCTGTCTACTTTTATTTTCTTCATAATTTCATCATTTTCTTTTTTGCCAACAATTCTTGATTCTTCTTTTTCTTGTTCATCTGATGATGATGATGCAGAAATCTTTTGCTGTTCTCTGAACCCTTTTCTAATCAAGATGAAATCAATAATAACAAAGAATATATACCCAAATGACTCACCAAATGCGGATATAAAGCTCATGGTTTTAGCTAATTTCCCGTCCAAAACTCCTATTCTTGATAACCAAAGAAAATGGTCGAAGAAAAAGTAGACCATTTCTCCACCGTTAGCGAGGACAGCCAGTGACCTGAGAGTTTTAGTCGGGCCGGGATTTCTTCTGAGTGCATTGAATCCAGTGAGGAATCGGCCGGTACGGAAAGCTTTCCGACTCAATCCGGACGCTACTTCCCATTGCTTGGCTCTTTTGGCTGCGTCCGGATGAGTTGGTTCCACGTGCCAGTGAACCAATTTGGAAACGTACTGAAATGTTTTCACCAGCTTGTCGATCCCATCTCTTTTTGCTAGAAAGATTACCACCTTGTCAACTGTGTCGTTCATGGCTACTCTCACTGTTTTCTTTTTCTTCTTTCTTTCTTTTTAATTCTTGGAGATGAGATTAGAGAAAGAGTTATGGAACAGATTAAAATGAAGGGCAGCCACAAAAATTTGTTCTTGCATTTGTATTCGGATAAATAAGAGAAAATAATATATATATATATATATATTTTTTTTTTTTTTTTTATTTATTATTTATTATTTTTTTTTTGTGTTATATATATATATATGTGTGTGTGTGGTTGGACTTCAAGTAATTTCAATGCTTGTATACTGACAAATAAAGAGTTGATATGGACCAAATAAATTTATCTTTCTTTTTATATTTTAAAAAATTATAATAAATATGATCATGGAATATGAATTCTAAGAAATATTAAATTGATTTTTTTATTAAAAATAAATAAATCATAAATTTGTTCTGGCTAACTTAGATATACGACTCCTCAAGACTGAACAATTTTTTATTTATTATATTTTTTTGATAAATTATCTTGTAACACTTGAACTTTTCAAAAATTCAGCTTTTGCATATGTATTTATTTTTATTTTTGCTTTGAACTGACACTTGAATTATAAAATATCACATTCTTTGCCATTCCGTCCAAAATTTCCGCTAGACTTCATTTTCTATTTAATTATTATGGGCATTTTTTATTTAATTCTTATGGGTATTTTCGTCTCTTTTACAATTATGAGTATTTTTTAATTATTAGAGTTTTATTTTCAAGAATAATTTTGTCATTTTACTTTTTGTGTTCATCTTTTTACAATTATGAGCATTTTTAAATTATTAAGGTTTTATTTTCAATGATAATTTTGTCATTTCACTTTGTTATTAAAAATTTAAAAAATATTTTTTTAGTAATTTCAGGGATTTGATCCTACAAACGCCTAAATAAACTATATATATCTACTAGGACAACTATAAATATATAAAATTATTTGAAACTTATATTTTATATTATAATTACGAAAATAATAATAAACATGTTATATTGCAATTATATTTTATATTTTAAATATAAATTATATTAAATATAAACGTTCTCAAAAAAATATTATAACGCAATTCAAACCACAAGTTTTTATTATTGTCACGTTTCTCAAAGCTTGCACTGAAGTTCTTCTTTAACTCTTTTGTTTCAAATTTGTGGCAGAACATGAATTTCGAGGTGTTTTTTTTATAGAATGTCATTGCTGACACTAATAATATAATAATGTCATCGTAAAAAAAAAAACTTAAAATCTGTATTCTGCAATGAATTCAAAGTTAAAAAAAATTAATTTAAGGTTTGAGGAAGGAATGACTACGAAGACATATGATTTAAATTGTGTTGTTTTGATAATATTTTTTCAGAATCTTTATATTTAATATAATTTTTAAATAATATAAATTTTTGTATTGTATCCAAATGGTAAATGTTTATTTATTGTTTATAAGGTTGTGGTTCAAATTTAGGGATTCAGAAATATAATTATGTTAATTTTATTTTAACATCATCTAGTATGCAATATAAAATATAAGTTTTATATAAATTAATATATTAATAATTGCTCCAGTTGGCTAATATAATTTTGTCATTTGTGTGGTTGAGGGATCGAATCCCTCCAATTTAAGAAAATTTTTCAAAAATTTTAAAATTTTATGAAAAGACAAAATTGTCCCTAAAAATTTATAATTCAAATTAGTTCAAAGCAAAAATAAATACAGTGTAAAAGTTAGATTTTTAAAAAGTTTAAGTGTTATTAAGATAATTTACCCTTATTTTAATAATATCTTAATATACATAAAACTCAATTTGAAAATAAATAATTTTACATTTTTTTTTAAAATAAAATTCTTACCCAAAAATAGGGCCTTAATATTTTGTTGGGGAGGTTTAAGGGAAAAAGACGGAGAAAAAATAGTGGAAATTTTAGCAGAGATTTTGAAGATATGGTAATGGAGAAAAAGAAAGGCTTATCACACAGAATTCGGTGACAGGCAGAGAAAGAGCCACACAAACGCAAGCCACAGTCAGAGGAGGCTAACCTCACCCTTGGATTTCTCACAACCTCTCATTTCATCTTCTTCCCTCTTTCATCCTCTCTCTCTCTATCTCTCTACTCTCTCTCACACACACACACTCCATTACACTCTTTCTGTCTCTCCCCACACGCAGATTATATCATTACATTACTGTTCTTCAAATATATATATATATATATCTTTTCTTATTCAAATTCCCCAAGTTAAAAAGCTTGATAAGGTGAGAATGTTTCAATTTCTTGGAATAAAGCTTATTTCTTTTTTTCTATGCGCACATATTTTCATCTGAATTTTGTCTGTAAAAATCGAACTTTTTTGTTTTGGGTTAACTTGTTGAAGTTTCTATTGCTGGAAATGATAATTCTTGTGTTTATATGAACTGAATTTTATGAATAATGGCAGGTACCTGTTTTCAATTTGGGGAGAGTTCTAAATTATACTTGACAAAATTGATTTCTCCTGGTGGCTGCATCGAAAAGTATATAGTTTTCTAGGGACTGTTGAGTGAAGTCCATGATAGTATTGATTAAGGTTATATAAAGAACAAATGGCTGCTATTGCTTCCCTAGTAAGCTTGGGAAGCGTCTGCACCTGTTCTTCTGGTCAATTTGAAGGATCATTTTCATTGGTTAGGAGGGTTTCTTTTTGTAGGCATTTTAGCAGTTACCGTGGAGTTCGTCTGGTTAAAAGATGGCGATACGTGTCTGTTTGTAAATTCTCAATAACCACTGATTATATAGCAGAGCCCAGTACTTCTGTATCCTTAGATTCCACATTTAGGGGAAATAGTGATGATAATACTGATCTTGTACTTAAGCCTGCTCCTAAACCTCAGTTCAATTCTGGTGCTCGACCTGAATCCCTTTTGAGCATTGGGTCAGGTAATTGGGATGGACCGAAACCGAAACCTATCTCAGATTCTGAGGATGAGAAGAATGATGAGGAAGAGATAAATAAAGTGGTGGAGTCACTTGATGAGGTATTAGAGAAGGCAGAGAAGCTGGAGACTAATAAACAGATTAATGTATCAGTTAATAAATCACCAGTAAATGGAAGTGCTACCCGAAATAAAAGTCCAGCAGTTGATCCTACAAATGCTTCCAATAAGAAGAATAAGGCGTCAAAGAGTGTGTGGCGCAAGGGTAATCCAGTTTCCAGTGTGCAGAAAGTTGTGAAGGAGCCACCAAGGCAACAGCCAAGAGATGTTGTAGCAGCAAAGATAGAAGCACAGAATGTTGCTTCTCTGAGACCTCCTCAACCTCCTCAACCTCCTCAGCCTCCTCAGAGAGTTCAACCAAGGTTGCAGGCAAAGCCCTCTGTTGCTCCTCCTCCTCCTCCTGTGGCTAAGAAGCCCGTTATTTTGAAGGACATTGGTGCAGCTCCCAAGTCCTCTTCCACTGATGAAAGTGATTCTGCTGGAAAGAAAAAAGAGCGCAAGCCAATCTTGATTGATAAGTTTGCTTCTAATAAAACCGTAGTTGACCCTTTGATGGCTCAAGCTGTTTTAGCCCCTCCAAAGCCAGGAAAAATGCCTGCTGGAAAATTTAAAGAAGACTTTCGTAAAAAGAGTGGTTCATTTGGAGCACAACGTAGGCGGCTAGTTGACAGTGAAGCTGAGCTTCATGATGAAGAGGCATCTGAGCTTGATGTTTCTATTCCTGGTGCTGTCACAGCAAGAAAAGGCAGAAAATGGTCAAAGGCAAGTCGCAGAGCTGCTCGGCTTCAGGCAGTCAAAGATGCTGCACCTGTCAGGGTAGAAATTATGGAGGTTGCTGATGAAGGTATGCTAACTGAGGAGTTGGCGTACAACTTGGCCATTAGTGAAGGAGATATTCTTGGATATCTTTACTCAATGGGAATAAAACCAGATGGGGTACAAACCCTCAGCAAAGATATGGTAAAGATGATCTGTAATGAATATGATGTTGAAGTTATTGATGTTGCCCCCATCAAAGTTGAGGAAATGGCAAAGAAAAAAGAAATTCTTGATGAGGATGACTTGGACAAGCTGGAAGACAGGCCTCCAGTTGTTACTATAATGGGTCATGTGGATCATGGGAAAGTGAGTTATATATCTTGTTTGATAACATATATATCTTCTGATGACATTTTTTGGCTGTTTTACATCAGAGTATTTCCTTAAGTTATTACATACTTGACATCCCATGATAAGCTATTTGATACATGTGTCGTGTTTTTCTGTTGACAGACCACACTGTTGGATCATATACGAAAGACCAAGGTATTTATATTTATGTATTGCACTGCATAATTTTTATCTGTGTTGTTTCAAAATTATGTCATCAGAGTACCTTACAGTGCTTTGAGCATGGTAATTGATTTAGTTGGAAAATTGAAGTACGGTGGTATTGCCATAGGTTGCAGCATCTGAAGCAGGTGGGATTACTCAAGCCATTGGAGCATATAAGGTACAAGTACCTATAGATGGCAGGCCACAAACTTGTGTTTTTCTTGACACTCCTGGACATGAGGTAAGTCCACTTTCATTTCTGCTCTTCTTTCCTTTTTCCTTTTTCGCGATTCCTTATTGGAGTTTCATTCAAATATATACACATATACATGTCTTATGTGAACTCCAGTATTAAGATTATGATGGTTTTCAATAGCATAAATTTACTTGTTTTTATAGGCATTTGGGGCAATGAGAGCTCGGGGAGCAAAAGTCACGGACATTGCAGTTATAGTAGTTGCTGCTGATGATGGGATTCGGCCTCAAACGAATGAAGCCATTGCTCATGCCAAAGCAGCTGGCGTACCTATTGTTATTGCTATAAACAAGGTACAGTAGCACTAGTCTTGACATTTTCTATTTTGTTGGCTGGTTGGCTCTTGTTGAGTGATCCTCTCTATAAGCTTTAGCTTTAGCTTTTAAGGCTGGTGATAATTTTAACATTATATTTGAGTAGAAGGTATTGAGTTTGATTACTGTCTTTTTTCCATTTGTTGATTAGTTCATGTGTTGGGTTAAAAATTTGTGTTTGACCCACATGTGAGCTATAGGGTTAGTTTAAACTTTTAGAGTATGTAACATTTTTACAACTCCCAATCCATTATTCCTAATATGTATAGCATCTTTGGTTTCTCCAATGTTCTAGATTGATAAGGATGGAGCTAACTCAGAGAGAGTCATGCAAGACCTTTCTTCAATTGGTTTGATGCCGGAAGAATGGGGTGGTGATACTCCAATGATTAAGGTGCTGAAACTGTTGAGATTGGACTTCATCTCTAGAAACTCTTCAATATTTCTGTACTAATTTATCTTATAACTTCTTAACAGATCAGTGCTCTTAAAGGGGAGAACATTGATGACTTATTGGAGACTGTAATGCTTGTTGCTGAGGTATGTTTGATATTGTGCAACTTGTTGAATTTATCTTTCTCCTTGGAGTTCTTAGTACTTGATTCACGAAGATATCAATAGTCCTATTGATCATAGTTTCGGAAGTGTATCTTAGAACCCTATATTCGTAAATATTAATATCTTACTTGTTGTTCACTTGTGTTTCTTATCTGCATTCTCTATTTGATTCTTGGTGATTCTTTCCATATATATGCCATGAACCCTGAAAGTTTTGAAGGATGCGATAATTTCCTCTTTGGACAATCCTGTGCTAACACCTACCTCCTTACACTCAAACCACCATGGTTACTTTCTGCTCTGTGAATGTCATAATATTGATAGGTCCAGAAGTATTATCATGCTTGATTTGGAAAGTGTTTGTGTTTGTATTTCTTAATATTATTTGTCTGACATATGCTCTACTGTAACTCTCTGTTTGTCTTTTCATAGTTGCAAGAGCTGAAGGCAAACCCTCACAGAAATGCAAAGGGCGCAGTAATTGAGGCTGGTCTTGATAAATCTAAAGGACCTGTAGCTTCGTTCATAGTGCAGAATGGCACACTGAAAAGAGGTGATGTATTAGTGTGTGGAGAAGCTTTTGGAAAGGTTGGTTGATTAAGAGTTGAAATGCTTGTCTTTGATTAAAATGAGATGTACTTTCGATTTTAACCTATGTCACTGAATTTAGCTTCTTAGAGATCCATGGATGCTTAATCTATACCTACACCTTTTCTATCTTTGTATCATGTAGGTGAGGGCTTTATTTGATGATCAAGGGAAGCGTACTGATGAAGCTGGGCCTTCAGTCCCTGTCCAAGTATGAGCTTCACTAATTTTTAAGAGTGTTATCTATATAGTGTTACCCCATAGTTCAGTGCTTCAAGCTGCTTCACTAGTCATTTGGATATTGTAAAACATTTCTTTATCTTAGACACGTTCGATAGATGCTAAACAATGACTGTTCTTTAATGATCTGACTTCTGATGAACTGAGATTAGTTCTTCCAAATTAAAAGTATGGGTAGCAGAAGCCTATTTATTGGCATCCTTAATTCCATCACGTCTGGTAGTTCCTCTTTAAATAGGGAAGAACCTGAGATTATCAAATATATTCTATATTTCCTGTTTCTTATCTGTTTTGAGTTTAAGTCATTTTTATGCTTCTGCTGGTTCTTATTTACCATTGTTTTTTGCACATGAACAGGTCATCGGATTGAATAATGTACCATTAGCAGGTGATGAGTTTGAAGTGGTTGACTCCCTTGATGTTGCTCGTGAAAAAGCAGAGTCACGGGCTGACTTTTTGAGAAATGAGCGGATATCAGCGAAAGCTGGAGATGGGAAGATTACACTTTCCTCCTTTGCTTCTGCTGTTTCATCAGGAAAGCATACTGGACTGGACTTGCACCAATTGAATATTATTCTGAAGGTTGATGTTCAGGTATTCTTATCTATTCTCCTCTCACCAAACTATGAGATAGTTTTGCATAGAAGTGTTTCTGTTGCATTTGCTTAGGCAATTTACTCATGGTGTAGACTAGACATTTGTGTACTTCTCATTCCTTGCCACATTAGTGCTAAGTATATTCAATTGGCTTCTTGGAAATCTTATTAATCAGATAAGAGAGAGCCAATCTCTGGGGGCTACGGCCTTCATTGTTAATTTCCCTGTATCTCAACATTCTATTGGAAGGTAATTATGCTTTAAAATTAGATTGTTGAATTTGGGGTTGAACAGGAGTGCAAAGATTTTTGACTAGTTCAAGGAGGAAGATTTTCGTATTTTTTCCTTCAAGATTTTTATCTATTGAAGTGTAGATAAAATTCAGACATAATTTTCCATGGTAATCTACACTGTTTATATGCTTTTGAACCATAAAAGGTGTAGAAATGTACCTTTTATGTTGAATTTTATTAAAAATAGATGAGCGGTTTCGATAGCTAAGCATGTTAAGTTTTAGTTGACTTTTTATTGCTGCAAAGTTATCTAAAGATTTATGAGGTTCTTAATTTATTAAGAACTTTCAGAAGTGTTATCAAACAATTCTTGTTCAGTTCAGTTTTAAGAAATGAATTACATTACAAAACAAGGGCTAAATCATGTTTAAAGGTTAAATTTATTCATCCCCAAGTGCCCAGGCCTCCCCTTCCCAAGCACAAAAAAAAAAAAAAAAAGAGTGTGTAACACTCATAATGCAAATCTTTCTACTTCTCATTCACATCTTTCATACTATTTTACTGTTGTTCGAGTCAGAGTAACTCTTTTTCCACAATGATGATATTTGGGATGCAGATAGAATAAATAATATCAAATAATAATTTGATCAAACTGACGAAGCATGTATACATTTACAGGCTGAAAGGAGGAACAAAATTACATGGATGATCTGACTAGCTTTGCCTATTTGCCTATAGAAGAAAGAAGAACATATTTATGCTCTAAAATATTTTTTCTTCACACTTATAAATTTGATCTAAAGTGTTTACAAGCTGACAAGCTTCATTCATTTCTTCATAATAAATTACAATTCAACTTTAGTGTCAGAATCTCATGCCTAGTTGAACATTATATAAACAATCGGAGAGAGGGAGTATGTTTGATGCCTTTTTTTTCCTACTTTCCTCACAAAAGTTGTTTGGATTGTTTACCTGCATTTATCTGACCTTTTAAATTATGTATAGGGATCCATTGAAGCTATTAGGAAAGCACTTCAGGTCCTTCCACAAGATAATGTTACTCTGAAGTTCTTATTGCAAGCAGCTGGGGATGTGACTACTAGTGATATTGATCTTGCTGTGGCAAGTAAAGCCATTGTATTTGGATTTAATGTGAGAGTTCCTGGTTCAGTGAAGAGCTATGCAGACAATAAGAGTGTTGAGATTCGAATTTACAAAGTTATATATGAGCTAATTGATGATGTGCGAAATGCAATGGAGGGACTCCTCGATACTGTCGAGGTAATATATAATACTTTGAAGTCTAAACCAGGATTTTGCTATTGCCTTTATTCTTCTTGTTCTATGTCAATGAGGATGTGAATTCTAAAACTTAGTGGAGAATCTGAATTTGATGATCAGTATAGACTTATGGTAGTGATTGTGTTCTAGGAAAATAAACAACCTGCAACCTGCAAATATTTGTAGAACAGGGCTGAGGATGTTTATAATAATTGTATGTTTGTTGTTATTCACTTCTGTCTATGGACAAAAGAGCGGCAGCTCATGAGGGTGGATCTTCTAGAAGAAGAAAAATGAAAGACGAGGATAAAAATGAGCATAGACTCAATCAGCATAGGCGGAGAGAGATACATAGAGTGAGAGAGTGGGAGGGTATTAATTAACATTTCCAATTTCTCCTTGATTGTGTTCACATGCATGGTCCTTGACATTCAAATAGGAATAAAGCTTGATTTGTTCTTTGTAGGAACAAGTTCCAATTGGATCAGCAAAAGTACGGGCAACATTCAGCAGTGGGAGTGGCCGTGTTGCTGGGTGCATGGTAACTGAAGGGAAAGTAGTGACAGACTCTGGAATTCGGGTTCTGAGAAACGGAAAAGAAGTCCATGTTGGTGTAGTTGATTCTTTACGCCGGGTTAAGGAGATTGTGAAAGAGGTACATACATTTATATATATATAAGTTCTTGCTTCTATTTCTTTTGTGCATTATTGAATCTTTTTTTCCACAAAGAATGAGCATTCATGATCTATTTGTTAATATAATGTATTTCCGCCTACATGGTTTCATTTTTCTGTGTGCTGTAATATTCTAGGAATTTCATGAATAGACTTAAAGTGCCATTGAAGATTTAATATGAACAGCTTCTTCCCCTTCCATTTTCAACATTCTCTTCGGAAGTTTGATCCTTCTGATTAAAACAAATCAAAATAGAGATGATGAAAACTTACCAGTCTGAAACTTAACTTACAAGATATATTTGACTGTACCTTCTGTGTTAATTGTTCGTAACCTGCAAGACATTATATTTTCCTCCCATTGACAGGTAAATGCTGGACTTGAATGCGGAGTTGGAGTGGAAGACTTCGACAACTGGGTGGAAGGAGATGTTCTAGAGTTCTTCAACACCGTGCAAAAGAAACGAACTCTTGAAGAAGCATCAGCCTCAATGACAGCAGCAATTGAGGAAGCTGGCATTAAGATGTAAAAAGATAAGGCAACAACTAAACACTAAATTCTTCTTGCAATTTGGTATGTTAATGTGTGCAGAGGAGGTGCTTAAACAAGCTTGATTTGCTGCTACCTGACCAAAGAATCCCTCTGTGGTAGAGATTTTGATGCCCTTCCACTCTCATATATATATATATATATATATATATTCTGTTACTTTGTACATAGGATGTATATTAGGTTCAGAGCTCTTTTAGAGAGTATCTACCATTCATTTAAGATCAGTTCCATAATTCAGCAGAAGATTATATGTAACTAATGAAACAGTATAAGTTAGAGCATGAAAAAGGTAAAAGGGAAAAATGAATTTGATGCTCCCATTTTTATGCCTTCTTCATTTCTTCCTGTGTTACTTGAATCAATTGCTTAAATTCCTAATCTGCTCAAAATAGTAGTTTTTTTTAAATAATATAAACTTCAGAAATTATATATATATATATATATATGAAAGTAATGTGTGCAAATGCAATTTGGTCCCGCCGCTGACTAAATTGTTCAAATTCCCATCAGATAAGGGCAAAAACATCCATCTTCAACACTCTCTATCAATTCTTTTCTATTCATTCTTTCTTCAATACATTATATATATATATATATTTTGAAAGGAAATAAATCTCACAGTCCGTTAACATTGCACTTCGAAACTGACCGAACACACTGATTGAAGTAATAATGAGAGTCATGATTGAAGTAATAGTGAGAGTCATGAATACGAAATAACACAAAAGTACTTCGATACAAATTATTAAAGACGAAGTGGGACGAGATCCAACTTATCAAATATCCTCTAGAAGGATCTTGAATGTCCTGAAGGAGGTAATTAGTCAGGGGGACAATTGTCGATATTCTGAGACACTCAATCGACATGTGTCTTGATGACTCGTCAATTGGAGGTAAATTATTTTTACCACAGGAAGGTTAAAAGGTAAAAGTTTGGTTATAAATAGGAGAAAAAGAGAGAAGGACAGGACTTTTGGAACTCTTCATCTCCTTCACTCCATAATTATACTTCAAGAATACCACAGTTCTTAAGTTTATTTTCCAAAGACTCAATTCTAACAAAATCATTGGAGGGTCATCTTCGGAAACCCAACGTCGTTTGACTTTTCTTTGCAGGTACTTGATTCAGATTTGGAAGAGAAACTACTCAAGACAAAATTTTCTGATCAGTTTGGTTCCGTTACCGGGAAACGAAATTTTATCCAGACATTCGACAAAAGAATCAACATGAGTAGTCAAAGATCATTTCAGTCAACAACCAAACCGGTACTTAAAGAAATTTCAACTCCACAACCACCCAATCAAAGTCAGAATTAAAGGAATTATTGAATAAGGAAAGAATTCAAGAATCGACGGTACCAGTAACGTCAGTACATGTAGCAACTGCTTCTCAAGAGATTCAGCGTCTACAGCAAGAAGTCGAAAGGTTGCAGAAACGTCAGGAGTTAATGGATGACTGGGTTCAATTGCAACAGAAGGCTGCAAACTTAGGAGAAACGCTACCTCCTATGAGTTTCCAAGTGATGCCGCTCGTTCATCAGTCAGTACACTCACAAGTAGCCCAGAGAGCGATGAAGAATCCTCATGTTCCGTCCCACGGATTCCAAAGAGATCCCCGAAATATGATGAATGTAAATCCAGCTTCATACAAGCTGATGGGTGAAACTTCAAGAGCGCCTCAGAGAAGCGAAGTTGGGGAGTCCAGACATCGCATTCATACGAGATTATCGCCCGGAATTGAACGAGTGGCAAACATCAAAAGGGCACCTGAACATCAAATGTCAACTGCAAGGTCATTGTCAAAGTCGATGATAAAGAAGGCTTCTCGATAGGTATCAGCAAAGAAAGGAGCCGAAATGATTCGAAAGGCTTTTGAGATGGGACATTTCGAAGCATGGATTAGAAACGTCCTTCCGGATAGTAACTTAAAGTTGCCTCAATTTGTTTTGTATAATGGAAGGACGAAGCCACAAGAACACATATGTAGGTACAAATCAGTGATGAGTTTGGTGTCCGGTGATGAAGCCATACTTTGTAAAGCCTTTCCCAGTACGTTAACTGAGAAAGCTTTGACGTGGTTTACCTCTCTAAAGGCAAATAGTATTGATTCTTGGTATACATTGGAAATGAAGTTTTTGGATAAGTTTAGTACAGCTGGCGAGCTTCCTAAGATGAGAGGAGATTTGACCAATGTTAAGCAAAAAGACGATGAACCCCTCTTAGAATATTTGGAGAGATTTAAGAGGATTTACGACGAAATTGAAGGTCTAAGTCAGGACACAGTGATTACTTGTTTCGAGGGAGGTATGAAATCTCACGCCCTCAAAATGGAGTTCGGACTTCGACACCCACGAACGATTGGAGAAATGTTTAAAACAGCGAAGCATGTCGCCTTAGCTATTGAACAACCAGATCGAAAAACAGTTGTGCTAAAAGATGTGGTCGACGTTAATAAGGGTGAAAAGCCCAAGGTCGACTCATGCCTTGACGTGCCGAAAGGTAATTTTAATAAAGGGAAACCTTTCACTTCGGGAGGAAGATCGAACTCCCGACCGAATTTTAATACCGAAGGAAGAAATCGAAGTTCAAAAAATGAAAAGTCGTTCGGACTAAATATACCCGTGGAGAATGTGGTCGCGGTATTAAAGGAAAAGTATGGAGTCAAGAATCCGCCCCCTCTGAATCCGCTTACTGAAGGAGTCCGAGATCAGAGTAGATATTGCGATTTCCACCAAAATTATGGTCACAACACCGAATATTGTTATCAGCTAAAAAGGATTATTGAATCCTTGAAAAGGAAAGGGTTATTAGCGGAATTCATGAAAGATGAATCACCGTGCAAGCAGAAGTCATTAAAGGGGAAGGAAAAAGTGATTGACGTTATTATTAATGAAGCTCCATCAATGGCCTAGTTAAAACGACATATTCACTTATTGAAAGAATCATATGTCGCCTCGAAAAGTTTGGAAAAGGAGGATGTCATCTATTTTACGAAGGCAGAATTAGTGCCTACAAGCGGGAAAAAACTGAATCCAATAATATTGGACGTATCAATGACCATCTGAATTTCCAGCAGTTTTTAGTACGTCGAGTTTTAGTAGACTCTGGAGCCTCTTCAAATATATTGTATTATCAGTGCTTTCGAGATATGGGGCTGGGAGAAGAGATGTTAAGGCCTACTTCGATGAAATTAGAGGGATTCACCACTCATAAGGTAATGACCAAAGGTATTATGACATTAAGTGTGACCCTCGGCACTGGGTTTGCAAGTCGAACTGAGGAAGTCGAGTTTTATGTGGTAGACGCGCAGTCAGTCTATAATGCGATCCTGGGCACGCCGGCACAAGCAGCCTTTGACGCAGTTATTTCTGTCCCACACCAGCGGGTTAAGTTCCCAACTAAAAAAGGAATCGAAATGGAACTAAGTAACCCAAATGGAATATTGGATTACCTAGTTAAGTGCAAAAAAGTCAATCCCGACATGGAACCCACTTCGTCTCCAATCGCAGTGATGTATGAAATCGGGGACACCTCGACTCTGACACAGGCTCTCGAAGAAGAAGTGAGTCATTCACAATCACAGGAATACGAAGAAATCATAGTTCATACACAATTCCCTGAACAAAAGGTTAAGATTGGACGAAGTCTGTTAGTGGAAGAAATGAAACAGTTGAAGGAGTTTCTGATTCAACATAAAGATAACTTCGCATGGTGTACTTCGGATATGCCCGGGATTGATCCGAGCATTGCTGAGCATAAACTGAATATTGATCCCACGATTGTCCAGTACAACAAAAAATCCGAAGATTTAAGGATGAAAGGGAAGTATCGATAAAAGAAGAAGTGGAAAAGCTCCTCCATGCCAAATTTATCCGTGAGATAACATATCCATCTTGGCTGGCTAATGTAGTCATGGTCAAAAAAGTTAATGGAAAGTGGAGAATGTGTGTAGATGTTACCGATCTAAATCGAGCTTGTCCTAAAGATGGCTATCCATTACCGAAAATCAGTTCTTTAGTAGATGTAACTTCAGGTTACAATACGTTTAGTTTTTTAGATGCATTCTCAGGCTATCATCAGATAAAGATGAATGAGGCAGACCAGAGACACACCTCTTTTCAGGCAGCTGGAAGAATTTTCTGTTATAATGTCATGCCATTTGGACTAAAAAATGCGGGGGCTACATATCAGAGAATGGTTGATAAAGTTTTTAAAAGGTAAATCGGCAGGAACGTCGAAGTGTATGTCGATGATATGGTAATTAAGACTTCTACAGGAAAGTCCCATTTGGAGGACTTAAAGGAAACATTTGATACCCTGACGAAGTACCAATTGAAGTTAAATCCGAACAAATGTACCTTTGGAGTGCACTCCGGAAAGTTTTTGGGTTTTATGATGACTGAACGAGGTATCAAGGCTAATCCGGAAAAGATTGAAGCACTTATGAAGATGGTGGAACCTCGGTGTGTGAAAGACGTGCAGAGGCTTAATGGATGTATTGCCGCACTTGGTAGATTCATTTCAAAATTAACCGAGTGATGTCTACCATTTTTGAAGACTTTAAAGCAAAATACAAAAACTTTCACATGGAGTGCGGAGTGCAAAGAAGAATGGGAGAAGTTGAAGGATTATCTCCAGAACCCTCCTCTCCTAAGTTCGCCCAAAATGGGTGAGGTTTTGTACCTGTATTTATCGGCATGTAACCTAGCTGTAGCTTCGGTTTTACTTCGGGAGGTTGCTCATAAACAACTCCCGATTTATTATGTAAGTAAAGTTTTAAATGAGCCTGAATCCAGGTACCCTAATATAGAGAAATTTGCTTATTCTTTGGTTGTTGCTGCACGGAAATTACGAATTTATTTCACTTCCCACACAATAGTGGTTTATACTAATTCACCACTTAAACAAATTTTTCATAAAATGGACCAGTCCGGAAGGATGTTGAAATGGTCCATTGAATTGTGTGGATATGATATTAAATTCAAACCTCGCACAACAATCAAAGCACAAGCTTTGGCGGATTTTTTAGCGGAAACTTCTTTTACGGAGGATGAGGGGCTAGCAGTTGTTCCTTATGAGTCCCAACCTCGGCGGTCCTTTAATCATTGGACTATGTATGTCGATGGGTCCGTGAACATACGAGGTGCGGGAGTAGGAATAATCATGAAATCTCCAAGTGAAGAACAAGTGGAGTATAAAAGCATTCGCCTCGATTATCCCGTATCAAATAATCAAGCCGAATATGAGGCTCTAATTCAGGGCCTGCTTTGGGCAATCGAAGCTGGGATTAAATCAATAGTTGTTCACAATGACTCTCAAGTGGTTGTTTGACAAATAAATGAAGACTATACGGTTAACTCTACAAATCTAAGGAAATATTTGGAGAAAGCCTTGGAGCTGAAACGATCGTTTGATCACCTCCAGTTGGATAAAATAGATTGGCAACAAAATAAGGATGCGGATCAACTTTCCCACGTGGCTTCTGGAGACATTCCGAATCATCCCCTCATCGATGTCGAAGTGAGTACTTCGTCTCTAGTTGACTCCGACCACTCGGTAATGGTGATCATACCCGGTGAAACCACTTGGATTGATAAAATCAAAAACTATATTGAACAAGACGTACTCCCATAAGATTATATTGAAGCGCAAAGGATTCAGAGACATAGTGCCTAATACGTGGTTCATGAAGGAATTTCATATCGCCAGTCATTTACCAAGCCCCTACTTCGATGTGTTCCCCCGTGTATGGTACAATCGGTCTTAGAAGAAATACATGAAGGAACTTGTGGAGGCCATCCTGGAGCTAGAGCGTTAGCCACGAGAATACTCCTTCAAGGATATTATTGGCCGACTCTTCAACATGACGCTTTGGACTTCGTCAGAAAATGTCACACGTGCCAGATCTTCGGTGACGTGCCACGTCTCCCATCGATACAGCAAACCCCAATATTAGCTACATGGCCATTTGACATGTGGGGAATGGACCTAATGGGACGGTTCCCAAAATCACGAAGTGGTTTTGAATACTTGGTAGTGGTTGTAGACTATTTCTCTAAGTGGATTGAAGCTAAACAACTGGCCAGCCCTTCAGAAGAAAACGTGATAAAAGTTTTCCATAACTCTGTTCTGTGTAGATTCGGATTACCCCATGCGGTAGTAACAGATCACTGTACACAATTTTCCAACAAGTTTACTGCGGAAACGTTTTCACATAAGACACTGGAAATCATCAGTGGCATATCCTCAAGGCAACAGACAAGCAGAAGCAGCCAATAAATTGATACTTCGAGCTCTAAAGAAAACCCTTCAAGGCACTTCGAAGAAATGGGTGGACGAGTTATACACTACTCTGTGGCCAGTCCGAACTTCGGCTCGGGGGCCAACTAGGGAAACCCCTTTTGAGTTAGTATATGGAAGTGAAGCCATTGCACCAGCCGAACTCGCACTTCCCACACATCGAGTCATAGCGTACAATGTCAATGATAATAATCAAAACCGGATATATGATCTCGATCTTTTAGATGAAAGACGCAAAGCTGCGAGACTCCGTATGGAAGTTTACAAAGGAAAGACTAAGTTGTACCATGATAAGAAAGTCGTTCATCGACCTCTACATGTTGGGGATTGGGTACTTCGGAAGATTGAAGGCACGACGAGAGCACTTGACGTAGATAAATTAACTCCGAATTGGGAAGGCCCGTACAAAATATACGACAAAGTCAAAAAGGGTACTTTTCGTTTGGTTGATAAAGAAGGAATTCTGCTCTGAAATCCGTGACACTCAGATCATTTAAAGAAATACTACGTGTAATTTGATCACATATGTGTCTCGAATATAAGTTTATGTCAAAGCTCAAGCTTGACGCCTGACAACTGTACAACACAAGATTTTAGATTTACTCGCCTCCATCCTTTGTTCAGTTGAAGGTATTTGTTTAAAGAATTTCTTATTCCAAAATAGTATCCAGAGTTGTTCATATTTAATTTATAGTTAAGCAAATTTTGGTATTTTGTTAACAAGTTAAAGTGTGAGAGTTTGATTAAAATCTTAAGTGTTTGTACTCCGAAGTAATGCCTAAATTTTGTTCACATTTAATTTAAAGTTGAACATTCCTGGGTATTCATTAGTTAACCGGAGCGGGAAGTTTTGGCTTCAAAGTAACTCTTTAAAGTTTGTTCACGTTTAATTTAAAGTTGAACATCCTTTGGCGTTCGTTAATTAATCGAAGTACAAAACTTGCCAAAATAAGATTCTAAATATTTATACCAAAAAGAAGGAACATGAGTACATTACATTTAAGTGCCCTCTGATGGTTCAGCAACCGAAGTTTGGCCAACTTCAGTTGGCTGATTTGCCTCAAAAGGGTTTACTTCATTTTGAACTACCGGGCACTCGCATCCTGAGCTTCCCCTATTTCCTTCACCAGATCATTGAAATTTGGTGAAGCTAAAGAAGGTGGATTCCAAACTCTTCCTTCACTTTGATCCATCTCCATTATTTCTTGCATTTCCTCTTCAGTGTAGGGCACGAAGTCGCACCCATCTCTGAAGCGTGGATCAGCCGGAGTACCCAAGTACACATGGACCATTCGTTTCTTGTCCGTAATGCATTGATGAAAATTCCGAAGTACATGTGCGCACCCACGTTCAAAAAAGCTGTTGCTCTTTTTAAAGACTTCGTCACCGTACTCTTCTGATTCATGGAATACTTTAATTACTCCAGAGGTATACTCCATGGACTCCAAAAATTTAATCCTCTCTATTTGAGTCCTACACTTGGCCTCAGTTTCTTTCAAATATTTACTCTGCTCGCGGAGTTGAGCTTTAAGATCTTCGTTAGCCCTCTTGTACATATTCAGCTGGTTAGACTGTTTATCTTTCTGTTCAATTACCGAGGCTAAATTCTCCTCCGCAGATTTCAACTTGGATTCAGAAAGCTCCAAGTCCGAGCACTTCGAAGACAGTGTACTTTCCAAGTCCGCACACTTCTTTTCTAGACTAATCACCATAGTCTTCGAAGTATTTGCAGATGAAGCCATACGACCAAGATGAGTGATGTACGCATGAGCCTAATAAAGAAAAGAGGGAAAATAATCAGATAACTTCGATAAAAAGAAAAAGGAGGAAGCATATGAAGAAATAACTACCTGAGATAGATGTGCTCCAATCTGACCAATGGTGTCCTCAGCACCCATAGAGTTACTCCGAGCACGAGCATATGTGTCGGAGTCCATAGCACGGGATAAAATCATTAGATTGGTCAGAAAGCATTAGATTGGTCAGTGGCGAAGTAGCCTTCTGGATTTCTTGGGAGAGTTTGAAAAGATCTCTCCCAGACTTTGGCAATACGAAGTCTTCCCTGGTCCATGGATAATCAGGGCCATGGGAACCTTCAACTGCCTTGCTTGTTTCCGGAGTATGGACAACTAAAGTCGTCGTCTCCTCAGACTCAGCAACAGTAGGCAGACGAGGACTTTGGACTACCCTTTTTCTTTGGCTCTCCGCCTCGCCTCCCTCGTGGGATCGTTTACCTTTTGGTCCTAATGAAACGGTCTTTTTACCATTTCCCTTATCTTCTTTCTTAGGAGGGGCAGCGGGGACCTCTGTCGAAGTGTCAACAGATGGAGTGGTTGCAGTAGCTTCCCCTGACAAAGCTGGCAAAGCAATCAGAGTTGTTTTTTCTATCGCCACTGCGGGGTTCGGATTGACATTGCCTATGGATTTTTCCCTTTCAGCCATGAGAGCCATGCGACGTCTGTTGAAGCCAGAAGCCATTTCTGTGGAAAGAGAGAAAGGAATTAAAAAAAAAGGGAAAAAACAAGAAGAAAGAGAGAAAGAGTACTACAACAAGAGCGAAGTTAGAAATATCATCAACCTTTGCTCTTTTTGGGAAGACAATCAAAATTATTAGGATCACTACACTTCGGGCATTCATTCGAAAATACCCTATTGGGGTGTAACCTCCACATAGGATACTCGTTGTTATCCTCTAAGCCTAACTCTTTTCTACGGGCTTCAACTGATAAACCCCCATTCCCACAAAAATGCCTACTGTTATTGTCTAACAAATCTTTGGTATAGAAAATTTTGGTTTGACTCTTAGGGTCATCTCCTAGTTCAGATCGGACGTAATCCAAAAACGTTTTATCTGAGTCTGAGTACTTCGTCTTTTTATATACTTTACTCAAAGGAAGAAGAGACTTACGTTTAGGATAAAAAGGAAAACCTAAATTGGATTCTATACAAACCCATCTCTCCCTCCAAAGACTAATTTTATTGGGAGCGGACTCGAAGAGAGTTACTACGTTTGGACGCAGACGAAGTGAAAAAGTTAAATTGTTCATGCGAAGTGTGGAAAAAAAAGGTACGAAGTAAAAGATCAGAAGCTTTGACGCCTATTCGTCTACACAAAACCACAAGAGAAAAGAAATATCTAACCCCGTTTGGATGAATATGAGCGGGTTAGGAACAAATAGTGTGTAGAAAATCACAGAAAGCGGGGTCTAAAGGTAAGCGGAGACCACAAAGGAAATGTTCAACTGGAATGGGAATAAAATAATCGCTCATTGGTGGACAAAAGGGCAAGTGAAACATCCTAAACCTAGTTTGGTCCATATCTATAGACGAAGTACTCTACTCTCCTTTTTCATGATTTTCCTTCAGAACGAAGTCACCAGATAATTGTTTTTTTGTCTTAGGGACATTACCAAAATCTTCAAAATCATCATCCTCATCCCCGTATGGGTCAGTGGGATTTGGTATGTCCTTAGTGGTAAAACCAGAAGCAGTGACTCCGGCAAATGGTTCTAGGAAATTTAGGATCTAAGGGAACGGCTACCGGGATTGTTAAGCTATCATATAAGATTTTCGACGAAGTGTGAACTACTGAAGCCACAGATACGTCTTCAGTGATGGCCGAAGTATTGCCTGATATTCTCTTACTACTCACACTTTTTTCACTCGTACCACCATCTTCTTCAGACTTTTCCTCAACTGAAGGAGATCGTGAGTCATTGGACCCTACTTCAATGACCTTAGGAGTCAAGCTCTCAAAGTTCTCAGTGTTTGACATGATGACCTAAGGATGAGTATTAAACAAGAAATTAGTCCAAGTCTTTGAACTTCGACTAAAAAATTAAATCCGTTTAAAAAACACGCCACACTGGCAATCCCTGCTAAATATATATCCTTAAAGTCCTTTTTTCCAAGAAAACAAGTCGTTTCTTCTCCTACTTCTTCCCCCTTTTTTCTTTGACTATAAAAATAATACTACCAGAAAACCTAATACTTCTTCACCCAAAATCTATAATCACACATATTCTCCATAAACTTGTTCCTATTTACCCTTTCACGATTTAAAAACAATAACCCTAAAACGAAACCCAATTATAGTTAAATAGAAGAAGAACTCGTTTAATACCTTACTTTGTAGAAGAAGTTGATGAAATCGGAAACTTGGTTGGAATGAATCAAATTCGAAGACGAAGCAAAAAACCAAAGAAAACGAAACAGAGTAAACGGAAATGATGCTTGGAGATTCGCAAGAGATGATATTTTTGAAGCAAATGTGAAAATAGTACGCAACCACTTTTGAAAAATTTTGTAAAGGAGAGAAAGAAAACGCTTCGAGGGTTTTATAGACGCTGTGTAAAAGTTGTCTTTCAAATTTTCCTTAATGTTATTTGTTTATTTTATTCTTTATTATCGATTATAATAATAATATTTCAAAAGGCGTGTGAGAAACGCTTCACAAGAAGTGATCTTTGTACATCGAGTCACGCAAGTCTTAAATCCGGCAGTTTCTGATCCCAAGCCTGCTGCCTCGAAAACCTAAACGCAATGATGAAACAAATTTTTAATCTCCCTCCACTCATGAATGATAGTTATCACTCCCGGAACTCCGAAAGGAATTTAAAAAACTCTTAATACTCTTTTCATACTCCGTCACAAAATCCAATGCATAATTTTACAGATCTGAAGATTGAGATAATTAAATCAATTTTCTCAATCTTGGAGGCCACTGAAAGAAAATAAATCTCACAGTCCGCTAACATTGCACTTCGAAACTGACCAAACACACTGATCGAAGTAATAGTGAGAGTCATGAGTACGAAATGACACAAAAGTACTTCAATACAAATTATTAAAGACGAAGTGGGACGAGACCCAACTTATCAAATATCCTCTAGAATGATCTTGAATGTCCTGAATGAGGTAATTAGTCAGGGGGACAGCTGTCGATATTCTGAGACACTCAATCGACAGGTGTCTTGATGACTCGCCAGTTAGAAGTAAAATATTTTTACCACAGAAAAGTTAAAAGGTAAAAGTTTGATTATAAATAGAAGAAAAAGAGAGGAGAGAACTTTTGGAACTCTTCATCTCCTTCACTCCATAATTTAACTTCAAGAATACCACAGTTCTTAAGTTTATTTTCCAAATACTCAATTTTAATAAAATCATTGGAGAGTCATTTTCGGAAACCCACCATGGTTTGACTTTTCTTTGCAGATACTTAATCTAGATTTGGAAGTGAAATTACTCAAGACAAAATTTCGCGATTAATATATATACTTGATGTAGAAAGTTACTACTGCAGATCGTGGATCTTAATATTGGATCAATATTGTTAGTTAATTTGGTCCCCTCTGTTTAGGATAAGTCGGTCGATCTTGAGGTTTCAAGAAGCGTACGTGGCCACACACATATCTTTCTATATATATATATATATATATATATATATATATATATATATATATATGTATATATATATATGTATGTATGTATGTATAATATGAAACAGTATTAAATGATGGCGGAATTGATGTACGTACGTACTACTGCATGTTCTGGTGAAAGAGATTAGATGATAATTAAATTAAACAGTATATGGTTACCTAAAGAAGAAGGTGCTGACGTCATCTGAAAATGATGCCAACAACTGGACTCTACTCATCCTTCTTCCACGAAATTTCCGAATATATCTATTTTCAATTCTTTTTTTCCCCCTCCATTTTTATAAGGCAAATTAACCTATATAGTCTTGAGATTGGTCCCAAGTTATATATTTTTTTTAGTAGAATTGGTTTCGAATTATAAAAAAATTATAATAATGGTCCTTTAGTTAAAAATTCTGTAAAAAAAACTCTAAAAGTATTTATGTTACTGTATTATTTAAATATATTCAATAATAGATAGATTGAAATAAATATTTTTAAAACTATAAATATTTGGTGATATTGGTCTCTAAATTAATTTTTTTTTGTAAAATTAATCCCTAAATTATAAAAAGATTGCGACATTAGTATTTATGTCATTACACTATTTATATATATATTTAATATATATAATTTTTATACATATACCTTTAAATAATATTTCAATATCTATTTTTATCTTTTCTTCATGTTCTTTTTGTTTGAATTAAAAAAAAAAAATTCATACAATTTTTTTTATTATTTGCGCCAATTAATTTTTTATAACTTTTTATTTGTTGGAAAATGAAAATAAAGAAAGTAGAAGTGAAAGAGAAGGAGGAAGATGAAAAGAAATAAAGATGAAAATGAAATTATATGTATATATGTTATATATTATTAAATATATTTAAATAGTGTAATAACATAAATATTTTGAGTTTTTTTTAAGGAAAAGATCAATCTCACAATTTATTTTTTATAATTTGGGAACTAATGTCACCAAATATCTATAAATTTAGTGACTATTTATGTCAATCAACTTAAGTTGATTATTAAATATATTTAAATAGATAGTGTAGTGATATAAATATTTTTGATTTCTTTTTACTTAACGATAATTTAACAAAATTTTTAATGAAATGACTAATGTCATAAATTTTTTTTATAGTTCGGAATCAATTCCACCAAAAAATAATAATTTGAGAACTAATATCACCAAACTTTTATAATTTGAGCATTATTTATATTAATTTGTCGTTTTTATAACTGTTTTATTAGTTTTTCTTTATTTTATGAAAGTTAAAGATTTTGTAATAATTTTTAACATTTTTATTACGTAATTTTGGGCAAGAATTAAGATTTTGTATAGTTGTCGTGGTAGCATTTTGCAAGCGTGTGAACCACACTGTTTGCTTTCCCTCCACACCAGGTAACAAAACAATGCCTAATTTGTTGGAGTGCGGATTATATATATATATATATATATATATATATATAAGTGTATTTTAGGTTTCATATTTAATACTTTTATTATTTTTATGTAAAATTTATATTTTTTATTTATAATTATGTTAAAATAAATTCTTTTCTAATAGGGTTTGAATTTGGAGGGTTCCAACAAGTTGCATGGATGCTTTTAATTAAAGGCAAGGAATTTTATTGGACGAACATATTGCATGTGGAATATGAGAGAATAAACCAAGAATTCATGTACGATTGATTGTCTTCTCTTATAAAAAAAAAATGGTGATTTCTTGACTTATTTACGAAAAAGTAATTATTTATTTCGTTTTAAAGAGAATTTTTCATGGGAAAAAAGAAGGAAATAACCAAATTTTCCTTTTGAATATACATAGGAAAATGCTTCCAATTAAGCTACGGAAAAAAACCCTTTTGGTTTCTAGTCTCAATTTTGACGCCTAACAAAGACAATCATGATTAATGTGTATTCATTTTCCATGGAAAAGTCCGTTCATGTTTTGAATCTTCCAGGTATATGCATAATAACGATAATTTGTCCATTTTAACTCCTCATAATTTTCCTCATTTAACACTAAATTTAAACCATTTTTATCAATTTTGAATCAACTCTAAAAAGATATGAAATAACAATTTTGATAATAGTTTGTGTTGGTTCAAAAAATTAAGATATAAAATAGTTTGATTATGAAAATGATAATTATTATGAATTAGAAAGATTGAGAAAACAAGTAAATGAAAATCTTTTAAAAGATTTTGGATTGTAAATGTTTCCATTTGTGTAGTCATTTTCTACAAGCTAAAAAGGTAACAAAATCATTAATACAAAAAGCAGAAAAGGCTGCACTAAAAGTAACATTTCAAGAAAGAGCAATAACCTACACAGCACGTCACACAACTCTCCATGGATTATTTCTTCTATAAATTCCTCACATTGTTTCTTTTTTCTCTCCCCAACAATTCCCATTCCATCTTTCAACCAGCAAAAAAAAAACATACATACATATATACATACATATATATATATATATATACACGAAAATGGCTAAAATTCAGAGATCAGTGAGGTTTATAACAGAAGTAGCTCCACCCAAATTCATCTCTATGATAAAGCAGCAGCGTCCATTAACCAAAATTCTTGATACTATCAATGAAGAAGAGGCTTATGTATCAACCCTAATTTCTTCTTCAACCAAAATTCTTCCTCGTCGTGATACTTCTCCCTTTGCATAATTTGTCAAATGAGCATTTCTTGTGGTCTCTCAACTTATTATTTTTCTTTTTCCCTACTCATATATATATATATATATATATATATATCTATTTATGGAATTCTCCATTAAAACTGTTCTCAAGAAACT
Source organism: Asclepias syriaca (assembly GCA_027405835.1). Lineage (NCBI taxonomy): Eukaryota > Viridiplantae > Streptophyta > Magnoliopsida > Gentianales > Apocynaceae > Asclepias > Asclepias syriaca. The sequence goes on along the minus strand of CM049930.1, from coordinate 4,702,544 downwards.
TCATACATTGCTGTTCTTTTCACTGCCACCATTTTTATAAGGGGTATGTGAATGAGTAGCGGTTTTGGTTTCTAACTTCACTGGGAATTTGTATTTTTTTTTTTTTTGTTTATGTATAATAAAGATCTGCATTTCGGCAGTCAATTTAATCCCCCACAAGAAATTGATATTGTTGTTTCTTCTTCTTCTTTACTAGTTTAATTAATATGCCCATATTTCTATATTTAGTAAGTACTCTTTGAAGTGGAAAAATGCCACGTGGGCAGATATATACCAGGTTATTAGAATATATTAATAAAATAAAATTAAAATATAAACAAATTAGTATCATTATAGTTATAAATTTAAAACTTTCAGAAAAAAATAAAAAAAAAATTCATTCAATAATAATAATAATAATAATAATAATAATAATAATAATAAAACAATGAAAGCTTAGGAGACATTCTCCAGCGGGATGGATAATTGTAGATATCCTCTTGTTGGATAAGCACAAACAGAAAGTGCAACGGAAGTAATAAAGCCTTTTCTCCAAGCAATGATCAAGATAGACAACAAAACTAAATATAAACTCCACAAAGAACAGTAATACGCCAAATAGATCACAATGACAATAAAAATAGAGAACACACTATTTACGTGGAAAATCCTAAATCGGGTAAAAACCACGGGACCGTATAACAACGCTACCAAAACTTCCACTAATCAACAATAACCAAGTGGGTACAACAAGTTCTCCTCCTAGTAAGCACTAGAGGTAAATACAATCATCAAGGAATCTCTTGGCACCACAACAATCAATAATTTCACCATAAACATAAATAAGTGACAAAAACATAGGTCTGACAAAGCAGCCAAAGAAAAACACTTTCTAGACATCAAAATGAAAATATGACCGTAAGATCTGAAGATGAGGATGTGAGGAACAACATACTAAAATTTGAGCATGATCGGACTTCGTTTGATCTTTAATCTGAACCGAAAACAATCTGCTTCTCCACTCTCTTTCTTATCCTCTTTCTGTTTCCCCAGCTCTTCCTTTTCACCTTTCTGTTTTCCCACATTCTTTCATTTTTGGCTGCTAACATACTCTAAAACAAAAGAAAATTCTTCATGGGCCAAAATAAAATAATGCTCAAAGGCCCAATACAAAAAATATAAAAAGTGTTGTCCAAATAAAATTGGACACTTCCTCCATGTAGGAGGGATAATTCCCAACAAATCTCCCCCTCACTCCTGCATGGAGTGAGTAAACAAACCAGCCTTCTCTCGGCAAAATACAAGCTTCTCCTTTGGCAAGATCTTTGTCAACATATCTGAACAATTTTGACTTATGTGAATCTTCACAAGCTCAAAAGACTTGTCCTCCAAAGCTTCTCGAATCTAGTGATATCTTCTCTTAATATGTTTGGTTCGAGAATGAAAAATGGCATTCTTGGCAAGGTGGATGGCGCTCTGAGAATCACAATGAAGAAGATAATTTTCTTGTTCCAAACCAAGCTCTTCAAGAAAATTTCTCATCCACAACAACTCCTTGTCTGCCTCAACAGCAGCTATATACTCTGCCTCAATAGTGGATAGAGCAACACACTTCTGCAATTTTGATTGCCATGAAACTGCAGCTCCAGCAAATATCATCAAGTATCCTGAAGTGGACTTTGCAGTATCAACATCCCCAGACATATCTGCATCGTGTACCCATAACACAGGATGTCTAGTATCAAAACATAAACAAACTTTGGAGGTACCTCTAAGATATCTGAGAATCCACTTCACAGCTGCCCAATGCTCTTTGCCCGGATTTGACATGTAGCGGCTAACAACCCCAACTGAGTGTGCTATATTTGGTCTTGTACAAACATGACATACATCAAACTACCCACAGCCGATGCGTAGGGCACATTCTTCATCTCTTGTTTATCTTTCTCAGTTGTAGGACACTGCTGCACACTCAATTTCATGTGGCCTGCAAGTGGAGAGCTCACGGATTTGGCCTTGCTCATGTTAAATTTGTCAAGTACCTTCTCTATGTATCTTTCCTGTGATAGCCAAAGCTTCTTGTTCTTTCTATCACGAGTGATCTTCATGGCCAATATCTCTTTAGCAGGTCCTAAATCCTTCATTGCAAAGGACTTACTCAATGACTTCTTCAAGCTAGAAATTTTTATGGTGTCCTGGCTAACAATCAGCATATCATCTACATATAAAAGGAGAATAAGAAAATCACCTTCGGAGTAGTTCTTCACAAAGACACAATGATCACAATTTGTTTTGTGGAAGCTATGATCAACCATACATGATTCAAATTTCTTGTACCACTGTTGAGGTGCTTGTTTCAAACCATACAAACTCTTCTTCAATCGGCACACCAAGTTCTCATTTCCCTTAACCTGAAAACCTTCAGGTTGCTCCATGTAGATCTCCTCATCAAGGTTACCATGAAGAAATGCTATTTTGACATCAAGTTGCTCAATCTCCAAATTCTTGCTAGCAACTAAACCAAGTATAACTAGAATAGAGGACATCTTCACAACAGGAGAGAATATTTCATCAAAATCTATGCCCTTCTTTTGACTAAAACCCTTCACAACCAGCCTTGCCTTGTACCTTGGTTGTGAACCATTCGCGTTAGACTTTAATCTATATACCCACTTGTTCTTGAGTGCTCTCTTGCCCTTAGGCAGCTCCATAAGCTCATATGTGTGGTTCTCATGTAATGATGTTATTTCATCTTGCATTGCATCAAGCTACTTCTCATGGTGCACATGTGACAGAGCCTCATCAAATGTCTCTGGCTCTCCTCCATCAGTGACTAACACATAATCATCCTCTGAAAATCTCGTGGATGGTTTCCTAACTCTAGTAGACCTTTTCAACTGAGGTGGTGGAGGTTGTGTATGTGGTTGTGGCTCTGGAGCATCATCATCACCATTGTCATGATGGTCATCTTCAGGAGTTTCATTTGTCTGATCATGGGTTTCTCCCCCATGATCATCGGGCACTGTGACATGAGGAAGAGATGGAACAAGATCAACAGTGATGCATGAAGAAGAATTTGTATGCTTCTTCTCACAATTTTCAATGGTCTGATCTTCAAAGAAAACCACATCTCTGCTTCTGATCACTTTCCTATCACGCAGATCCCATAGTCTGTACCCAAACTCATCATCTGAATATCCCAAGAAAATGCACTCTTTGGTCTTCTTATCAAGCTTGGATCTCTCATCTCTAGGAACATGAACAAATGTTCTACAATTAAAGACTTTCAAATGCTTGTAGGAGACATCTTTCCCGGACCAAACTCTCTGAGGTACATCACCTTTAAGAGGAACTGAAGGGGAAAGGTTAATCAGATATATTGCAGTGAACATCGCCTCTGCCCAAAAAGACTTTGGCAGCTTAGCATGAGATAGCATACATCTAATTCTCTCTACAATAGTTCTGTTCATTCTTTCTGCAACTCCATTAAGCTGAGGTATCTTTGGAACTGTTTTCTCAAGCTTGATGCCCTGACTTTTGCAATATTTATCAAATGGACCCCTGTACTCACCAACATTATCTGATCTAACACATTTCAATTTCCTACCACTTTCTCTTTCAACTCTGGCATGAAACTCCTTGAAAGTGTGAAGTACATGATCTTTACTTTTCAACACAAAAGCCCACACTTTTCTAGAAAAATCATCAATAAATGTTACAAAATATTGTGCACCACGATGTGATTTAACATCCATAGAACAAACATCAGTGTGAACAAGATCTAAAGCATGCTTTCTTCTATATGGAGAACGTGTGTGAAATGCAACTCTATGTTGTTTTCCAGCCAAACAATCAACACAAGAGTTTAGAGGTGTACCTGAAATATCCGGGAGATAGTCTTTCCTCGAAAGAGTCTGCAGGCCCTTCTCACTCATGTGGCCAAGTCTCTTATGCCACAAATCACCGGAGTCATCACCTGCTACATTGGCATCTCCAGTGCATACTTTGGCCTGCATAAAATAAAGTGAATTATGCTTCTTACCTCGAGCCACAATCAATTTTCCCCTGGAGAGTTTCCATTTCCCGTCACAAAAGTTGTTGGCATAACCATCATCATCAAGCAAACTAGTTGAGATCAGACTCAATTTGATATCTGGGATATGCCTGACATCCTTGAGCATCAACTTGCAACCAGTGGAAGTCACTAAGCAAATAGTACCCATACCGATAATCTTAGATGAACCATTATTTCCCATCCTCACAAAACCAAAATCGCCACTAGTGTATGATGAGAAGTACTCCATGTGTGAAGTGATATGATAAGATGCACCAGAATCAATCACCCAAGTACATTCATCACATGCTACGTTTAATAGTTCATGATCACCGATAATAAACAAATCATCATCACTAGATGCTAAGGTTGTAGTGTTCTTCTCTTCTGGCTTTTGCTCGGAATTCTCATTTTTCTCTTTTCTCTCCTTGGACATATCTCTCTTTTTCTTTCTACAAAATCTTTCAATGTGACCCGGCTTCTGACAATAATGGCAAATGAAATATCTTTTCCTTGATTTCGATCTCCCCTTGGACTTGTCTCTGTTGTGAGAATTTTTACTCTTTCTTCTCCCCCTGCTAGATTCTGGAATCACATTTGCTTCAGCTTGGCTAGGGTAACCAGACTCTTTCCTCCTAGCCTCTTCATTTAGAAGACTAGCCTTGACCAAAACCATAGTCATTTTTCCATCCGGAGTAGAGTTGCTAAGTGAAACTACCAAGGTATCCCAACTGTCGGGCAATGAGGAAAGTAACAACAAGGCTTGGAGTTCATCCTCCAACTTCATTTTCATTCCGACTAGCTGATTTACCACACCCTGAAACTTATTCATGTGCACAACAATGCTATCACCATCTTTATATTGCAACTTAACAAGTTTCCTTATTAGGAAAGCTTTACCCATAGCATTGTTTCTCTCATACATGGATTCAAGTTTCTGCCACATCTCAAAAGCATTAGTTTCATTAGCAACATGTTGCAACACACTCAAAGAAACAAACTGTCTGATAGATTCAAGTCGATCCAATCTTTTTCAACAACACTTGTTGGACGCTCTTTATACAAAATTGGGTCCAACAAATCTTTAGAACACAAATAATATTCAATACGAATTTTCCATATAGAATAATTTGTGGAGTCCAAGCTAACCATTCCCTGAACAATTACTTTATCATCCATCATTGACTACTCTGATACCACTTTGTTGGAGAAGCACAAACAGAAAACGCAACAGAAGCAATAAAGCCTTTTCTCCAAGCAATGATCAAGATAGACAACAAAGCTAAATATAAACTCCACAAAGAACAGTACCACGCCAAATAGATCACAATGACAATAAAAATAAAGAACACACTATTTACATGGAAAACTCCAAATCAGGTAAAAACCACGCGACCGTATAACAACGGTACCAAAACTTCCACTAATCAACAATAACCAAGTGGGTATAACAAGTTCTCCTCCTAGTAAGCACTAGAGGTAAATATAATCATCAAGGAATCTCCTTGGCACCACAACAATCAACAATTTCACCATAAACATAAATAAGTGACATAAACGTAGGTCTGACAAAGCAGCCAAAGAAAAATACCTTCTAGGCATCAAAATGAGAATCTGACCGTAGAATCTGAAGAGAAAGATGTGAGGAACAACATACTAAAATTTGAGCATGATTCGTTTGATTTTCAATCTGAACCGAAAACAATCTGCTTCTCCACTCTCTTTCTTCTCGTCTTTCTATTTCCCCAGCTCTTCCTTTTCACCTTTCTGTTTTCCCACGTTCTTTCATTTTTGGCTGCTAAACATACCCTAAAACAAAAGGAAATTATTCCTGAGCCAAAATAAAATAATGTTCAAAAGTCCAATACAAAAAATATAAAAAGTGTTGTTCAAATAAAATTTGGACACTTCCTCCGTGTAGTTGGGATAATTCCCAACACCTCTAATTCTTTCACAAGAAAAAAAAGAAAAAAAATGTTGTAATTTTTATTTTTGAAATTTAAAAGAAAAATAAAAAACAATAATGAAAGTGTCTTGCGTGGCAAAATGCGATTGGTTCCAACAAAATGTAAAAGAAATGCAAGTTTACATATTTGCCCGGTCTAGAATTTGAAATTTCAAACGATCAACGGTCATCTCCCATCATAACGGCAAACGTGAAATGTATCTTCTTGAAACGAAATCAACGGCTTAACAAAGGGCATGTCCTTCTTTCCGTCTCTCTGCTTCTGAGAAATCAAAAGAGAGAGAAAAAAAAAAAAGAGCATTTGAGAATTGAAATCCCTTTTCCACTTTTTTCACAAAGACTCTGTAGTATAGTATTTGATTAACCCCCACTTTCTTTTTCAATTCAAACTCCTGTTTACTGAATTTAGTTTGCGTGTATACATATGGCTGACCATGAGTGGAATGACCCCCTTCTTATCACTGATGTTTGTAGTCAACAGCAATTGAACTCTCAAGATCACGGTAAGACTTCAACTTGTATTCGGGTTTCTTGAATTTCTGCATTTTTCTTTTCTTTTTATTAAATTTTTGTTTGTAGAATTTGCAGACCCTTTAGAAGCTTCGTATAGCTCAAGAATTTCAGTTATGGAAGAGTTAGATCTAATCGATTCTACTCCTAACTCAATTAAAGGTAATGTTTGTGAAATACTGGCAATTCTTGTAGTGGTCTCAAATTCTATGGACGGGTACACTAAAAAGGAAACCGCATGTTATTTTACTTCTCCCGAAACTTAAATGTAGAGAGTAGATTTGATTATTGCATATTTTTTATGCAATGAGGAGATTGGAATTTGATTATAGGATAATTGAACATTTTCTTAATGAATTTTATTGGAATTTGATTATAGGTTTAAATTTAAATTTGGTTTGATATTTTGATGTTTCAGATAATTCTTCGCATGCGAGAAGCTCGGAAACAACTTCTGCTGAGACTTCACATAATGAGATTATGGAAAATGTGATTGATGGTATGAACTCTATAATTGAATTATTCAGATTTGATTTATTAGGGTTTTGAAAAAGTTTAATAGATTTTGCATTTTTAGGTAGAGCAATGCTGGGGTTCTCCTTAACATCTCCTGACTTGGTTATATGTGCTGGGTCTCCTGATATTCCAACTACTGGAATTTCTCTAAATAGTTATGAAGATTCAGCTGATTGCTTGAAAGGCTCCTCCACTGTAGTAGTCTCTTTGGAGAATGGAATTAGAGGCTCTGAATCATACTTGTCCATGGAGACCCCAAAAGTTGAAGAACCGTCAATCTTTGGGAAAGCAGCTATAGAAAATAACGTGTCTCAAGAAGCCTACTTTGAGCTTCCTAAGCCACCATTGATTGACAAAGAGTCACCTGAACAAACAATGCCTTTGATAAGTATTAATGTTGGCTCCTCCTGTACCACTGTTTTTCCAGGAGGAGCAAAATTTTCAGAGGACGTGCATTTCACTGGAGGTGATACTATGACAACTGACATTTCAGTTGGGGAAAGTGAATGTGGTAATCTTTATCAAAGTGCAAGATTTGGAAACTTTGCCTATAATTTCAAGAACATAAGGCCAGGATTCTACAAGGTTGATCTACACTTTGCAGAGATTGAATTTTATGATGGTCCTCGGGGAATGAGAGTGTTTGATGTTCACATACAAGGACAGAAGGTGAGAAACTAAAAATGTTTAAGGTACATTACTGTTATGATCATACATTGATATATGTTGATTTAAGTTTTGGCATAGGTTATTTCCAGCTTAGACATTTATGCTCGTGTTGGTGGAAATATGCCCCTAGTTATATCGGATATTAAATCCCAAGTTGAAGGTGATGAAGGATTGTTGATTAATTTTGAAGGAGTAAATGGAAACCCAATTGTTTGTGGAATTTCTGTTAAGAAGGATTCTAATGTTGGTGAGTTGGAAATATTCTCTATAGTTTCTCATCTTTTGCGATCTGTTTACATTTCATCCAAGGAACTGGTCTTTTCATGTCCTCATGAATGTGTTCTTTGACTTGTATTAGGCTCTATAGAAACTGATCTACCTGGACTGATGGGAGCATCTCAGCTGACACAATGCAAATCAATTGAAGTATACATACTGGCAGAAGCCAACTTGATATTTTACTTAGATCAGTTTAGAGATTCATAGGATTGATTTCTGATGCATATTGTTTTTGATAGCCTGTCCAGGAAATCGGAAATGGTACAACGGATAAAGACTTCTGCAGATCTCACATTGAGAATCAAATCCAGGAAAAGGAACACATAAACACAAAACAAGCACTTGAAGAACTTAGAAAGGAGAATGAACTAAAAAACAGAGAATGTCAGGAGGCTTGGAGATCCCTGAAAGAGCTTCAGAATGAGCTGATGCGCAAGTCAATGCATGTTGGATCACTTGGTAGGATTTCCTCAACTTATTAGTCTTACACATTTTTGGTTTACATGGTACATGTATATATGTAAGGAAAATGTTCTATTTGAAGAAATGATAACATAAACTGCTTAGAAAATGGTTTATGAATCTGATATAGTATGCTTAACTGATATTTCATCACCAATGTAACCAAGAGAAAGCATCTGCTATTGTTAACTTTGTCTCTGAACTATGTTACAATCAAGAGATAGTGCAGGTTCCATGGCTCAAATTTGAATTGGTTAGAAAAATTTTATTCCATCAGATCATGAGTTATATTAATCATGAAAATTTTGGTTTCAAATGTTTTCTAGACCATTTCATCATTGAACATTTTTAGGTACAACATTTTCAGTAGGTAATTACAGCAAATTCATGCTATAGGAATGTTTGCATAACTATAATCAATGACAATTTTGCAATATAAATTTTTACTTTTGAATCTCTGTCATACTCTTACATCTGAAGCATATCATTTCCTTACAGCTTGTGCCATTGAAGGACAAGTCAAAGAAAAGAGTAGATGGTTTTCATCACTCAGAGATTTGACACGAAAGTTGAAGGTAGTACTTCTTCGAGTATTATTATTCAATATCCTTATTCCTATGGATGGTTTCTCATCTACTTTTGAAATTCACTTTTTTAACAGATTCTAAAAATGGATCAGATCAAGCTTGCTGAAGAGGCTTCATCCTACAAAAAGTGGATAGAGGATATAAATGACATAAGCTTTGTAATTCAATCTAAATGTAACCATTTAATCCAATAATTGTATCTTGGGTTCTAATTTAAGACCTACCACTTTTTCTGATTCATGTATTTCTCTTAATAGTGAAAGAACACCTACAGTTACATGAGGATCTCAAAACCAAATTTAACAAAGGTGCAAAAGAGCAGAAAGAACTCTACAACAAGGTACTGGAGTTGAAAGGTAAGACATAACTTTACCTATGAGGCAGAGTTTTAAATCTGTTGGACAAGTAATGCTCATCTTTAGAAATGTTCACTTTCCAGGAAATATTCGAGTCTTTTGTCGTTGTAGGCCCTTGAACAGCGAAGAAATTGCTGAAGGGTCTTCAATACCAATAGATTTTGAAGCTTCCAAAGATGGGGAACTTACAATAAAATCAACTGGGCTACCAAAGAAAACTTTTAAGTTTGATGCTGTCTTTAGTCCCCAGGCAAGACAAGGTAGAGCCACAAATTTTGCATGCATCTTATGCTTATGATATTTTGGTCTCAATGCTCTGTCTAATGTTTCATTATTGTTTATTTGAATAGATGATGTCTTTGAGGATACAGCTCCATTTGCTACCTCAGTCCTGGATGGATATAATGTGTGTATTTTTGCTTATGGACAAACTGGGACTGGGAAAACTTTTACTATGGAGGGTACAGATGAGGCCCGTGGGGTGAACTATAGAACTTTGGAGATGTTATTCCGCATAATTGAGGAGCGAAAAAACACTTTTCAGTATGATATATCTGTGAGTGTATTGGAAGTCTACAATGAGCAGATAAGAGATTTACTAGTTTGTGAATCACAACTAGGACTTGCTACAAAGAGGTAACTTAAAATACTTGGTTCTTGCTTCAAGTTGAATACTAAAAATTTTACATGGTCTTTTTGAATGTTCATTATTTATTCTATCTTTGCAGCATAGGATTTGCTTAAGATCCTGTGCTACTATCATTTTATATATCAAAAAGACTTCCTTATTATGGACGTTTTTCTTATTGTCTTCGCGTATGAAAGGTCAAGCTGATACAATATACATTATGATGCAACGAACATTACTTGAAGAAATACTAGGAACAAAAAGAAAGAGAAAATTTATTACTGTAGAATTTCAGAGTGCATCATTAGTGCTTTCCTGTGCAGGCTGGAAATAAAGCAAGTAAGTGAAGGAATACATCATGTTCCAGGATTAGTTGAAGCTCATGTGAACAATATGAAAGAGGTATGGGAAGTCTTACAAACTGGTAGCAAAGGAAGGGCAGTTGGATCAACTAGTTCTAACGAGCATAGTAGCCGATCACACTGGTTGGTTTTTTCATTTCTGTTATGATTACATCTTTAGAAGTAAAGAGTAAAACTCTATTGGTGCTAAGAAGACCTTGCGTCATATTCCTTGTATTTGCAGCATTCATTGTGTTATGGTGAAAGGAGAAAACTTACTGAATGGAGAAAGCACAAGAAGTAAACTATGGCTGATTGACCTAGCTGGAAGTGAAAGGGTTGCTAAAACAGAAGTACAAGGTGAACGGTTAAAAGAAACACAAAATATCAACAGATCGCTGTCTGCGCTTGGAGACGTGATATCAGCTCTTGCTAATAAAAGCCCACATATCCCTTTCAGGTATCAACTATATATACACATATACTTTTCATGCAAATGGTGAACTGTTTCTAAAGTATTTGTTCTCTCATCACTTTCCTTTCTTGGCCTATTTTTAGAAACTCCAAGCTCACTCATTTGCTTCAAGACTCTCTAGGTATTTTTTGGTTTTCATTGTTCCACTGTCAAAAACTAGATGATAATTTGACATCATTTATGCTAACTAATTTACTTGGCAGGAGGAGATTCAAAGACATTGATGTTTGTACAGATTAGTCCCAATGAAAATGACCTGAGTGAGACTCTTTGCTCTTTAAACTTTGCAAGTAGAGTTCGAGGAATTGAATTAGGTCCTGTAAAGAAGCAAGTAGAAAGCACTGAGCTCTTGAAATGCAAACAAATGGTATAGAAAGATCGTTATTTATTTTCATTGTTTCCCCTAAATATGTATCCTGTTACAAAGAAATTCCTTTTTCTATTCACTTGTTAGGTTGAAAAGACAAAACAAGAGATGAAGAACAAAGATTTCCAGGTTAAGAGGCTGGAGGATACCATTCATGGCTTGGATATAAGGATTAAGGAGAAGGATATCAGAAACAAAAACTTGCAAGACAAGGTATTTTTTATGGTATTCCTTGGTTTTTTTTCTTCTTAAAGATTAAAAAGAAGAGGAGCAGAATTTGTGGATGAAAACAACATCTCTTGTTTTACTACTGATCAAAACGACCAATATTTGCAGATAAAAGAATTGGAATCACAGCTTCTAGTCGAGAGAAAGCTGGCAAGGCAGCACGTGGACACAAAAACAGCAGAACAGCAACAGTACATGAGAGAACAAGAAGATGAGGAAAACCGTGGTCCCAGAAGGCCAGTACTTGTTTCAACTACAACAATGGGCTCTTCTACCAGGACCTTTGCTGCTGCTAACCAAGTAAACATTACTCGCCCACTTTCTGAGAACAACTATAATAAATTCCCTTCAGTTGTTCCTTCCTCAGAGGGAGGATTTACCAAGCACAAAGAGTTCATGGAAAAAGAAAATGATCCCGAGATGGCTGAGCAATTGCAGCATATGATACCTCCTCCTCCTCCTAAAAGAACAGGAAGAGCTTCTATTTGTCCAGGTGCACAAAGGATACCAGCTTCCCAACTTCCACGGCGCAATTCTCTGATTCCTATGCCAAGCCTTGTACCAGTAACAACAACAACAACAACAACAACCAAGCTGCTGCCTTCTTCATTCTTGCCACTGGCATCAGCACCACCAATTCAAGCTGCTGCTGAAACTATAGAAAGTCCTAAAGTGTATGATGATGGTATGGGAAGTAAGAAACCGACCAGCAGCTGTCGTCTGTTGAGGAAAAGCCTCCAAAAGAAAAATCAAAAGAGGTCTCCAATGCTGCTGCAGCAGCATATCAGAAAGATGGGTGTGAATGTGGGAATGGAAAAAGTAAGAGTTTCTATAGGAAGCAGAGGGAAAATAATGGCTCATAGAGTTTTAAGCAGTGCAAGGAGAGTAACAAAGGAAACACAGCTTAAAGAAAGTAAGAGAGAAAAGGAGAGAGGCTGGAATATTGGATCAGCTGCACCAAGAACTGTTCTATGAATGATTATGTATGTTTCTTTTCCTGCCCTTAAAACATATATAATATATATATATATATATCTGTTTTCTTGATGAGATGATTCTTTCATCTGCTTTTATTGTATTTTGGTCGAATTGTGGTGTACATCTTCTGACACAGATATATATTAGTGCTGAGTTTTGTGCAGCATTAACTATTGTAGTTCAGTTAGTTAGTTAGTTGTCCATGATTGGAATGATGATTGTCATATTATTTAGTCATCTTATCTTTTTGTAACTTAAATTTTCTTTTCTTTATTATTTAGATTCTCTCTCCATATTCACATATTTTTTAATCTCTTAAATGTTTGGTTTTTACTTAATTTAAACAGCAAAATAACTTTGTGTATTAGTTTAAAAGTAAAAATAGGACAGAAATAAAATAAATGATAATATTGAAATTTCAAAAAAGAAAAATACAAATGTTGAAGATTAAATTTATTAACTTTATAATAAAAATAATAATAATTTACTGGACAATTTTAATCTCTAATAAATTTATCAATTTATATTTGATAAATTTGCCGATTTCATTATAACTTGCATTAAATTAAGAACCATCCATAAAACATACGAAAATACTAATACAAATTTAATGGAGACTAAATTCACTATATATATATATATATATATATATATTTTTTAAAAAGGCACATGCACTACTAGATTCAGAATTTACACGGTCTGCCTTCTAAATTTCTCAACATAGTGCTCATCCATACATGTATCGATGTGTACATTTTTTCTCCTTTACAACTTTAGTTCTTTCAAGAACTCATCCTACAAGTGGAGTTAGATGGAATCTGACACTTTTAAGTTTTCTTTTCTGCAAAAAAAAAAATAATAAATCTTGTTTGGAGATGACATCCGAAGTTTCCAAACTATGCCCGGAGTCTCTTCAACCTGCATATGGAAAAAAAAAAAAAATTAAACAAAGGACAGAGATTTTCTTAATAGAATATTAATTCAAATAAAGCTCTAGCAGCCTGCTTGGGACAAAGAAAGATGGTTATGAGATGGCAGGGAATCGTTCAAAAGTGGATGAATGGTTATAAATTGTAGCAACTAAAATCAGACAAATAATAATAAAGCTGTAACATACCAAAATCGTCCTCCTATTGATTCCCAAATTCTTTGCCATAAGCTAATACCTTCTGCAAGAGGTTCAGAAAGGAGGTTCTCCATATTCTTCTCTACCAAAGGGCCCATTTTGTGGACAAAATTAACAGATTCAGATAGCCGATTCAGCAGGTTTACCAGAGCAATTACTTCATTTCTTTGTAACTGTAGCTGCTAAGTTGAAAAGAGAGAAGGTGAAGTTGGAGACACTGTTAACACTTATTTAATCCTACAAGGCAACACCAGAAAGAGTTCGCATCAGATACTTACTGTTTGGTCCAAGTGGCTTTGGTCATCAACAGAGAACAGAATTTTGAGGGCAGTTCCAAGACCTAGAACTTGAAGCTTTCCCCAAAGTCGACATTTCTCACAGCCAACACAATCCATCAGGGCACTGCAAGTTGAAAACTGATTAGTTCTTGGTGCATGCATATATTGTCAAACTATTGAAGGAAAAACGAGAAAAGGAAAAAGTTTTCAGCAGGTATTGAGAAAAATTTGAGAATAGGTGAAAAGAAAATCAAGAAAGCTTAAAGAAAATGTCATTAAAGATAAATAGGAGATGGCATTCTCTTGTAGAAGTATCATTTTCCTTGCCTATAGAATAGAGTCTTTGCAATTGTGAAATCACGGATATTCTCCTGACTACTACCCCCAGAATACATAATCCATTGCTTTTTCTTCTCGTGATAGCAGTGAAACCGAATAATACAAGGCAAAGAATAAATACCTAATGTTTCTGAATTGCTTTTGAATCTGCTGCTTCAGTTCAGGTCCACTTTGTCCTTGCCACAACTTAGCTTCATCAAAGGGAAGTGGACATGCAGCCCGCAGTTTTGGATTGTAAAGTAGCTGGCGAACCAAGGACTGTGTTTTTAGGTCTTCATCATGGTTGCCAGTGTCATATTCAGCCTGCTCCAAGTAATTTGCGGCCTGTAAGATGCATAAAAAACCTGAATGTCATAAATGATGAATAGGCATATGCTAGGAGTCACCGAAAGAAAGGATACAGAATAGTTGCTTACTTTTGTCACAGCTCGAAGTACAAAGAGATATGTGAAATACAAATTTCTGACACGTTCAGGATATCTCAAAACGCGATCATAGAACAATTCAAGATTTTGACCCCACTGAAAGTGCAAGAAATTATCAGAATACAAGAAGTTAAACACCAGGGTTCTACTTTGCTGAGTGGAAATGTAATTCTAGAACAAATGAAAAAGATCAAAGGAGTATAGCAAAAGCACAAGACGAAGGGCAAACCTGATCAGTTTTTTCATCAAGCAGGTAGTCTGATGCTATATGTATTGAAATTGAAGAATGAAGTCCAGATATCAACTTGTATAGAACTTTTTTCTCTTGACACATCTCCCCTGATGCATCTGTTCCAAAATGCAGAATGAAAAGAGGAAAAGAATATCAGTAACTATAGCAGTAAAAGTTGCAGCAGACACAATTCATCACAATAATGGAATACAACTATTGCTGATTTCAGAATATAATCAAATATAATTTTCTGGTTTTTCCTAAAATTTCTTAATCACCATTTGCATTCATTATCTCAGACAAAAGAAAGAATAAAAAAGTAATAACGGAAGATGTATTTTGAGAAATCTAACAAAGGATGAATAAATCAAACTTTGTGTTTACATAGCAGTAATTTGCAGATTCAAATAATTATGATGAATAACAATATAGAAAGGACCAAAACTAAGCCAGAATAATGAATTTTACATTAACAATGAAGTAAGCATCCTCATATTGCACAACACCCCCACCAACTGAAAGAAATTCTTAGAATTATGCTTTCTTTTCTTTATTAATGAAGTAAGTATCATATCAAGGAGGTCTATATAATTTATATTTTCAGGAAAGGCATTATGTACTCAAATACCTAAGACTGCAAAATGAAGCTATTGCTTACATTTTGGACAATTTTCAGAATATACAGCATCCCAGATTCTTCTGGCAGATGGCCCAGTATAACCAGTGTACCGTTCAGGGTTCAGCAGAAGATTTACATATGTCATCTCACCTGAAAAATAATTCAAATTCATAAATATTTTCAGCTCAAACAAATCCAGAAGAACTGGAGTATGACAGATAAATGAAAATGAGTGTCATGCTGACTAAAATTTTTTAGATCTAGAAACAGAGGATACAATCGTGAACACTGATCCAAAATGAAAGAGAAAAATACTTGAGTAATAAGAACCCAAAAACACAATACAAACAATCATTATAAAAACAGAAAGTTCAATACTAGAAGCAAAAGCAATAGTCTGAAAGTTTAATTTGTCAAATTACTTGTCATAAAGAAAAGCCTATGATAGATTAGGCCAAAATTTAATAAAAAAAATTTATAACTGATCTACCAGAATTAAAATATGAAAAATAAATGACATGAAAATTTAGCCCAAGAAAGTAAATGAATTATTCTAACATCGTATAGTTTGGTAAAGGTAATAGAAATGATAGAATCATGTGTAAACAAAAACAACAGGCAAAACATGTAATGCTGACTTCAGGAAAAGGATATAAAAATTACTATTATCAGTCTCATCATCATAAGTCCATGGGTTGTCTACTACCATCCAACCCCTGAAAGCCTTAGAGTCCAGTGTGCGATCAACAGTTGACTGCGGTTTCCTTCTTGACATTTCAAATCATCAGGTGGAAGACCGCGTTTGAATATATTCTTAAAAGTCTCTGGAAATTCATTTTCTGGACATTCGCATACGCTGCAATCACGGAGCTTGCACATACCATCATCTGGCCAGAAGGGGCAGTCACACCATAGCTTAACCTGCAAGTGCTTAAAATGTTAGATTCAGATATTTTATGACAATAGAGAATTAGATAAATCCTTCTCACACAAGTAAAAGAAAAATAAATCCCTATTACCCCCAAATATTTAGAGTTTTAAATTGAAAAAACCATGAGAAAAGGATAATCTATCAGCAACTCTGGGGTTGAAAGTATTTTACATTTTGAAAATTTCAGTACGAAAATATCAGCCTAATGCTATCTAAGGTTTTAGAATCTAAGCTAAACTTCAGTTCTGACCCATGTCATTTTACACGGACAATGGTCCAATTATTCAGTTCATCAAGCACATAATGGACAGTAATAGCAGAGTTAAAAGCAAAGGTGAGAAATGGGCCCTAATTTTACATGAACGAGGATCCACACAATCAATAACATGCTGCACAGACCAAATATTTGAATGTTTACAGAGCTTAAGAATCCACATTTCCTCTAATTCACCCTGTATTTATCATCAAAGTTCAGTGAGAATGGCCAAAAATGACAAATCATAACAGGCATGATGTAGTCAGCAGCTCATGGAAACATCCTCGTAACATGTATTGCATCAACACTGTGAATCTGACAATACATAAGTGAACTAAATTCGACTTATAACTTCTTAAATGCAGCATTATTTATAACTTGTAGTCAATATACTTGCATGCACCAAGCACATGTGTACAAACTTTATATTTATATATGTGATGGAACTAATTGAATGCTAATAGATCATCTATCAGATCCAATCGGCATTAAACCAATATTTAATGTTTCAATTAGGAAATGCTTGTGTCTGATTCAAATGATAAGAATGGATGTTTCTCTTCGAGGAGTTGGTCAATAATTTGGCTACCCTTTGCCAACAAGATCACATATAGGTAACTCCAGAAAAGTTGGAAACTAGGAATAATTTAGTTTAGGAAAACGTACAATGAACCAGGTAAACCATTTTGAGACCACTATAGAAGTATTACTTTTAGACAACAGAAATTTGTACCATACCTTAAAGTATCGGAAGAATGGTGTTTTAACCAACTCTTGGAGTAGAGGATGCAGGACTGCATTATTAATATTGTCTACTGTCTCATAATCACAACAGCAGTCTTCAACAATACCCGTGTATTTCCTAGAGTCCTGCACCCAAACAATGACAAAAATATCAATCACTTACTACACATAAATTAGAGCATATTGTAGTAGAATCTTCTTCAAAAAGAAAACAAGGTTTGGTTAGATAGAATACATCTGTAAATACCTTGAAGTGCATAAAATTATTAGACTAGGAAAATTGTCCATACATAGATTTCTGGCATGCCATTTTACAGGAATTTTTCATTCATAGTAATATCAAAAACTTTTCAGCCGGCTAATAAACAAGACACCTAAAGTCAATCATAAACTATTTAATGTAAAAGCGCCTATAACACTAAAGTTCACCAAATTGGGCAGAAAAAGACGTGGGATTCTAGTTTCATTAACAAAATGGCTGGTTTGTAAACATGTACAGTGCATTGCCCATTTCTACATAATAATTCATCTTGTAGCAACTGATAATTAAAATTATAAGATCAATCATGCCTTGACAAGATCATTACATGATTTGATGTTTCAAAAACCAAAACATCAACTCATTCACTGCATGCTGCTGGATTAGAAAGAAAATGGAAGGCCTTTTAGGTATTGTTCCAACAACTTAGCCATGAAGGATTATTAGCCATCAAAAGTATTCAGAGAACTAGCATCTTCAGCTACTAGTTCATGAATTCTTCTTTTCAAACATACACTAACCAAGATATCAACTTCAAACTGATTGGAATTGGGTAGCCAATCCTATGAGACTAAAGTACCATTATTGTAAATGTGACTTAAATTCTGAAAAGTGAAGGATTACTTACGAAACATTAACAAACTTACAATGCTTAAAGCAATTATGAACGATAAGGGCACAATACAAGAAGTAAACACTCCAAGACAACATAGAAGTAGCTATTATAGAATGGGCTGTTGGTAATGCAAAATCAAGTTATAAATCCTTTAAATAGTGAGATTATAAACAAGCAATCCAGAACCATTTGGCATATTGTTTGGTAGCTCAATTACCAAGTTATCTCGAGAACCTGAAATGGGACAATGTAATAAGCCAACCAATAACTACTTGTGCAGCATTCATCATTTTGAATGGACTATAATAACCATCCATTTATGAACACAGAAAGCTTATAAATTTAAAACATAATAATAACCCTAACAAATGTACATTTTACATACATCACTCCATTATTTTATTTTATTTTTTTGTTTCATTTCCAACCAGAATCTTACGTCAATTGCCCAAAAATGTGTAATCTGAAAAAATAGCAAACAAACGGAAACAAGCTAAAAAGGGAAAACAAATGCTCATAAATGGAAAATTCTCCAGAAAGAAGAAAAGCAGAGAGAAAATCAGAACCTTAGAACAGGAACAGGACGGATGCTTGCTGTACATTAATGTGATTGCGATTCCAAATAATACCACCAACACTGCCCCAAAGGCAGCGTAATTCCATTTCCACCGTTTTCTTCTTCCCTGCTTCTGATCCTTCTCCCCATTCTTCTTCTGCTCACCTTCCACCATCACAACCAAGCTATACAGAAGTCGGATTCCACAAATGAAAAGACAGCAAAATAATCGAAGAAAACCTTGAAAGGAGCTGATTCAAGTTTTAGGGTCTCCCAGAAACTTGCATAAAAAGGCTTGGATTACGAATTTTCTCTAAAAGTCTTTCTTCAACTATCGCATTCAAACACGAAAGCGGTCATTAAAACCGATGGCGACGACCGACCCCGGAAATGAGACATTGTTTTGTTTCTTTTGGGGGTCTTAATATTTCTCACTCTCATATATATCATCGTTGTATTACACGCGCCTTCCATTAAAACACGCATCATATTTTTCCTAAAATATATTTTAACAAATACCACTCATAATTTTAGTAACAAAAATAATGGAAGTTATTTAATCAAATTAATCTCATAAATTTTTTAATAAAAGTAATTATTTTCTGTTAAATAGCTAATATTTTGTTAATTATCTAATTTTTTTAATACTTTTATTAATTCAAAATATAATTAGTTAAAAATATCTTTAAAATTATTTATTGAGTTGGAAAATATATCTTTAATTAACCTAATGAAAGATAATATTTTAACAGAAGGACAGTTTTATTTTGATTAAAAAATTTTAAATGATTATTTTAGTTATAAATATAAAGAATTTTCTTTTTAGGAAAAAATTGATTATATATATATATATATATATATATTTATTTATTTATTTTGTAGAGTTAATTTATTTATGATTTAGAATTACGAATTCAAGATATATTAGAGATAAAATATAATATTTTAAAATATATTGTTATGAATCCCGAAGATTCATTAAATTAATGGATGTCCATCATCTAAGAAAATTACGTAAGGAGATAAATATCACCTAATATTTTTAATATTGGATATGTTATATAAATATATATATATATATATATATAATATATATATATATATGTATATAATAATGGTTTATATCCCACCTTAATTTGTATATAAATAGAAGTAATAATATGTTTAGGGAATGACCAAAAACAAGGGAAATTTTTCATTCCCGAGACCTATTCTCACCTCTCCTCTCTTTTCTCTTCTCTTCTCTTCCCTTCTCCCTTCAACACACCATCTTTAATACATACATATATATATATATATATATCATATCCTAACTGATGTTATTTACCCAGTTTTACTAATTTTATACAATTTTATAACATGTTATCAGCACGTGTCTCTACCACGGGTAAGTATTTTTTAAGTTTATTTGAAGATCAATCAGGTACGTTTTTTACCGGTACGTTTTCTGTTATTATTATGTCAAATTTTATTAAACTCAAATTTGTGGCTCTTGATGTCACTGGAAAGAATTATTAGTCATGGACACTAGATGCCAGAATGCATCTTGCCACAACGGGTCCGACAGACACCGTTGTATAAAATAATGTGTCATCAACACAAGATCCTCTTGTTTTGTGGGGAAATTTGAAAGATAGATTCGACCACCAGAAGATGGTCGTTCTCCCAAAAGCACGGTATGACTGATTGCACATGAGGTTGCAAGATTTTAAATCCGTGAGTGAGTATAACTCCTCAATGTTTAAAATAGTTTCATAGTTGAAACTATGTGAAGTTGATATAACGGATGATGATATGTTGGAGAAAACATACTCCACTTTTCATGCCACGGATATTGTCCTGCAACAACAATATCGTGAGAAAGATTTTAAGAAATACTCTGAATTGATTTTTGTCTTCTTGTTGTGGAACATAATAATGAATTACTGATGAAAAATCACGAGACGCGACCTACTGGCCTACTCCATTCCATGAAGTGAATGCTGTTAGAAATCATGATCCCAGAAGAGATCATGGTAGTGGTCGTTACCGTGGTCATGGTCATGAACGTCGTGATAAATTTGGCCCTTATAATTTTGATAATAATTTAGATGCCAAAAATATTTATGACCACATGAAGTGGACAAAACATAATAATGAGAAATGAAATGTTGTTCCGAAAAATTATGAAGACAAATGTTATCGTTGTGGCATGAAAGGTCACTGGTCTCGTGCCTGTAGCACGACAAAACATCTTGTTGACTTCTCAAAATTTATCTCATGAAATAAATGATGACGATGTTGAAAATGTTGATGTTGATGTGGCTCACCTGGATGTTGCTGATCTTTTCAAACATCCAAAAGAAATAATTGACCACTTGATTGGAAATTAAAGTGTCCAAAATAATTAGAATATTAATATTATATGTTATATGTTTATATTACTTTTGTTGTGATATTATATGTTTAATTTTTATTTCTGTAAATATTTTCTTAACAAAACAGATGGTTGTTGTTCTATTTTCTGGTATGAATAACGATATCGAAAGTGTTTGTCTTATTGACAGTGGAACTACGCACACCATACTAAAATATGAGAAATATTTTTCTCATTTGAATGTGGGAGAAACAAGTGTCACCACAATAAATGGTAGTGCAAAACTTATTGAAGGCTCCGGAAGAGCTAATATAATATTACCGGGAGGAACTATGATTGCTATTGATAAAGCATTATATTCCTCAAAGTCTCAAAGAAATTTATTGAGTTTTAAAGATATCCGACGTAATGGATATCATGTTGAGACTATGGAAGATAATGGTCATGAATATTTGGGTATCACAAAAATGACCTCCGGTAATAAGGTTTTGTTGGAAAAACTACTATCTCTATCCTCTGGCCTATATTATGCAAAAATAAATGCTATTGAGGTGCATCATTTAGTAAACCAGAAGTTTACTAATCCCGTTACCTTTAAAGTTTGGCATGACCGTTTGGGTCATCCGGAATCAATTATGATGCGAAAAATTATCGAGACAACGCACGGTCATCCTTTGAAAAATCAAAAGATTTTGACTTCTGATAAACTTTCATGTGCTGCATGTTCCAAAGGGAAATTGATTATAAGACCAGCACCATTGAAAGTAGGAGCTGAAAGTCCTACATTTCTAGAACGGATTCATGGAGATATATGTGGACCGATTAGTCCACCATGTGGGCAATTTTGATATTTCATGGTCTTATTGATGCATCGACCCGATGGTCACATGTTTATTTATTATCGACTCGCAACCTGGCGTTTGTGAGATTACTTGCCCAAATAATTCGCTTAAGAGCGCAGTTTCCTGATTATCCTATTAACGAATCCGTCTAGACAATGCTGGTGAATTTCTTCGCATGCATTTGATTCTTATTGCATGTCGATTGGAATAATTGTTGAACATCCTGTAGCTCATGTTCACACAAGA
Organism: Asclepias syriaca; assembly: GCA_027405835.1. Classification (NCBI taxonomy): domain Eukaryota; kingdom Viridiplantae; phylum Streptophyta; class Magnoliopsida; order Gentianales; family Apocynaceae; genus Asclepias; species Asclepias syriaca. Next base: position 4,680,324 of record CM049930.1, on the reverse strand, counting down.
ATGGTCTAGCGAATCATTTATTAAAAGGCTGCAATTAATTGCTAGACCATTATTGATGAAAACAATCTCCCTACAGCAGCCTGGGGACATGCAATTTTCATGCTGCAGCACTTGTGCGTTTAAGGCCATCGAGTTATCATAAATTTTCTCCCATACAGTTGGCTTTTGGTTCAGAGCCAAATATTTCTTATTTGAGAATTTTTGGGTGTGCTGTATATGTCCAATTGAACCACCCCAACGGACAAAAATGGGTCCGCAGAGAAGATTGGGGATATATGGGTATGACTCCCCGTCCATTATAAGGTATCTTGAACCTTTGAGGGGATGTATTTACAGCAAGATTTGCTGATTGCCATTTTGATGAAAATTTGTTTCCCAAATTAGGGGGAGAAATAAATGGCATAAGATTGAACTTGCGTGGAAAACTTCTTTGAATCATTTAGATCCACGCACAAATATGAGTGAACTTGAAGTTCAAAAGATTATACATTTGCAACAAATTGCAAATCAACTGCCAGATTCTTTTGCTGACTCCAGCAGAGTCACTAAATCGCATCTTCCAGCTATAGATGCTCCTATACGGATAGAAGTTCCTGAAGGACAGAAAGTTAATCCTATAGCTTCGAATAAAAACACGCAGAAGCGTGGCCGACCCCTTGGTTCCAAAAATAAAAATCCTCGAAAGAAAAGAGGAACAAATGATCCAGAAGATCATATTGATGAAACAGAAAAAGAAAACCAAGGGACAACTGATGAAAAGATTCCAACTACAAATGATGAAGAGAATTCTGAAATCTCTATTAATTACACCAGTTCGAATCAAAGTTGAGATCGAAGAAATGTTGTTATTGATAATGCTTTTGCATACAATGTAGCCCTTGATATTTTCAAGGATAATGAGGATTTAGATCCTTTATCAGTTGAAGAATGTCGGCATAGAATTGATTGGCCTCAATGGAAAGATGCGATTCAATCGGAGTTAAATTCGCTTGCGAAGCGAGAAGTTTTTGGACCTGTAGTCCAAACACCAAATGATGTAAAATCTGTTGGCTATAAATGGGTGTTTGTGCGAAAACGAAATGAGAATAATGAAGTCGTAAAATATAAAGCACGACTCGTCGCACAAGGCTTTTAACAAAAGCCAAGAATTGATTATGATCAAACTTATTCACCCGTTATTGATGCTATTACACTCCGATATCTTATAAGTTTGGCAGTTCATGAAAAGGTGGACATGCGTCTAATGGATGTCATTACAGCTTATCTTTATGGAAGCCTTGAAAATGAGATTTATATGAAAATCCCTGAAGGATTCAAATTACCAAAGGCTTCTAAAGGCCCTCGTGAAAATTATTCTATCAAATTACAGAAGTCATTATATGGGCTTAAACAGTCTGGATGCATGTGGTACAATCGCCTTAGTGAATTCTTATTGAATTCAGGATATAAGAATGACCAAATCTGTCCATGTGTTTTTATTAAGAAAACAGATTTTGGTTTTGTGATTCTTGCTATAATGTTGACGATATCAATCTCATAGGAACTCCAGAAGAGCTTCGAGAAGCTATAGATTGTTGAAACGAGAATTTGAAGTTAAAGATTTTGGAAAAACTAAGTTTTGTCTCGGGCTTCAAATTGAACATATGAAAGATGGAATTTTTGTTCATCAGTCAACATATACAGCTAAAATGTTGAAAAGATTTTTCATGGATAAAGCATATCCATTGAGTATTCCAATGGTTGTGAGGTCACTATATATAAATAAAGACATATTTAGACCTCGAGAAAATGATGAAAAACTACTTGGTCCTGAAGTACCATATTTGAGTGCTATTGGTGCACTTATGTATCTTGCAAATAATACTCGACCTGATATAGTATTTGCTATAAATCTATTAGCAAGATTTAGTTCTTCACCAACACGACGACATTGGAATGGTATTAAACACGTCCTTAGATACCTCCAAGGGACAATTGACCTCGGATTATTTTATTCAAATGTAAATGACCCAAAACTGATTGGATATGCAGATGCGGGTTATTTTTCGGATCCGCATAAGGCACGTTCTCAAAATGGCTATTTATTTACATATGGTAATATTGCTATATCATGGCGCTCCACGAAGCAAACAATAGCAGCAACTTCTTCTAATCATGCTGAGATAATAGTCATTCATGAAGCAAGTCGAGAATGTGTATGGTTGAGGTCAATAATACATTATATTAGAGAGAGTTGTGGTTTATCCTCCAGAAGAGAGATTCCAACTCCTCTATATAAAGATAATGCAGCTTGTATAGCTCAACTAAAAGGATGATATATTAAGGGAGATAGGACGAAACACATTTCACCTAAATTCTTCTTTACTCATGAACTTCAAAAGAATGGTGAAATCGATGTGCTCCAAATTCAATCACGTGATAATCTTGCAGATATATTCACTAAAGCTCTTCCGACATCAACTTTTGAAAAATTGAGATATAAAATTGGTTTGCGTCGGTTTAAAGATTTCGAGAGATCATCTCATCAGGGAGAAATCTACACATAAAGAATAGTGTACTCTTTTTCCTTTACTAGAGTTTTTTTTCCCACTGGGTTTTTATCTAGTAAGGTTTTAACGAGACATATTCTTTATGTAATGGACATCCAACGGGGAGTGTTATGAATCCCGAAGATTCATTAAATTAATGGATGTTCATCATCCAAGAAAATTACGTAAGGTGATAAATATCACCTAATATTTTTAATATTGGATATGTTATATATATATATATATATATATATATATATAATAATGGTTTTATATCCCACCTTAATTTGTATATAAATAGAAGTAATATTGTTTAGGGAATGACAAAAACAAGGGAAATTTTTCATTCCCGACCTATTCTCACCTCTCCTCACTTTTCTCTTCTCCTCTCCCTTCTCCCTTCAACCACCATCTTTAATACATACATACATATATATATATATAATATTATATATATAATATATATATCATATATCCTACCTGATGTTATTTGTCCAATTTTACTAATTTTATATAATTTTATAACAATATATATATATTAATTCATAATTTTCCAAATAATCACGTGGCTGCCGAGGGCGGTGAGTGAAACTGACGTTGTAGGGAGCGCGTGGAGAAGTGGAGCTTAAAAAAACTGTGTAATAATAAAAAGCGAAAAATGATCGTTAGTTTCATGTACATGACGATGGTTGGTCCAATAGGAGTGTTCACCTATGCCACGTGGGATTGAGAACATTGGAATGATGTGCTCCGTACCGCACTGAATCAAGTACGAGAGAATTGATGTCTAAAAATCACTCTAAACCTGAAGCGACATCAGTTATAACCATTTCTTCTTGTTTTGCAGAATTCTTGGTTTCTATTGTTATTTGGTGGGAATTGTGTGTGGGTTCTTATCTCTAAAGGTGTCTTAGATTCTTTCATAGTAATTCATTCGTTGCATGAGATGAATGATATATATATATATATATATATAATATATATAATATATATATATATTATATTATTTTTTTCCACTTGTTGAAATTTTTATTGAATTGAATTGGGGATGATTTCGAGGGAAATAGAGTCATTCATTTTGAGTATGATGAATCTGATAAGCATTAAATGACCAGTTTTGTATCATGTTTCTGAACTATTAACTTTGAATTTCTGTTTCATCACAATAATCTACAAATGGGGACAATACCAAGAATTCAAATTTATTTTTTACCGTTATGAGAATATCCTTGGCAAATTAAATGTCTAATTGATGTTGGGATGGAGCAATTGTACTTCTTGTAATGGTTCTGGAGATATTCAAGTGAAGATACAGTTTAGTTCTTAGAAAATGGTGATGGTCCATGCTTACAAGTATGGATATTTAGTTGGTTCACTTCCTGTAAGAGTAAATTCTATGATACTGGATCTTTTTTCAAGACACCTACTTTCCTAGACCAACGTGTTTGACTGGCTAATCAGTTTTATGCTCTTACCTCCCTATTTTCAGCTTTCAAGAAGGATTTTAGTTTCTTTGTTTATGGGATCTTTGACTTTACTTATTTTATTAGATGGGTTATGATGATTATATAGTGCATTTTTTTCAATGAAAAGCAAAATTTGAGCACCAATGTTGATTGACTTCAGAATCCTTCCTAATGATATTATATCCATTGTCCAGTCAAAGCTTCCAACAAAAGATGCCAACAAGATGTATATATATCAAGGGGCATCCATAACCAGCCTTGATTTTGATGATTCAATGTTGTATTCTTCAGGAGAACAAAATATTCTTGGAGGGGCTTCTTTCTCAGCCCCTGTAAATAGAGTATTCATTCTTCACAATAATGCTCCCTCCAAACATTGAGAGATTTCAACTTTCATTATATATGCCTGTCCGGGAATCCGACTTATTTACTTGAATTTATACTTCCATCAAGGAGCAAACTCAGGAACTTGATATTTCTCTTCAGGTGGATGGATGCTATATTTTGCCCCTGCCTTATGTGAATCGTTGAAAGTATTGAAACTAAAGCTAGATTACGCCCTTGAAGGCTCCTGCTGATGTATGCCTCCCAAAGCTCAAGATTCTTTTTCTTTCACATATCATATTCTTAGATATATTCTCTATATGACATCTTTTTTCCAGTTGCCCATTCTTGAAGAATTGCCCTTCATAGACTGTGACTTAGGAGCATTCAGAGAATCTGCATTTCTGCACCCATGCTAAAGAGCTTAACTATTCATCATTTTTTTATGATCTCTCTAGGACCAATCCCATTATCCAAAGATCAAAACATGGAAACGAAACCTCAAAAGAAATGGATTTCTCAAGTAATTTGGCAGTAAATTATCATCTTTACAGTCTATAAGCATTGCTTCATGCATCCATTGGTATCAATGTGAGTAGATGTGTGATGCAGAAAATACATAGTAATTATGCAACTAAATTACTTTGCAGAATATGCAGGCTTAAATCATTAACAATGTCAAGTGATACCCTCCATGTATGGTCTACTACTTCCACCTATTTGCTGCTTATCATTCAGAGCTTTTTCTTCAATTCTTTGAGGTGTAGATGCTTCTGATCTTAGTTATAACACCCAACAAGCAAAAATAGTTTAGTTTTTTTTTTTTTTTTTTTTCAATTCAAATATTTGATTCTCTTTTCTTGTTGGATGTCTCTTGCATGTATAGGTAGTCTCCATAAGTTGCCTAGATTTTCTATTTTGATTTATTTTAAGGTAATATGGATTCATCCAATTGTGTTGATGAATTTTAGTTGCAATTCTTCAGAAATCACCAAAGCTACAGTCCATTAAGTTTGATGAGTTAATTTCAGAACTTAGCATCAGTTGTCATCTTGTATTTCATGAGGTAACACTTGCTGTTTAGGTAATTCAGACAGATATTGATTTGAATGATGATTAGTAGATACTGCAACCAGTGACTTAATGCTTTCCGACTTGCCTGAAAATTTTTGATGTTGGTCTTTTTAGTGGGATCTGTTGTTTGCATCCTCTCTCAAAGGACCTGAAGTGGCAATATGAGATTAGGAATCAGTTGTCCTTTCTCCTTAGAAGCTCTATATGTTGTTTGATTGAGTCTTGTTTTTTAGTTTTTAAAAAAATGTTCGACCTGTACAGAGAGTAGGGCCTCGAGGATTTATTAATAGTCAGTCAACAATACTTAAAGCTATTTTATCACTTGTCAAATGCATGTATCTGATGATGTGTTGGATTGGTTGCCTGTTGGAAAGATTTAATGGCTTGGGTCACAATACTGTATTTAACATCAATTTGCTAATACAATTGGTAGAATTGGCTGAACTTGGTCCAGTCTTATACTTCATCAGTCTAGTAGCAAATGACAAAGTAGGTTTGAATTCTTAACTGTCTGCTGAAGTTTTTAGATGCTTGTTTGGTAGGAGATTCTTGGTTCTCCTTATTCCTTTTTGACAACAGCATATAATTCTATTTGGTGCTAATTGGACAACCTGTCTGTATATTTTACTTGAAATCTCTCACCCTCACTCTCTCTGACCTTCTAACAGCATCAAAGCAGGATAATCAGCTCAAATTCTGTGAGTTAGCTCCATGTGACTGTCGCTTTCACTTACTCCCACCAGCATTAGACATGGACTGAAAGCTCCTACTCCTCCCCCCTTCTCTTATGATGATATCAACACTCAAAAGTATAACTCTCTCTGTCTCTCTATTGTTTCTGATTGGTTGTCTGTTATCTGTTTGCCTAATGGGACTTGTTGTTTCTTTTTGTAACTAGAACAAAAGGGTTAGGCTGCCTGATTAAAGTACAGGTCTTTGGTCTTTTGGAGTTTGTTCTTGGCTTCATTCTTGATTTTTACCTTTGTCTTCTGCTGCCAATCATGGGTTATCTGTTGGCATTTTATGAATATCCATCCAATTTTTTCTTGGGTGGGTCAGGAGACAAACAAAAGCCCCAGCCAACTGTATTATTATTATTAAGTTAAAGGTAGTATGAGCAGTCCATTCTCTTTCTTTAAGTGATTAATCTAAGCATCTTTTTGGTTGAGGCTGTTATTATGGTAGTTGATTTAGTTTATTTCTCTCTCTCTTTCTATATATATATATATATATATAATATGTGCAAACCCACGTATATTTGTTTATTTAGATGTGGGATCTGAGTAATGATTAGGAGTTCATATGACTGACTAATCATGGAAGCAAAGAGGGTTGATGCATGTGGCAATGTGGAGAAGTAGAAAGGGATCCCAAGGACTTAAAAAGAAAAGGGATGTTAATTAACATGACACATTTGGCTTTTGATAATGATTTAGTACACTTAGCTGTTTTTGTATTGGTACATTGCACTTGCCAAATAAAAAAAAAAATGTGATGCTTTGTCTTTAACCTTTGTTATATTAATATCTTATATATATATATATATGTATGCTTGTGCATGCATATGCTTCAATAATCTCTCTAATCATATATTTCCTTGTTTTTGCTTTTACAAGTTGAGAATATGCAAAACTTTTGCCATCCATTTTTTCTTTTCCATCCTTTCAAATCTCATAAATGGTCAAAAAAGACCCCATTTGGACGTAGAATTGAAGAATAAACTTGTGCCTTTGTTTTTCAATTGATCTGGAACTCATTCCAAGGCCCCCTCTCTTGTGAGGGACGGCTAATTAAATTAAGGACATAGCACATCCACTATCCTTTTTGACACATATTGTGTGCCATGTTCTTCAGTTAATGCTTTTATGTTGATACCCACATGCACTTTTTTTTTTTTTCCTTTTTCTCTTTTCTAATTATTGTTTCTCAGATTTCTGCTTTTGTTTTAGGGGGAAAATAACAGAAAGTTGATAAAGACTTGAACTTTATCCCTTTGAAACGAAAATGACATGAATCTTCTAAAATTTGGGATCAAAATTTTGTTTTTGTAAGAATCAAATTTGTTTATATAAGGATTAGTTTAGATATAAATTTGTATTTATAACAAAAATTAAAAATATATGTATATATAAAAGCATATATTTATCTGAAATGAGTAGATAAAGAAAAGATTTTACAATTAAGTAAACTAAAAATTACATGAACTATAATATATATTTTCTTTTAAAAAAAAAGGAAAAAGAAATAAATAAAAACCTTGAAAATTCCAAACAGTTGACTTAACCCTACAAGCACGTGATAGAAAAAATAATTGTACAATATAAAAACCATATTTGATGAAAACATTTTAGCAAATTCAGTCCCAAATCACGTGCCAATGGCAGGAATTCTATTATTTAGCTTAAAAAATAATAATTTTTATTTAAGGAAATTATTAAGCATTAAATGTATAGGTATGAAATTATTGATGAATTATATGTACTCCAAAAAATATATATATATTAATTTACTATTTATAAATAAAAATATCATTTTTAACAAATAAAATTTTAATATTTTGGTAGATTGAGAGTGATGAATTGAATCGTCAGCGACATTGCAGGCCCGATGTTGACCACGTGGCAGACATCTTCGTCTAACGGTTCACCTGGGCCCCGAAATATATGGGCCCATCACGTGGGGTCCATTTACTTTCTTTAAATGCCCATACCCTTTCCATATATATATATATATACTTTTTTTTTATTGCAGAATTTATTATTATTATTATTATTATTTTAACGTATTTTATAATAAATTTTGTTTTAAACATAATGAATCATTAATCATACCACACAAATTGCTATAATTTTTTATTTTTTATTATGGTATTCTGTTTAAAATTATATTTATATTTAAATTAATTTTTAATTGTGTATGAACTAAATTTTAGTATAAATTTTTAAATACTTACTTATTTAAATAAAACATATATTTGTTGATATTGAATGACCACAAATAATTTTAAAAATAGTTACAATTTTACGTTAAATAAAAAGATGTTATTTTTTTTAAAAATTAAATGTATCTAAATAGAAATTTGATTCGTGTGTATATATATATATATATATATATATATATATATAATATATAAATCGTCAACTGTTTTTTGCAACAACAATGTAGCAAACTTAGTCGTCTCTTGAATTTAGAGATAAACATTTATCCCAATCCCAAAGTGGTGGCACGTTCTTACTAACATTATTGACTAATAATACAACTGCTATTAATTAATTAATTAATTATAATTATATGGAATAATAGTAAATATGTATATATATATATATATACATATTAAATTTTATATTTATATAAATTCATAATAAGTGCCTTATAAGACAATTGTGAGAAAATAGAGACAAAGGTTGGCGGGAGTTTGCTGCAAATTCTTACCAACTTCTCTCCTTGTTCTTACAAAATCTAATAATTAATTAAAGTAATAGTCAAAAATTAACTACACCTGCCTTCTTCTTACATGTTCCCAATGTAAAACCTCGTTCCAATGTCATTCACCAAAAAATATATGTTGACGGCTTTCCACAATTAAAAATTCCGACACTTTGCTAAACAAAAGAATTCAAGGATATTTTGTAAATATCTTTTTTTATACCTTTAATATATATATAATGATTCGGCACAGAGAGTTCTAAGGACCGACATAAAAACAGATATATCTATATCTATATCTACATATATATATATATATATATATATATATATATGTATGTATGTATATATGATAAAAAGAAAAAGAGTAGGTTGTGTAGTTAAGTAATTAATATACTAAGCTCTTAATTTTAACATAATAATAAATTACACTATAAAAAAGTAAAAAATATAATTTTTTTAAAAAATAATTAATTATTAATGCATTCTAAATTTTTTAACCGTGGACAGATATCAAGCAGTGGATGAATTTCTAGGCAACGCTGGAGGAACGTCTTAGAGAAGCTACCGAGTGAATGTCAAAACAAGCTGCCGCTCCAGTCTCCCCTTCTGGGAACTCTCCTAAAACTAATCCGTGTTTCGCGTGGATTTTAATTTTCAAATTTCTACTTCTTCTATAAAAGAAAACTTTAATGTAATTTTTATTTTTTTAAAATATAATCGCATAAAAGAAATATATAAATTTAAAAAATATATATATATATTAACAAACAAACGAAAATATAATTTTTTAATTTTTTTTAAAACTTATAATATGGAAAAGTTTATAAAGAAAGAGGAGACAAAGTTGATGAAAAAGTATATTATATTTTTTAAGTCTACCGCAAAAGCGACTAACTCATATTATTATTACCTTCCATGGCGGCAAACTGCCTGCATCTCCACACACACTTTGTTGGGTCAACCAAACACGTTATTACTATTAAATATATATAAACGGTAATAAAAATAATATCAAATTTATTAATTTCAAATAAAATTTTGTTAATTAAAATATCTGCCCATAAATAACCTTTTCTTTTCCTTTATAAAAAGGAAGCTAAGCCTGGTCGGATCAATGCATTATTACTTCTGAGAGAAAAAAAATGGAAGAAGAAGCTTTGTATCCACCAGATTACTCCGACCTCGATCTCAGCTTCACCAGCTGCAGCACCGCCACCACCGATCGCACCACCATCAGCGCCAGGAGCAGTCTCGCCAGAAGCAGCTTAACCCTCAGCTTCAACGAATCCCGTCTTTCATCTACTTCCGCTCCCTCCACTTCCTCTATTTGTATCCCTAATCTCCACCGCCGCCCTCACCGCCGTCACGATTCCAATTGGGCGGCTATTAAGGCTGCCACTACCCTTTCTTCTGACGGCGCTTTACATCTCCGACACCTCAAGCTGTTGCGTTTGCTCGGCTCGGGAAATCTCGGTCGAGTCTTCCATTGTCGGCTCCGTGACTATGATCACGCCAGTTTTGCTCTCAAAGTAGTCGACCGCGATTCTCTCACATCCAAAAAGCTGTCACAGGTTCAGACGGAGGCAGAGATTCTCTCCTCTCTGGACCACCCTTTTCTCCCTACACTCTACGCTCATTTAGAAGTCTCCCATTACACTTGTCTCCTCATAGATTACTGTCCCAACGGCGATCTTCATTCCTTGCTACGCAAGCAACCTCGGCACCGTTTCGATGTTGACGCCGTCAGATTTTACGCTGCCCAAGTACTCGTAGCTCTCGAGTATTTACACGCGCTCGGCATCGTTTACCGCGACCTCAAACCGGAAAACATACTGATCCGCGAAGATGGTCATATTATGCTATCCGATTTCGATTTATGTTTCAAATCCGATGTTTCTCCGAGATTGGAAAACAAGTTAACTCATATCCAAATCGGGTCTAGGAAATATTATTCGACCCGAAACTGTTTGGGCGGTAGCGATGGGTGCTCTCGACAAGATCAAACGGTGACGGCGGAATTCGTGGCCGAACCGACATCGGCGTTTTCTAGATCCTGCGTCGGTACTCACGAGTCTAGCACCGGAGCTAGTAGGAGGAGGCGGGCACGGTAACGGGGTAGACTGGTGGGCGTTTGGAGTGTTGATATACGAACTGCTCTACGGGACGACGCCGTTCAAAGGAGGAACGAAAGAGGCAACTCTCCGGAACATAGCGTCGACGAAAGGAGTTAGATTCATTAAAGAAGGCGAAGAGGAAACCGACATAGCAGAGGCGGCTGACTTGATCGAGAAGCTACTGGTAAAAGACCCGAGGAAGAGGCTAGGTTGCATAAATGGCGCGACGGATATTAAACGTCACCCATTTTTTAAAGGAATTAAGTGGCCGTTGATACGGAGTTACCGAGCACCGGATGTACGTGGAATGGCGGTGAAGAGAAGCAAGAGCAAGACGCACGTGACCGGCATGTTGTCTCCGGGAGGAAGAAGAAGACGGTCGTGGTGGCTAAAGAAAGTTGGATATTTACTTAAAAAGGGATCTTCCAACACTCATAATTTAAATTCTAATCAAAATTATTACTGTTACAAACATACGAAAAATTTCTGAAAACATTTTATTGCTCAATCCCTTAAATTATTTGAAGTTTGTAAAATCTATAGGAAATGAGAAAATACATATATGTAAGTTTTGTTGATGAGTCTATTTTTGGTAGAAAATATATTTAAAAGAAAAACATTTGACCATTTCATGAGTTTTCCTTATAATATTTTTTGTATTTATCAGAAAACTTTCAGGTCTGATTTCTACGGGTTCTAAGGCACCATGTTGCTTTCACATGCAGCCATGTCTCATGTCCAGGAAAGTACAAATTTTAATGCTTCCTAAATATATATATATATATATATAATATATATACAAGGAAGAAAGATTTGAGTAAGGAATAAATTATAAATGACTTAATAGTTAAAAATGAGGTAATATTGTGGATTTTATTGAAATATAATACAGGTCACCACCGACAAAATAATATGAGCAAATATATATTATAATAAGCAAAGCATATTTAGAGAAGATTGGTGATTCCGTAACTAGGAAGTAGAATTAACAGGAAGGTGGAAACGATGAAGCGGTACCGGAGACTGGGTAGTAGCAGTAGCAGCAGCATCACAGTAACCTAAAAGAATATCGCCTTCTTGAGTATCGATACCAACGGAACCGAGCATTGCCGGCCAGCAGTGATTTTCAATGGTTTTAATGGCTTGACAACAGTTCGGACCCAGAAAAGTTTCTCCGTTAAGGAAGAAAAGAACTACTTCACCCATGCATGATTGAAGTTCCAACAAAGAATCCCAGCAAGACGACGTCGTGGTGTTGTTGCCTTCGCCGCCTTCTTCTTCTAGTTTCAGCTGATGAGTTAGTGGCCTAGCCATGGATATGGAGGATGAAAATAAGAAAAGGCACAGTAGCAATAGAAGCTTGGAAACCATCATCATTTTGGATTTAATTTGCAGTAATTAGCACTGGAAGAGTAAGAGTAAGAGTAAGAGTAGGAGGAAGAAGAAATGTGCATATATATATATATATATAGAAAGAGAGAGAGCTCAAGAAAAAAGGTATTTCAAGAGTTAGAAACTGATAATTAACAAATAATTAATAGTCTTAAATTAAGGTATTGATGATTATAACTGTTCAAAAGTATATTAATTCAACTCATTTTGGGTTTAATTTGCAGTAATTAGCACTGAAAGAGTCTGAGGAAGAAGAAATGTGCAAATATATGTCCATATTTACAATTTTTTAATTTAATATATTTAATTTTATTTATGTATAATAACTTTTTATATTCACGTTAAACAATATTTTTTAATTAATATTTATATCTAATGACTATTTATATTCTATATTTAGTTATAATTTTATATTTTAATTCATATTTATGTCTAATGATCTTTTGTATTCTTTATTAAGTAACTGATGACTGAATTACATATTCTTAAAAAAAATTTAATTTTTTGTATTATATATTAATGTAATTTTAGGTTGTGGTTATTGATATTTAAAATTTATTTTATTTATGTTTAATAATTTTTTCATATTTTTTTTATAACAATGTTTAAGAATATTTTTTAATTAATATTTATGTTTATTGACTTTTTATATTTTTATTATGATTTTTAATTATAATTTTTTTAAAAAATATTGAATATTTATGTCTACTGATCTTTTATATTTTTTATTAAATCAAAATAAAAATATTAAGATTTTTTATCTTGAAATTAATGACTTTTTAAAATTATAATTGATTGTTATTATATATTAAATAGAATAATAATATTTAGTAGCTATTTAAATTTTATTCAATTGATATATTTATTTATCAAATGTAAGATGAATGAAAAAAAGAAAAAAGAAAATAATAATAATAATTAATTTATATTAATTACAAATAATATTTTAAAACTTTATTAAAATTTTAGTTTTATCTTTTTAACTTAATTTTATATTATTTTATTATGATTATTTTTAATATTTTACTATTTTTTCACTTATAATATTTCAATAATTATCTATTAGTGATAAAATAAATTCCATAAAAAAAAATGTTTTGCACATTGCAAAGTCATTTGAATTGTTAAATAATTTGTTAAAATTTATTAAAATATTTTAAAAGGGGTAATAAAATTGTGTAAAATATTATAAAATTTAGTAAAAAATATTTAAATATATATATTAAAGTAAAATAACATATAAACAACTATCATAATATAAATTGATTATAATTATTAATAGAAAACATAAAAGATTATTATAATATATAATAAATCTTGTACACAGGTAGATGTATATATATATATATATTTAGAGAGTTCAAGAAAAAGTACTTCAAGTGTTGAAAATGATAATTAAAAAAATAATTAATAGTTAGTCTTTCAAATTCCTTTTCTATTTATCATGATAACATTTTAAGGAGATAACCAATTAATTAGTAATTTAGTATATTTATTGTTATATATATAATTAAAATTTTCTAATATTGTATTTAATTCTTTCTAAAATTAAATATTATTAATTTTATGTATTTTAATTATAATGTTTAAGAATTTTAATTTTAAAATTTTTAATTAAACATTTATATCTAATAATATTTTATATTATACTTTTATTATAATATTTGATTTTAAAAAAAGATTTAAACATTTATGTATAATAAATAGGATGTTGAAGTTTTTATTATAAATTTTTAATTAAAAATTTATATTTAATAACTTTTTATATCTTATTATTTTCTAAAAAAATTATCATTTAAATTTTGGAAAATTGGCAAATTTCATCATTTAATTTATATAATTTTTGTAATTTTATTTTTTTAAAATTTTTTTAAGATAATTTTATCCCTTATTTTCATAATTTTGATAAATTTTATTATTTTATTAACAGTAAATAGTTAGTCAAATTTTTTATAAAAATAATTTTATATTGAAAGAGTAAAAATGTCAATATACTAAGAATTTTTTTTTTTACATTTACCAAGTTCTATTTGTTCATGTTATTTTTTTTGTTTTCTTTTTATTTTAAAAATAAATTTCTAAATTGAATTCCAGATTCGGTTATCAACAATTTCATTTTGATTTTTTTATAATTGTTATGAGACAACGCAATTTTAAAAATAAAAATAAAATAAAATAAAAACTAATTAACTAAAAATAAATTAAAATAAAAGAACAGAAATTTATAAAGATCAACGGCTTGTTTACAAATAATAGAGTAAATAGCAATTCAATGCTTTGAACAAATCATGCTTCCACTTCATTTGACCCTAGAACTCCTAAATAAAATTGCTTAGAACCCTACATAAGCATATAGAGTTTGAGATTTAATTTAAAAATTTAATTTATTTTATTTTTAAAAAAATTAATATAAGATTTTAATATTAAAAATATAATAAAAATAACATAAGTATTAAAAACTTAAAAAACTTATTTATCGAGAGCTTTATTGAAACCGCACAAAGCAATGGAATTTGGGAATTTACTTTTAAAAAAAAATAAAATTAACATATACAAAACTTAGGAAATTCAAAAGTTTCAACTAGAGAAATTTAGGGTTTTTTAGTTTTCGAGTATTGATATTTTTACTCTTTTAATATAAAATTATTTTTATATAAAAAAATTAACTAAATGTTGAGTGTTAATAAAATTAATAGAATGATGAAAGTTGTCAAAATTATAAAGATAAAGGATGAAATTTTATTTAATTTTTTTTTAAAAAAATGAAATCACAAAAATTATATAATTTAAGAGATGAAATTTAAAATTATATTTTAATTCTTCACAATTTTTATTGTTTTTATTTTTTATTTTTTATTTTTTGTATTTTTAACAAACTAAAAGAAAATTTGAAAGTTTTTATTTTTACAATTTATAATTTTTATATTAAAATAAAATTTATTTAAAGAGAAATTAAATTTAAATTTATAAATTAATTTTCTCTTTTATTTGTATTAATAAGTTTTTTTTATACAAATAAGTTCTTGATTTTTTAAGAATATTTTTTTAAATTTTTTTGAAAAAGTAAAAAGCATATAATTAATTGTTATTTAAATACTTTAATATATAAATATTTATATATTAAGATATCGAGAGATTTATTTCCGAGATCAATAAAACATATTATCATAATAGTCATTGATTGTCATTCTCTCAATCTACAAATAGAGGGTCAAATTCTCTTGAGAAGAGGAGAGACAGGGAGCTGAGATGTAGAAGCTCTAACAATGACAGAAGTTGAGAGAAATACAAAGAATACCAAAACTCTGTCGTTTTGGATCTTCCTCTCATTGTCAAAGTCCATTTCGAAAAAATTAAAGGCCTCTGAAGAAAAGTCCAAAAGCCCTTAGAAGAAATCCAGTTCAACAGTAACGACCTTCGAAATTGAATCCAGTTTGAGATCAGCCCAAAACGTCCATCGGAGAAATTAAAATTCATTGGATCGAGATCAAGCTCAAAAAGATCATCGAGTTCACGATGAATCGAATTAGCAGATCAATAGAAATAAGATCCTATAAAAATTATTGTAATTTTATTACATGTAACATATTTTTTCTATAAATTTTTAATTTTATAGGAAATAATCAAAGAAAATATGTTTACAAATTGGCACGTCCAGTGGGACAATTTATACCGTTCATATCTTTCCGTCAAGATCATCAATGGAGTCAAAGAACGTTGCTATAGATAATGGCATCAAACTGGATGTCACCTTCAATAAAAAAAAAAAGAATGCAATGATCTTGGAGCAGTCAAAGTTGTTACAATAAAGAGTATTCTGCAAATATCAATGTCATGTCATGTCTGCGACAATGACAAGTGCTTCAACAATAAAAGAGAAGTTGACAAATCTTACAAAGTTGGTGAAAGGCTTTGCAATGCAGTCAGCAAAGCAAGATCCCATCCTCGTTCAATTGATAAACAACAATGGTAAATCAAGTAAACTTGCACAAAAACGAGCGGAGGAGGCAAACAAAGATGTCACTTTCAATAAAAAAGAAGAAGAATGCAATGATCTTGGAGCAGTCAAAGTTGCTGAGGAATAATCTCAAATTGTTGATAGATTCAAAATCAATCAAGGGGACAAACAAAGTATCATTGTCAATCAAAAACAAACAAGGGACAACATTCCCTCTGAAGATAAAGAGTCAACTTCAACTGTTGGCGATGCTTGAAATCAAATCATCAAGATCCTCCTAGACGCACGAGGTTAAACTTTATTGTTCCTCCTGGATGCATGAGGCTAAACTGCATTGTTCCTCTTGGATGCACGAGGTTAAACTGCATTGTTCCTCCTAGATGCACGAGGTTAAACTGTATTGTAACTCTTTGATACGAGTATAAACTATCTCCATGGCATGGATGCAAAATTCTCCTAGACGCACGAGGTTAAACTACACGTTACTCCTTAATACGAGTATAAAATGTTTGCCATTGCTGAAGGCTCTTTGATAAGAGTGTAAACTGTGTGCAATGCTAAAATGAAGGCTACTTGGCACGAATGTAAACCGTGTGAAATGTTGAAATGAAGGCTCCTTGGCACGAGTGTAAACTATGGGCAATGCTGAAATGAAGGCTACTTGACACGAATGTAAACTATGTGAAATGCTGAAATGAAGGCTCCTTGGCACGAGTGTAAACTGTGTGAAATGTTGAAATGAAGGCTAATTGACACGAGTATAATCTGTGGGCAATGCTAAAATGACGGCTCCTTGGCACGAGTGTAAACTATGGGTAATGTTGAAATGAAGGCTCCTTGGCACGAGTGTAAACTATGAGCAATGCTTAAATAAAGGCTCCTTGGCACGAGTGTAAACTGTGAGCAATGCTGAAATGAAGGCTCCTTGGCATGAGTATAAACTGTGGGCAATGCTGAAATGAAGGTTCCTTGGCACGAGTGTAAATTGTGTGCAATGCTGAAATGAACTCCTTTGATGCAGAGTTTAAACCGCAACTTTAAACTACGTTCGACTTGATTCCTTCGTAAGATACATAGACAATTTAGATAAATTCTAATTTCAGTCATAACAAAAAAATCAAGAAAAAAATTATGAGAATTAAAAAAAAGTTTTGAAATTTATTCTTCATACAAAGTCTTTAGCCTCGTGAACAAATTTCAAAGGGGCAATTTGTAGACATTAAAATTTAATTATATATTTAAAATAACCATTGATTGGCATCCTTTCCATCATAAATAGAGGGCCAAATTCCCTTAAGAGGAGAGACAGAGAGTTGAGATGTAGAAGCTCTAAGAAGGACAAAAGCTGATACAGAAGTTGAGAGAAATGAGAAGAATACTAAAACTCTGTCATTTTGGATCTTGTTCTCGTTGAAAATCATACCGAAACTCTGTCAAAGTTCATTATGAAAAATCAAAGGTCTTTGAAAAAGAGTCCATAAGTCATCGAAAAAAATCCATAGTTGTTCAACATATTGAGATCAAGCTAATGACACTCAAAGTAGAATCCAGTTCGAGATCAGTTCAAAATACCCCTTTGAGAAATTAAAATCTATTAGATCAAGATCAAGCCCATAAAGCCCCTGGAGTCCACGAATCCAATCAGATCCTATAAAAATTATTGCAATTTTACTACACATAACATATTTTATCTCTAATTTTTCAATTTTACAAGAAATAATGGAAGAAAATTTGTTTAAAATATATATAATATTTTAATAGTTTAAAATTTTTTAAAAATTATGTCAAATGAAATCATAATTATGAATATTTCATTTTTTTAAAAAATTATAATAATAAAAAAACTTAAAATACTTTCTAAAAGAAAAAAAAAATTGAATTATAGGTAAAATTAAAGATGTGAAAATTCTTTTAAAAAATTATAATAAAATTAAAAAATTATAATAAAATTAAAAAATTTAAAATTAAGAATACACTTTTAATTTAAAATTATATTTAACAACTTATGATACTAAATTATATAGAATAATAGTATTTTTTAGCTATTTTAAATTTTGTTAAATTCATATATTTATTTATAAAATGTAAGATTAATGGAAAAAAATAAAAAAAATTAATTACTTTTACTCCTAATAAAAAAATAATAGTTTAAAATTTTATTAAACTTTTATCTTTATTTAACCATTTTAGTTTGTTATTACTACTATTTTTTTTAATTTTATCACCTGTAATATTTCAGTCATTACATATTAGTGACAAACGATAAAACAAGATATTTTCAAAATTTGTTATTTGGATTTTTTTTATAATTTATCAAAATTTATTAAAATATTTTAAAATGTAATAAAATAATGTAAAATATTGTAGAAATTAATAAAGAATACTGAAAATTTGTACACATAAACGTATATAGACAATTATAGTTGTTATAGTAAATTTTTATTTATCATGAGATATTAAATTAATTTTAGTCATTAAAAAATTATAAATAAAATTTAGTAAAACATTAGTAAATAAAAACTATATATATATATATAAATAAATAATAGTAAATAAAATAATTAATAAGGATTAGAAAAGTTATTGTAATATACATTTGGCATGGAGTGTTGATGTATATATATATATATATATAATTTGTTTAGAATTTAATTGAAGAAAATTAATTTTATGATATTACTCCAATTTATATATATTTGGCAATTATATATATATATATATAATATTTAAATAAAAAAATATGTAGAGAGTGAATCGAATTTTGTATTAATACATTTTAGATATAAATGATTAATGAGCATTTATATTAATATTTTTATTATCATACATAAACTTTTGAATTTTAATAAATAACTTTTTTATAAATTTATTTTATTTTTATAAATTATATTATTTATTTAAATTTTAATTAATAAACTAATAATTTTATTTTGAAATTAATAAACTATCTCGTTTTTTTAGAAATATATATATATATATATTGAAAAAAATTAAATTACATTTTATAAGAGAAGATGAATTGTAGGTAAAACTTTGGGAATTTATTTTTTAAAAGTTAAAAAAAAAATTTTTAGAATGTGTATGCTTTGACATAAATTTGTTTGAGATTAAATTTACTAATTATTTTATTCTTTTTTAAAGATATATAGTTTTAGTTTGTACTTATATTATCAAATTACATTATATTTAGGGTAAATTATCTTACTAACATTTGAACTTTTCAAAAATCAAACTTTTGCACTTGTATTTATTTCTGATTTGAATTGACACTTGAACTATAAAATATCACCTCATTTGCCCTTCCGTCCAAAATTTCCGACTTAATTTTTCATCAAATTCTTAGGGTATTTTCGTCTTTTAAAATCATTAATATTTTAAAATTATTAAAGTTTTATTTTTAGGGATAATTTTGTCTTTTCATAAAATTTTAAAAATCTGAAAAATCTTCGTAAATTGGAGGGATGCTTTTGCAACTGTATTTATTTTTGCTTTGAATTGACACTATAAAATATCATCTACGTCGCCCTTCTCTCTAAAATTTCCGTCAGACCTCATTTTCCATCCAATTCTTACGAGTATTTTCGTATTTTAAAATTATTAAGGTTTTATTTTTAGGGATAATTTTATGTTTTCATAAAATTTATTTTTCATCCAATTCTTACGAATATTTTCGTATTTTAAAATCATTAATATTTTAAAATTATTAAGATTTTATTTTTAGAGATAATTTTATGTTTTCATAAAATTTAAAAAATCTCAAAAATCTTCTTAAATTGGAGGGATTCGATCCTTCAAAATTATTAAGGTTTTATTTTTAAGGATAATTTTATGTTTTCATAAAATTTTAAAAATTTGAAAAATCTTCTTAAATTGGAGGAAATTATTAAGGTTTTATTTTTAGGGATAATTTTATGTTTTCATAAAATTTTAAAAATTTGAAAAATCTTCTTAAATTGGAGGGATTCGATCCTTCAACCACACAAATAAATCTTCTTAAATTGGAGGGATTTGATCCTTCAACCACACAAATGGCAAAATTATATTAATCCACTGGAACAACTATTAACATGTTAATTTATAGGGGACGTATATTTTATATTGCATAATAGATGATGCTAAAATAAATTTAACTTAATTATATTTATAAACTCTTAAATTTGAATTACAACCGTATAAATAATAAATAAATATTTACCATTTGGACAAATACAAAAATTTATATTATTACATTATTAGTGTTAGCAATGACATTGTATAAAAAAAATACCTCGAAATTCATGTTCTACACGAATTCTAAACAAAAGAGTTAAAGAACAACTTCAGTGCAAGGTTTGAGAAAGGTGACAAAAACAAAAACTTATTATTTGAATTGTGTCATTTCATAATATTTTTTTGAGAATGTTTATATTTAATATAACTTATATTTAAAATATAAAATGTGTATTTATTATTTTTGTAATTACAATATAAAATATAAGTTTCAAATAAATTTATATATTTACAGTTGTTCTAGTGGGTAGATATAGTTTAATTAGGGCGTGATTGTAGGATTAAACCCTTGATATTACAAAAAAATAATTTTTAGATTTTTAATAATAAAGTGAAATGACAAAATTACCTTTGAAAATAAAACTCTAATAATTAAAAAATGCTTATAATTATAAACGAAAATGCACCTAAAAATTGGATGGAAATTGAAATTTGAGGGAAATTTTGAACAGAAGGGCAAATAAGTGATATTTTATATTTCAAGTGTTAGTTCAAAGCAAAAATAAATACATGTGCAAAAGTTGGATTTTTAAAAAGTTCAAGTGTTAGTAGGATAATTTACCATTATATTTAATAAATAAAAATAATAATATTTATATAAAATTTTTTAAAAAATAATTATGAGGTATTCTGCCTCTAAAGTTGCTAGAATTACATCGTCTTATAATTATTAAAATTTAATTAAATTTATATATTTAATTATTAGAGTTGTCATTAGCACTTTTTTATTAGAGTTGTAATATATATATATATATATATATAAAACATGAATTTATTGTTAAAAAAAAATTGTAATTCAATTATATCAATTTCATTTATAATACAAATATGCCTCAATTGTTTTTTGAAAAAAAAACACATGATTTTATTAATTAAAAATTTAATAATTAACATAAACGTTAAAATTTTATCGATATATTAAAAGAGTAATTTATGAAGTTGTAACTTATTTTCAATACCTACATGTGGTCCAATATCATAAATTAAAATTTTTACCATAAATAAATAATGGCATATATAATAACGGAGAGAAATCAAGAAAAATCTTTGTATTACTCTTAAAATTTAAAATTTTTGGAATTCCATCATTTAATTATTTTTGTTTTTTTTAATTTTTTCCTTTTGACCAAATTTATAAAAGAAAAATTTAACAATTTTAGTTACATGAAAAATACATATCTAAATTAATTAAAGGCGTTTTTAATAATTTATATGTGAAAAAATTTACAATTTTACCTAGAAGGACTAATTTAGAAAAATGAAAATAGTTGAAGGATTAAATCCTAAAAAAATATAAGAGTTATAAATGCAGGCGATACATTGTTTATGGTAAGAAATCCCAACAACCCTCTATATAAAAATTGAATCTTTTTTTAGGCTTTGAATAATTTCTACAACTGTTTCTTCTTCTCTGATGGATGCTTCTGCTGTTAATGATCATAAATTAAACTTTTTGCCAAAAATAAATAATGGCATATATAATAATGGAGAGAAATCAAGGAAAATTCTTTGTATTACTCCTAAATTTTTAAATTTTTGGAATTTCATCATTTTATTATTTTTATTTTTTAATTAGGTCCCTTTTATCAAATTTATAGAATTTTCTTAATAGTTTCAGTCAAGCAAGAAGTGCATACTAATTACATAGAAGCATTCTCAATAATTTATATATTAAACATGTGCCCAAAAAATTCACAATATTAATTAGAAGGACTAATTTGAAAAAACAAAAATAGATAAAGGATTAAATCTTTAAAAATATATATATAAGAGTTATAAATGCATGTGATACATTGTTTATGGTAAGAAATCCCAACAACCCTCTATATAAAAATTGGATCTTTTTTGAGTCTTTGAATAACTTCTTCTTCTTCTCTAATGGATGCTTCTGCTGCTGCTGCTGCTAATGATGATAAAGAGGAGGTGATTCTCTTGAGCTTTTGGGCAAGTATGTATGGGATGAGAGTAAGAATTGCACTTGAAGAAAAAGGGATCAAATATATATACAAGGAAGAAAAAATGCTTCACAAAAGTGATTTACTTTTGAAGATGAATCCAATTTACAAGAAAGTTCCAGTTCTTATTCACAATGGAAAACCTGTTTGTGAATCCATTATTGCACTTCAGTATATTGATGAGGTTTGGAAAGATAAACCTTCACTCTTCCCCTCTCATCCTTATGAAAAAGCCATGGCTTGTTTTTGGGCTGATTTCATTGATAAAAAGGTAAGCTCATTAATTTTAGTTATATATATATTCTTAATCTTTTTTAAGAATGGTTTTTAATCTGAAAAGAGATTTACATAACTTAATTTCAAATTAAAATTAGTGAAAATTTAAAATGAACATACAAAAATATTTATATATATATATTAACATGGTTTATGTAAATTCAGGTGTACAATTATGGTCGTAGTATATGGATGAAAAGGGGTGAAGAGCAAAAGGTAGCCAAGGATGAGTTCATAGAAAGCTTGAAGTTACTTGAGGAAAGAGCTCTTGGAGACAAGCCTTATTTTGGAGGTGATAAATTTGGGTTTTTAGACATTGCTCTAATTGGATTCACCTGCTGGTTTTACACCTACGAGATTTATGGAAACTTTAATATTGAATCAAAGTGCCCTCGATTGATGGCTTGGGTTAAGAGGTGCATGGAAAGAAACTCTGTTACTTTGTGTCTTGCTCACCCCAATCAAATTTATGAAGCCACCACCAAATCCGCTTAACTATTTATTATGATGTTGATTTTTTTTTTTTTCCTTAAATGGTTGTATTGTATTAATACTGTGAAATTTCCACTTGCACTTCCCCGGTCTGAAATACTTTAAGGACAAACGCCACTACTGAGTTTCCCACCTAGCTCAAATAACGATGGAAGAAGCTCGCTGGAATTCCATTTGGTTCGAGGGCTTTGTGGGCTCCTAGATTATACACCGCCAGTTTAATCTCATATTTCTGTTACATCCCTATTTGACCATAATCTTGCATTACTATTCAAAGAAGGGAAACTCCAGTCTCTTGGATTACATGCCACTGAGTCATCCTTAGTATATAACTTTACATAGAATTCTCTAGCAGCCTCCCTCAAACTGTCCTCTTCCATACACCAAACTGAATCCGGTTACACCGCTACCTTTGCTTAGCCCATGAGTGAAAATTTTGTATTTCGTTCCCCATCTTTTAACCACAACATTCTAGCTTGTTGCTTCCAATATATTTCTTCTTGTAGGAGTATATTCTCCAACTCAGCCAGTAGTTTCCTCTCTAATTTGTCCAGTGAGCTCCCCTTACTTGATGCTGCCAGCCGTTGTACACCCTTTAGCCGTGCCTCACACCTTTTCTTCCTCCAAAATATGTTTCCAAACTCTTCTTGGTTCCATTTCCATATTTTGTCTTTAAATTGTTCCATAGTCGGCTGAAGGTTTCTTGGTTCCCCATTCCAGAATTCATCCACTTTTTTAGGGATGTCTGGATTAAGGAACCAATCTTCCAAGAAATGGAAACTCTTGAATACATCGTTGTGCTTCTGTGAGTAGCAATGGATGATGGTCCGATGCCACTCTCGTTAGGTGTTCAAGGCATGTTCGATCATGAGTCTCTGGTTCCAATGTGTGTTGCACCAAGCCTTGTCAATCCTTTCCCTAATCTTTGCTTTGCCTTCTCGCCCGTTGGACCACATAAATTGAGGTCCCTGAAATCTCATATCCATCAAATTATACATGTCAACTATCTGTCTCAATTTTGACGCCAAATTTCTATTAATCACTCTCCCTCCCCTCTTATCCTTCTCTTCAAGTGGTTGGTTGTCTCGCGTTGTGTACGTGTGTCACAATTTGTAAAGATAAAGAAAATAGAATAAATCAACGCAAGTTTAACTAATGCAAGTGTACACAGGTCAACAAGTAATATATGTATCTAAGTACAAGATTATCGATCCCACAGGGACTAAGTATGCCAATACAACGTGCAAATATGATTGTACAAATTAAAAGAATAAAAGAATAAAGAATGATGAATCATGAACAGAGATTGGTCTAATGCTACAACAATCCTACTCCTAAGAAAACTAAACTACAGTTAAGAGTTAGCCTACTGGGAATAACCACAAGAGTACTGCAGGTAATACAATGCTGCGGCATTCACGCCCAAAATGCAAGTACAAACCATAGATGAATCTAAGTATACCAACATGCTTTTAGTTTCCATATCAATGCTACAACGTATCTGGTTCCACCCAGACTACTTGATCTACTAGTCTAGATCCCCGATAACATCGTCTCATGGAGTACGAAGTACCGTTGACCTAGAGCAACGCTAGTCAGTGAATTTGGTCATTTCCACTGCAATGTTGAGCGCACTTCCGTGTCGTCTCAATCTAGCGCCACATAATTATCACGTCCACTAGCTCCCCTCCGCCAGAAGACCAGACACTAGTTCGATTCATACATTGGACAGTCGTAACCGCAAGTGATGTTAAATCAGTTTAATGTAATTACATGAATAAACCAAGCATTGCACCATACATAAAACCAGAAAGCAATGCTACAACATACTCGTCATCATAATCAAAACAGTTTACTCAACATGTTCATACTTAACTACGCCATCGCATCTTCAGGTTAAAAAAATATATTTTGTTGAAACGAATCATGAAAGACAAGGATCAACGTAATAAGAAAAACAGTCCCTAGGTCCATAGTGTCATCAGTCAATCCCAAGACGGAAAACATATCAATCCCAAAACATTTTTAATTAATCCTTGAATCCATGTAAATATTCTCATATTACAAAGAACATTTAATTACAAAACAGTAGCAAATTGAAGAAATGGAGAGAGGATTACTATGGGTTGGAGATCACCCTACTGCCCAAATAAAATTTAATTAACGTACTGCTGCCCTTCGTTCCCTCTGCTTGATGATGCAGCGTCTTTACTGCCCAGTTGATGAACACTTCAGCAAGTCACCCTGCTCACTCTCGGTTTTTCCCTACTAAAAGTTAGTCTAAAACTAAAAAGAAAAGCTAAACTATCCTATCGAAAAACTACTAAACTACCTAAGAAAACTAAGAAAAACCAATCTCTCTATAAAAGAATAAAAATGACCAAAAGCCAACCCAAACTATTCCTCTCGGTTTTGCAACTATATATAGAGCCTCTTTGTGTACCGAGAGCCATTCTCAAGTTGCCATCTGTCCATGTTTCTGGAATTTTTGGAGAAAATTCCAGCAAATAATTGAATAAATTCCAGCTGCCATCTGAAATCTTTTGTCCTTTTCCTCTGTTGCTGCAGGATTAGCAGCAGAATTCCAGCTGCTTTCTGAAGTCTTTTTCTTTTTCTTCTACTTGCCGCAGGATCAGCAGCAGAATTCCAGCTGCTTTATGAAATTCTTGTCTTTTTCTTCTGCCTGCCGCATGATCTTTTGCAGAATTTTTGTCTTTTTCTTCTGACTGCCGCAGGATCTTTTGCAGACTTCCAGTTACTTTCTGAATTTTCTTGTATTTTTTTCTGCCACGTTTCAAATAAAACAAATTCTAAAGAAAATGGATGAATAATAAAACAGAATTTTTATTCTCTTTTTACCCTTATCACAATAAATCAATTCAAATTAATTCCCAAATAATAAATAAATACAGCTCGTCCACATTTTGAAAATGAATTCAATTAAATTGACTTTTAACAATAAATTCACATTTTTTTTTGGTAAAAAGAGAGAAAATATCAAATCAACACATTTTCATTCCATTTTCCAAATAAATTCAGTTAATTCCAAAATGAAACGTGGCAAATTGAATGTGAATAACTCTATTATTTTAGAGTTATCACACCCCGAAACTTAAGTCATTGCTCGTCCCGAGCAATGCTGCAGCAATGCGGAAGCAAACAGAAATATACATACCCACATAAAAACTTTGTTCAGCAGTTTCAGTTAAACCTAGGACTAGTGATTTCAAAGAGAAAAATTCAAAATTCAAGCAGACATATGTTCCATCCTTAAGTGAATAACCAAATATTAACTAACCCAAGCTCAAAGAATTTCCACTCCAGTGTGTGTGAATAGTCTTTCCTTTTCAATCTCTCATTCATAAGTCAACATATGGTAATCTTAAGGTTCATTTTGCATCTTCAAACTCAATCTATTACACCCCTCTCCACTAATGTAGCAAATTCAGCAATAAAGATCAAAGAGGTCTTAATTTGGTTGTAATGTAGGCTAGGGCTAAGGTAGGAAAAATATAGATAAAAAGTAGGCTCAAGACTTAGTCCTAGTCTGCCATGAACTTTAACCCAATGCTATCACTTTTCTCATTTTTCTTTTCTTTTCACAACCCAAGGAGCATAAACATTTACACCCTACTTCAGAAATACGTGCAACATTTAACCACAATCAATATATAGCATTAGACCACAAAGAAGCATAACACGTATTTCCTTTTTGCTCTCCTTTTTTTTTCATGGTGTAAAGAGGGTTCTTTCATTTTCCACACATTTTTTTTCATACATACCCTCAATACATAGAGCATTCATAATAGAATTTCAAAATTAAATACCATTGATCCAACAAAAATGATATTGCTGCAGCATTGTGCTACATCATTTCTATGTTCCTCATCATAGCATTCTCAGCATACCCTCAAACTTATGTTCAACAGTGTTCATAGCAAACTAAGATCAAGTTTAGGGAAAACAAAGAATGGATACATGCAAAACATTTAGGATAAGTGGCTATTTAATAAGGGTGTCAAGAAATTAGGCTCAAGCTCAACTTGGTTTACTAAAGAAAAAATATGCATTAGGGTAAGCTAGAAAGGCTCAAACGATTCAAGAACATGTCTTAATCATTTATATATTGCTAAATCTACTAGGATTTGGCCTCAATGGATATAACAAACGAGTCTAAAAATTCTGAACCTTCATACCAAAGCTAACTCTTTTTATAAACATGAAATCTCCAAGAAAGACTATGTGCAAAAGATAGGGAGTAGAAATAATTTTTACTTAGAGTCAACTAATACCTACTTATTCTAAAAGAGGTACAAGGTCTACAAGAATGTCTTTTTGTTTTTAAGGTGTCATCATTAATCGGATCCCAAAAGTCTACACTAATCCTGCTGAAACTAAGGTTCTACTGGGTCATATGAAAATGCTGCCGCATTTGTGCAAGTAGTTCTTCTATGCCAGATCATTCATTCTATATAAGGCATCATCAAACAGTTATTCAGATAAGTCATCCATGCATTCAGATATGCAGTCAGATTACTCAGATATTCATTCAGATTACAACAAAGAGGGTATTCATGCATTCAAAAGACGGCAGGAAAATTTTAAAATTTTTACCATTTTGAAATTTTTACCACCAGAGGACACCCTCCCCCAAACTTAAGGAGAAGCAATGTCCTCAGAGCTTAAACATAGGACATCAGGCAGCAATTTAAAGCAT
The DNA here is from genome assembly GCA_027405835.1 of Asclepias syriaca. Classification (NCBI taxonomy): domain Eukaryota; kingdom Viridiplantae; phylum Streptophyta; class Magnoliopsida; order Gentianales; family Apocynaceae; genus Asclepias; species Asclepias syriaca. The sequence continues at coordinate 4,652,330 of CM049930.1, read as the reverse complement.
TGTACCAAAAATAGAAAAACAAAACAAAACAAAACAAAAGATGTCTCAAACCTGCTCAGTAGGTAAACGCAGTACATGCCAAAAAGTAAACGCAAAAGTAAAAGAGTTAAGGAAAGAGCTACTCCCATTGAGACGGGAGTTCGTCAAGGTATGATGACATCGTCATCCATTCTGTCCGGGTCTTCTCCAAGTAGGAGTTGATTGGGAAAACTTGGCCATGGGTTTCCAGCATGTTGCCGTTGCCGCGGCAACGATCTGAGGTATGCAGCATCGCGCTCTCGTGCATAAGTCATCCCCAAACTGAAATAAAAACAAAGAAAACAACAAAACAGAAAAAAAAACAACAGTGATCGGGTACAGGGGTACCCGACACCTAATAAAACAAAAAAACAAAAATAATAAATAAACAGAAAGAAAAGAAAAACAGAAAATAAAGCAAAAATAAAAAGTGTTCACTTGAATTTTTCACTTATGTTGGGTCCACTCAATCCTTCATCATTGACCAAGAATAGAGAAGAAATAGTTTGCTCTCGGTCACCATCTCTGTAGAGTTTTAATCTATGCCCGTTGACTTTAAATTTGTTCCTATTTTTGCCCACGACCGAGACCACTCCGTAAGGATATATTTGTTCAATTGTATATGGTCCGATCCATCTCGATTTCAATTTGCCTGGAAATAATCTTAACCTTGAATTAAAAATCAGAACTTGTTGCCCAATTTCAAAATTCCTTGGCTGAATGTGTTTATCATGCCATCTCTTCGTTTTCTCTTTGTATAACTTGGCATTTTCATAAGAAAATAACCTCAGCTCATCCAGTTCTGAAAGTTGTAGCATTCTCTTGTTTCCAGCAGCATCCATATCCAGATTGAGATGCTACAGCGCCCAGTATGCCTTGTGTTCTAACTCAACGGGTAGGTGGCAAGCTTTCCCAAAAATGAGTCTATAAGGAGACCTACCTATTGAAGTCTTCAAAGCTGTCCGGTAAGCCCATAGAGCATCGTCTAACCTTTTTGACCAATCTTTTCTATTAGGGTTCACCACCTTCTCAAGTATACCTTTAATGATTCGGTTGGATAATTCAACTTGCCCATTGGTTTGAGAATGATAAGGCAGAGCAATCTTGTGACGAACATTATACTTGGCTAACATGACACGTAGCCACCTGTTAACGAAATGAGTTCCTTCATCACTAATAATCGCCCGTGGAGTTCCAAATCGTGTGAAAATGTTTTTCCTTAAAAAGTTCATCACAACATTGGAATCATTGGTGGGGAATGCTGCGGCTTCCACCCACTTTGAAACATAGTCTACTGCCATTAAAATATACGATTTTCCAAAAGAAGGGGGGAAAGGTCCCATGAAATCAATACCACACACATCAAAAAGTTCAACTTCCAAAATGTTGGTCAGAGGCATTTCTTTTCTTCTTGAGATGTTTCCTACCCTTTGGCAGTGATCACATTTTTCCACAAACTCATAACAGTCTCTAAATAATGAAGGCCAAAAGAAACCAGATTGTAGTACCTTTGCTGCAGTTCTTGACCCTCCAAAATGTCCTCCACACGGTGAGTTGTGACACTGAAAAATGATGTCCTCAATTTCATCATCGTTTACACATCTTCGAATCATTTGGTCTTTGCATTGTTTGAACAAAAAGGGTTCCTCCCAAAAATAACTCTTTACATCATGGAGAAACTTCTTCCGTTCTTGGTATTAAAAATCCGGCGGCATTTCACCACTGGCCAGAAAATTAGCAAAGTCAGCATACCATGGCATTTTCATGTCTTCTTGAATTTCCAGCAATTGTTCATCAGGAAAATGTTCATTAATTGGGATCTGAAATCCCTCTTGTTGTTCTAATCGAGACAAATGATCAGCCACTTGATTTTCTACTCCCTTCTTGTCCTTGATTTCCACATCAAATTCTTGTAGGAGTAGAATCCATCTAATGAGCCTTGGTTTTGAGTCCTTCCTTGCAAGTAGATATTTGATGGCAGAATGATCGGTGTAGACTATCACTTTCGTGCCTACCAAATAGGACCTGAATTTATCAAAGGCAAACACAACAGCAAGCAACTCTTTTTCAGTAACAGTATAATTTACCTGAGCCTCCGTGAGTGTCTTGCTAGCGTAATAGATGGAATGAAAAATTTTGTTACGCCGCTGCCCCAAAACTGCACCAACTGCATAGTCACTAGCATCACACATTAGCTCAAATGGTAGACTCCAGTCGGGTGCTATGATAATGGGTGCTGAGATAAGCTTCTGTTTAAGCTCCTCAAATGCTGCGGCACATGCTGCATCAAAAGAAAACACATTATCTTTTTCTAATAATTTACATAAGGGCTTAGATACCTTTGAAAAGTCTTTAATGAATCGTCGATAGAAGCCCGCATGTCCCAAGAAACTTCGAATGTGTTTCACAGTTGTTGGGGTCGGTAACTTTTTAATTACTTCTATCTTAGCTCGGTCCACTTCAAGACCTTTCTTCGAAATCCGGTGTCCCAACACAATTCCTTCCCTAACCATAAAGTGACACTTTTCCCAGTTGAGGACTAAGCCTGTCCTCACAACGTTTGAGCACCTTGGCCAAATTCTCTAAACATTCATCAAAAGAGTCCCCAAATACGGAGAAGTCATCCATAAAAACCTCTAAGTACTGCTCCACCATATCTGTGAAAATGGCCATCATACAGCGTTGGAACGTTGCTGGAGCATTGCATAATCCGAACGACGTCCTTCTGAAAGCAAATGTACCATAGGGACAAGTGAAAGTCGTTTTGTCCTGGTCCCCTGGTGCTACAGCAATCTGGTTATAACCAGAATAACCATCCAGACAACAATAGTAATCACGTCCATCCAACCTATCCAACATTTGGTCAATGAAGAGCAGTGGGAAGTGGTCTTTCCGTGTAGCTTTGTTGAGCTTTCTGTAGTCAATGCAAATCCTCCATCCCGTGATAGTTCTGGTGGGAATCAATTCATTATCTTCATTCTGCACCACAGTAATTCCCCCTTTCTTGGGCACACATTGTATAGGACTTACCCAAGAACTGTCAGAAATATGATAGATTATGCCAAAGTCCAGCCACTTGATAATTTGCTCTTGTACCACTTCCTTCATAATAGGATTTAATCTTCGTTGCCCTTCAACTGAATTTTTGGAATTTTCTTCCAAAATGATTTTATGCATGCATAAGGTTGGACTTATACCTTTTATGTCAGCTATGGTCCAGCCCATAGCCCTCTTATGCTGCTTCAGAACTCCAAGTAATTTTTCTTCTTGTTCATTATCCAGTAATGCTGAAATAATCACATGCAGAGTTGAGTATGCTCCCAGAAATCCGTACTTCAAATGCTGCAGCAATGACTTCAGTTCCAGCTCAGGTGGTTCTTCCACAGAAGGTTTTGTCACTTTGATCTCCCGAGAAGACAAGTCCAAGGATTCAAATTGTGCGCGAAACTTGAAACCATGAGAATTTACTTCTAACCATGCTGAGTATTCTTCTTCTTCTTCATTACCATAGTGCAACATTTCCTCCATCAACACTCTTTCCAATGCATCATCTCCATAGTTCCTCCACTCTTCATCTTCACATGTCAAAGAAGTAGTGGATATGCGAAAATAATCCTCACCTTCATCATGAAATTTCATGGCTTTGAATACATTGAACGTGACTTTATCATCTTGAAACCTCATGGTGAGTTCTCCTTTTTGAACATCAATTAGGGTCCTTCCCGTAGCAAGGAAAGGTCTCCCCAAAATAATTGGAACTTCTCTATCTGCTTCATAATCAAGAACAATAAAATCAGCTAGAAAAATAAATTTATCAACCCTTACCAGGACATCTTCAATCTTTCCATTTGGGTGAGCTATAGACCTATCTGCCAATTGTAGAGTTACCGTCGTAGGTCTTACCTTACCTATGCCCAATTGCTTAAAAACTGACATATGCATTAAATTTATGCTAGCACCAAGATCACATAAGGTCATACCACAGTATGAGTCTCCAATAGAACAAGGAATATTAAAGCTCCCCGGATCTTTCATTTTAGGGGGTAACTTATCCTGCAAAAAGAAACTGCATTCTTTGGTTAGTGAAACAATTTCATATTCTCCCAACTTTCTCTTCTTTGTAAGGATATCCTTCATGAATTTCGCATAGTTAGGCATTTGTTCTATTGCTTCCACCAATGGAATGTTATCCAAGAATTTCTTGAACTGCTCATCTTGTTTCTTTTTGGCAAACCTCTGTGGAAACAGCATTCGTTGCTGTACTGGTTTGCTCTTTGGAATATTGCATTGCTGCAGCATCGGTGATGTTGCAGCATCAGGTTGTTCTGGAATGGTGCTTTGCTGCGGCATTGGAGATGCTGCAGCATTTGGCTCCACTGGTTCTGGCTCAGCTACTGGAATTTCTGCATTCTTGCTGGGCTCACTGGTCTTCTCAGCTGCTCCAGACTTCATTTTTGGCTAGTCCAGTATTTTGCCACTTCGTAGTGTTACAACCTTGCAATGTTCTTTTCCTTCTCTTCTTGGATTTTCTGTATCGCTTGGAAGTGATCCTTGTGGTCTGCTCCTCATCTCTTGGGCTAACTGCCCCATCTGGGTTTCCAAGTTCCGAACAGTAGATGATAGTCCTTGCATGGTTGTTTCCGTTCTTGCCATGAAGTCTCTCATCATGTTTTCTAAAGCGCTTGAAGGTGGTTATTGTTGTAGAGGTCCTTGTTGGTGCTGGAGTTGTTGTTGCTGCTGCTGGGGGTACTGCTGTTGCTGCTGGAGCAGTGGTCTTGGGTTCACACCTTGAGTGGGATGCATCCCTTGATTTCTCCAAGAAAAATTTGGATGCTGCCTCCAAGTAGGGTTGTAAGTATTTGATTGAAGACCATTACCCCTGTTTTGATTCCCCATGTAGCAGATTGATGCGGGATTGTGAACACAATCCTCAAATAGATGCCCCTCTCCACAATAAACACAGCACACGTTCTGTACCTGGCCTACATTGGGCTGGTTTGATGGTTCTGCCACCTGCCCGCCATGTGGTTGCATACTTAGTGTTTTGAGCATATTGGTCATTGTTGACACTTGGGCTGAAAGCGAAGTTATTGGGTCTAACTCCAATACTCCAGCCACTTTTCTTCCACTAGGTATTCTTGTTGTAGGCCACTGATAGTTGTTGTTGGCAATCCTCTCAATTAGTTCATAGGCCTTGTTGTATGTCTTTGCCAAAAGTGCTCCATTTGCTGAAGCATCAACTATCATTCTGGTGTGTGCATTCAACCCGTTGTAAAATGTCTCCATTTGAATACAATGTGGGATTCCGTGATGTGGACATCTCCTTAACAACTCTTTGAATCTTTCACATGCCTCATACAATGATTCATCTTCTAATTGTTGAAAAGAGGTGATTTCATTTCTCAGCCTAGCATTTTTTGTTGGAGGAAAATATTTCATCAAAAATTTCTCGGTAAGCTGCTGCCATGAAGTCACACTACCAGAGGGTAGTGAGTTAAGCCATTCTCTAGCTTTGTCTTTCAGAGAATATGGGAACAATTTCAGCCTCAAAGCATCGTCCGATACCCCTGGTATCTTAGAACAGTCGCTTACTTCCAAGAATAAACGTAGGTGCAAGTGTGGATCTTCAGCAGGTGATCCACCAAACTGCCCTATTGTTTGCAACATTTGAAACATTACTGGTTTCAACTCGAACTGTGCTGCGGCAATCTCCGACCGCACAATACTTGGTTTCAATTCGTTAAACATAGGGATTGCATACTGCCGAATAGCATGGTCCCTATCGTCTACCATCACCACTGGATTATGGGCAGGTTCAGGTTGGATTTCCCGCTATTCCGCCATGACTGCCTTATCCGTGGTCTGTTTCTTCTTCTTTAACGCCTTGGCTGTTTTCTCAATATCTGGATGGAGTGGCAGCAATGAAGCTTGAGATCCCTTGCGCGTTTTACTCATGCAAAACAGCACACGTTAAGGAATGAATGATACACAAGCTGAAATTTAGCAAATAATTTAGATCAATAAATCCACAAAAATAGTTCAGCTCATGCATAATTTATTCGTACCTCATACAATCAATTCAATAATCTCATAAGCTCAAGAATAAGTATAAAAATAAACTGAAAAATAAAAGTAACCAAATGCAAACAATCAATATTTACAGTCAATTGACTCCAAAGTCCCCGGCAACGGCACCAAAAACTTGTCTCGTGTTGTGTACGTGTGTCACAATTTGTAAAGATAAAGAAAATAGAATAAATCAACACAAGCTTAACTAGTGCAAGTATACACCGGTCAACAAGTAATATATGTACCTAAGTACAAGATTATCGATCACACAGGGACTAAGTATGCCAATACAAATGCAAATATGATTGTACAAATGGTTAAAAGAATAAAAGAATAAAGAATGATGAATAATGAATAAAGAATGATGAATCATGAACAGAGATTGGTCTAATGCTACAACAATCCTACTCCTAAGAAAACTAAACTACAGTTAAGAGTTAGCCTACTGGGAATAACCACAAGAGTACTGCAGGTAATACAATGCTGCGACATTCACGCCCAAAATGCAAGTACAAACCATAGATGAATCTAAGTATACCAACATGCTTTTAGTTTCCATATCAATGCTATAGCGTATCTGGTTCCACCCAAACTACTTGATCTACTAGTCTAGATCCCCGATAACATCGTCTCATGGAGTACGAAGTACCGTTGACCTAGAGCAACGCTAGTCAGTGAATTTGGTCATTTCCACTGCAATGTTGAGCGCACTTCCGTGTCGTCTCAATCTAGCGCCACATAATTATCACGTCTACTAGCTCCCCTCCGCCAGAAGGCCAGACACTAGTTCGATTCATACATTGGACAGCCGTAACTGCAAGTGATGTTAAATCAGTTTAATGTAATTACATGAATAAACCAAACATTGCCCCATACAAGCACCAAACATAAAAGCAGAAAGCAATGCTACAGCATACTCGTCATCATAATCAAAACAGTTTACTCAACATGTTCATACTTAACTATGCCACCGCATCTTCAGGTTAAAAATATATATTTTACTGAAACGAATCATGAAAGACAAGGATCAACATAATAGGAAAAACAGTCCCTAGGTCCATAGTGAGACCAGTCAATCCCAAGATGTAAAACATATCAATCCCAAAACATTTTTAATTAATCCTTGAATCCATGTAAATATTCTCATATTACAAAGAACATTTAATTACAAAACAGTAGCAAATTGAAGAAATGGAGAGAGGATTACTCTGGGTCGAAGATCACCCTACTGCCCAAATCAAATTTAATCAACGTACTGTTGCCCTTCGTTCCCTCTGCTTGATGCTGCAACGTCTTTACTGCCCAACTGATGAACACTTCAGCAAGTCACCCTGCTCACTCTTGATTTTTTCCCTACTAAAAGTTAGTCTAAAACTAAAAAGAAAAGTTAAACTATCCTATCGAAAAACTACTAAACTACCTAAGAAAACTAAGAAAAACCAATCTCTCTATAAAAGAATAAAAATGACCAAAAGCCAAGCCAAACTATTCCTCTCGGTTTTGCAACTATATATAGAGCCTCTTTGTGTACCGAGAGTCATTCTCAAGCTGCCATATGTCCATGTTTCTAGAATTTTCTCCAAAAATTCCAGCAAATAATTGAATAAATTTCAGCTGCCATCTGAAATCTTTTGTCCTTTTCCTCTATTTGCTGCAGGATCAGCAGCAGAATTCCAGCTGCTTTCTAAAGTCTTTGTCTTTTTCTTCTGCTTGCCGCATGATCAATAGCAAAATTCCAGCTGCTTTATGAAATTCTTGTCTTTTTCTTCTGACTGCCGCAGGATCTTCTGCAGAATTTGTGTCTTTTTCTTCTGACTGCCGCAGGATCTTTTGCAGACTTCCAGCTGCTTTCTGAATTTTCTTGTATTTTTTTCTGCCACGTTTCAAATAAAACAAATTCTAAAGAAAATGGATGAATAATAAAACTGAATTTTTATTCTCATTTTACCCTTGTCACAATAAATCAATTCAAATTAATTCCCAAATAATAAATAAATACAGCTCGTCCACATTTTGAAAATTAATTCAATTAAATTGATTTTTAACAATAAATCCACATTTTTTTGGTAAAAAAAGAGAAAATATCAAATAACACATTTTCATTCCATTTTTCAAATAAATTCAGTTAATTCCCAAATGAAACGTGACAAATTGAATGTGAATAACTCTATTATTTTAGAGTTATCATTGGTTCACGTCTCCTATTATCACCCACAACCAATTCACCACACCTCCAAGATCAATAATGTACTGCCATAGTTGCTCCCAAATTTGATAATTCGGGGATGCATAAACCATTATGAGTATCCACGTTTGCCCATCAATTTTCGTTACCAGAGCCGTCATGGCCTGATCATGTGCGGACAAAACCTCTACCTTTACCATATTGCAATTCCATAACAACCAAATCCCCTCCCCCCCATATCCTAATGCTTCTACAACATATAAGTTCGTAAACCCCATATTTGCTAAGAAATCAGCCACATTACTGCTATGTATTCTGGTTTCCAAAGTAGCAAAAATGGTCGGTTTATGAATTCTCACCATTTTCTTGAAATAAAGTCGGGTGTTCCTAGTACCCATTCCTCTACAATTCTATATAATCGTATTAATCAGAATCAATTGATATGGATAGAGGAGCGGGTATTACCTCCATTACCGTCAAATGAGTTGTTGAACGGTCTTCAATTTCGCTGCCATCTATCAACTTCCCTTCAATTGCAATGGTCAACCCCACACCTAAATCAATGTCCATAATCTCTTCTTGCTGCATGGTTTTGGAATGTTGACTTACCTCATTCCTTCTGCCATTTTTATTGTTTAGCAAAACGATTCTAGTACTGGAATTTGGGTCAGCTGCACCCGTCTTCACCCCCAAGTCACCTCGATCAGGTTGTGCATCATGTTGCAGACTATTTTTCTCTTTGAGTAATGTTTGATCTGCAGGGAGCCCATCTACCTGAATTTGATCTATGTGTTGTTCGTCTTGGGCCTCCAGCCCTTTTTATTTTTCATTTTAGCCTTCTCTCCTTTTGGGCTTTTTCCCTTTTCTAATTTCCTTTGACACTTCTCATGGCCACCAGAGGTCGGTCCACCCAGAAAGTTACGAATTTTTTGTTTCAAAATTTCCAATTCTGAAACTCATCTTCAATGTTATCCTCCAAAACTGCAAAATTTCGGTTGTGCTCTCCTTTTCCAATGTGGCTGCATTCAATTCAATCAAGGCTGCAGGTGGCTCCATTCAATTCTTTTTTTACTGCAGTCTTCATTCTGCTGTCTGCATTCAATAGTTTAAAAATGGCTGCGGTTGCCCTCCTGATTTTTCTTGGTCAAAAAATGGAAATATATATATATATATATATATATATATATATATATATATATATAAATGTTGGTGGGTTTTGCACCCCTATATATATATATATATATGTGCTTTCCCTTCCTTTGCAAAAACAACCCGTAGCATATATTTTTTCCTACTTCATAAACATTCCATCTAGTTCTTTTCCTCTGCCAATTGCCAAGGAATTCTATTTCCTTAAAATCTCTCCTTTTGTATATTTTGTACTCTTAACATATTAGTGAAATTTTTGGCTTTCTCGCATGTGGTTTTTTATCTCTATTTTAAAGAGGGTTTTTCCACCTAAAAATATTGGTGTTAATTTTACTGTCTTTATTAATTTCTCCTAATCTTTGGTTGAGTATATTTCGCTTCCGCACTCTGTACCCCTACAAATTGGTATCAGAGCCACAATAATTCAACCGGGATTTTCTATTAAAAATGTCGACTAAATTCGATATCGAGAAATTTGATGGTAAAATTAGTTTTGCTATCTGGCGAGTCCAGATGCTGGCTGTTCTTACCCAGAACGGTTTAAAGAAGGTTCTATCCGGCAAATCAGCGAAGCCAGCCACTACAACGGAGGAGCAGTGGGAAGAGATGGGTGACAAGGCGTTATCCACCATTCAATTATGTTTGTCCCGTGAGGTGCTACGGGAAGTCATCAATGAGAGAACTGCCGCCGACATATGGAGTAAATTGGAGTCTTTGTACATGACTAAAAGTCTTGCAAATAAACTTCGGTTAAAGGAGCGACTTTTCACACTTCGTATGTCTGAAGGTACTTCCATCCAATCTCATCTTGGTGAATTTAATTCCATCATAATTGATTTGGAAAATTTAGATGTCAAAATTGATGATGAAGATAAAGCCGTACTACTTATTGTTTCTTTGCCACCCTCATATAAACACTTCAAAGAAATTATGTTATATGGTAATAATGTTACCTTGAGCTTTGATGATGTAAAGTCAAACCTACTGTCCAAAGAAAAATTTGATACCCAAATTCATTCTGAAAATTCGGGTGAGGGACTAGTAGTTAGAGGGAGAAACCATGAAGTAGGTGCTAGCGGTAAAAACCGATCCAGATCCAAATCTAGAGGTAAAAACTCTAAGTATTGCCGTTATTGCAAGAAAAAGAATCATGAAATCTCTGAGTGCTATAAATTGAAAAATAAGCATAATAGAGAAGATAAGGGTAAGCAACCCGAAAAATCTGCCGAAGCTAGTTTTGTAGAAACTGAATCTGATGGGGAGTGTTTTATTGCTTCTGGTACTGAACAAAGGTCAAACAATGAATGGGTTCTTGATTCTGGTTGTACATTTCATATGTCTCCTAATAGAGACTGGTTTACCACTTATGAATCTCTTAATGGTGGTCTTGTCTTAATGGGCAACGATGCCCAATGCAAAGTTGTCGGTAAAGGCACAATCAAAATCAAGACACATGATGGAGTCGTCAGAACTTTGACCGGTGTCAGACACGTCCCTGATTTGAAGCGGAATCTCATTTCTCTAGGCACTCTTGAATCTCAAGGGTGTAGATACTCAGCTGAAGGTGGAGTTTTAAAGGTGTCCAAAGGAGCTCTTGTGTTACTAAAGGCGATCGTGGTAGTTTGTATTTGCTGCAGGGTTCAACTGTTACAGGTTCTGCAGCCGTCGCCTCATCCAACAAAGACAACACGAAGTTGTGGCATTTGAGGTTGGGCCACATGAGTGAGAAGGGAATCCAAATTCTCAAAAAGAAAGGCTATCTTGACAACCATTGTACCGGTAAGGTCGATTTCTGCGAGCATTGCATTTTTGGTAAGCAGAGAAAGGTTAGTTTTTCAAAAGCCATTCACAGGACCAAAGGTACCTTGGATTACATCCATTCAGATCTTTGGGGTCCATCGAGAATTCCCTCCAGAGGTAATTGTCATTATATGTTGACATTTATTGATGATTTTTCACGTAAACTCTGGGTATATTTTCTCAAGCAAAAGAATGAAGCTTTTTCCACCTTTAAAGAGTGGAAATTATTAATTGAGAACCAGAATGGCAAGAAGATCAAGAGGCTAAGGACAGACAATGGCCTCGAGTTTTGTTCCAATGAGTTTAATGATTTCTGCAAGAAAGAAGGTATCGCCAGACATTTCACCGTTCCATGAACTCCACAACAAAATGGAGTTGCTGAAAGGATGAACAGAACTATCTTGGAGAAAGTCCGTTGTATGCTCTCCCATTCTACTCTGGAGAAAGATTTTTGGGCAGAAGTAGCTTCAACAGCATGCTACTTGATAAACCGCTCACCAAATCGATCACTCGACGGCAAAATTCTAGAAGAAGTTTGGTCAGGTAACCCTGTTGATTATTCTAATTTTAGAATATTTGGTTGCACTGCTTATTCTCATGTGAACGAGGGAAAATTGGAACCTCGTGCGAAGAAATGCATTTTCTTAGGTTATGGTCAATGGGTTAAAGGCTATCGTTTGTATGGCACTGAATCTCGAAAAAGCTTTCATAGTCGAAATGTAACCTTTAATGAAAATGCTATGCTATCCTCTGGAAAAGATATTGTTGTTCCCTCCACTGATACAGGTGATCAGGAGGATGCTCGAGAGAAGGTGGAGTTTGAGACTGAAGCTCCCATTTTGGAAGCAAATATCCTTAATTCTTCCACCACTCAAGAAGATGAAGTCACTACTCAACAAATGAGTCCACAACAACATCCACCTAAACGTCGAGGTTTACCACAACCGTGGTCTATGGCTCAAGAACTTCCACAACAAAGGCCCAGAAAACCGACTCAAAGACTAATCACAGAATCTGCCAACATTGCTTATGCATTGACTGTTGCACAAGAGATGGGTGAAGATGGTGAACCCAAGAATTATTCTGAAGCTATCTCAGTGACGACTCAGCAAAGTGGATTGCTGCTATGCAAAGAAGCCGAGAGTCTTCTCAAAAATGAAACATGGGATTTGGTGAAGTTACCGGAAGGCAAGCGAGTCATTAGTTGCAAATGGATTTTTAAGAGAAAAGAAGGCATCCCCGGTGTTGAAAATGCAAGGTACAAAGCAAGATTTGTAGTAAGAGGTTTTGATCAACAGGAAGGTATTGACTTTAACGAAGTATTTTCTCCCGTTGTTCGTCATTCTTCAATTCGTATATTACTTGCTCTAGTTGCCTTGTATGATTTAGAGCTGGAACAGTTAGATGTGAAAACTGCTTTTCTTCATGGTAATCTTGAGGAAGACATTTACATCCAGCAGCCAGAGGGGTTCGTTGTTCCTGGAAAGGAGAACCATGTATCGCCTGAAGAAATCTCTTTATGGTTTTGAAGCAGTCACCAAGACAATGGTATAAAAGGTTTGATTCTTCATGACTGGACATGGCTATTCTAGAAGTAGTTATGATAACTGCGTCTATTTTCAAAAAACATCTGATGGATCACTAGTATACTTGCTGTTATATGTTGATGATATGTTAATTGCTGCAAGAGATAAAACTCTTATTGACAAGTTAAAGGTGCAGCTCAACAATGAATTTGATATGAAAGATCTAGGTCCTGCCAAGAAGATTCTTGGAATGGAAATTAACAGAGATCGTCAAGCTGGAAAACTTTTTCTATCACAGAAAAAGTATGTAATGAAGATGCTTGACAGATTTGGAATGCGAGATTGCAAAGCTGTTAATACTCCACTTGCTGCCCACTTCAAGTTGTCATCAGATCAGTGTCCAAAATCAGAAGAGGAACAAAGGCGCATGTCACATGTCCCGTATTCCAATGCAGTCGAAAGCCTCATGTACGCCATGGTATGTACTAGGCCTGATTTGGCTTATGCTGTTAGTGTTGTTAGCAGATTCATGCACAACCCTGGAAAACAGCATTGGGAAGCTATCAAATGGATCCTTCGTTACTTGAAGGGTTCTCTTGATATTGGTTTGGTATTTGATAGACAGAGGTCTGATCCAGGAGGCGTAGTTGGTTATGTTGACGCCGACTACGGTGGTGATTTAGTTCGGAGAAGATCACTTTCAGCCTATAGTTTTACACTCTGCGGCTCTGCTATCAGTTGGTATTCATCACTTCAAGCCATTGCGGCTTTGTCCACCACTGAAGCAGAATATATTGCTGCTACTGAAGGAGTGAAAGAGGCTATCTGGCTCCGAGGCTTGGTTGCTGAACTTGGTTTACAACAAAACATTCTTGTTGTGTTCTGTGACAGTCAGAGTGCTGTCCACTTGGCCAGGAACAGCAAACATCACTCAAAGACCAAGCATATTGATATCAAACGCCACTTCATCCGAGATATTATTGATGCAGGAGAAATTACTATGGAAAAAATCCATACAACTAAAAATTCTGCAGACATGTTAACCAAACCACTTTCATTGCTTGGACTTAGCAGGCATCATTCACTATTAAACAAGATTTCAAGGCGAGAGAGTATTTCCGGTCAAAAGGAGATCAAGGTGGAGAATTGTTGTGCTCTCCTTTTCCAATGTGGTTGCATTCAATTCAACCAAGGCTGCAGGTGGCTCCATTCAATTCTTCCTTTACTGCGGTCTTCATTCTGCTGTCTGCATTCAACAGTTCAAAAATGGTTGCGGCTGCCCTCCTGATTTTTCTTGGTCAAAAAAATGGAATATATATAAATGTTGGTGGGTTTTGCACCCCTATATATATGTGTTTTCCCTTCCTTTGCAAAAACAACCCGTAGCATATATTTTTTCCTTCTTCATAAACATTCCATCTAGTTCTCTTCCTCTGCCAATTGCCAAGGAATTCTATTTCCTTAAAATCTCTCCCTTTGTATATTTTGTACTCTCAACATATTAGTGAAATTTTTGACTTTCTCGCTAGTGGTTTTTTACCTCTATTTTAAAGAGGGTTTTTCCACCTAAAAATATTAGTGTTAATTTTACTGTCTTTATTAATTTCTCCTAATCTTTGGTTGAGTTTATTTCGCTTCCGTACTCTATACCCCTACAATTTTGATTTTGTCGTTTGCCACTCCGTACCCATGTTGTCACATTTGCTTCCAAAGTTTGTTGACACTGCCGTTTTCCCTCGGTTTGTGTCTTTAGATCTGAACACAAATGACTTATACCCGTCCGCAAACAGGTTTGTTCCCTGGTGTTTACTCCTTTCTTCAGTCCAAGCATTTAGTCGTCGATTTGCTTTTGATGGTTGAGCCTTACGATTCATTCGAGTCTACATCATTTGTTGTCGCGTCTTTCATAGGCAGGCAGCATCCAAGGCCCAAAAGGGTTATCAGTCGTACCCTCATTTTGCTTCCCATCCATTTTCTTACTTGCTTCAGACTTCTCCGATGCATCGGTGCTCCCTCCGGATCCACATTGCTCCATTTTGTGACCATGGCATCAACATTTGAAGCATATCTCCCTCATATTCAACGAGTTGTTTTCTACCACAAACCATGACATTTGGTGGCAACGGGGTATTCAGACTCAACTCCATACAAACTCTTGTGTATCTGCCTTTTTCCTCTGTCACAGTGTTTCTATCAACTTTCACCACCCTTCCAATCGCATTATCAATGCTAAGTAATGAAGTATTGTCAAAATTCTCCAGAGGTAACATCAGAAAAACGGACCCATGCAAGTGTCTTATGTTGTGCTCTCCTTTTTATTTCAACATTCAACAAATTCAACATTCAACAAAATTGGCTATTCTCATTCGATGGCTTTCAAAAATTGCTGCCATATATATATATATATATATATCATTGTCAACATTAGCCACCTACCTTAGGTGTATATATATACATGACCTTCGTTCACAATTCAATACAAGTTTTCTCATCATTTCATTCCTCTGCCAAAAACCAAAGGAATTATATTCCTTCTCTCCCTTTATATTTTCTTCTTTTCTCTACTTCTTAGTTGAGTATTTCTATACTCGTAGAGAATTTGTAACGAGCTATTTTGTCTTGTTAGCCTGAAGAAAATATTTTGTACTATTGTCAATATTAGTGGAATATTTTGGCTCTCTCGCCGGTGATTTTTTACCTCTATTTTAAAGAGGATTTTTCCACCTAAAAACCTTGGTGTTAATTTTACCGCTTTATTAATTTCTCGTAATCTTTGGTTGAATTTATTACGCTTCCGCACTCTGTACCCCTACAAATTGGTATCAAAGCCATAATAATTCAATCGGGATTTTTTATTAAAAATGTCAGCGAAATTCGATATCGAGAAATTTGATGGTAAAATTAGTTTTGCTATATGGCGAGTCCAGATGCTGGCTGTTCTTACCCAGAATGGCCTAAAGAAGGTTATGTCCAGAAAATCAGCGAAGCCAGCCACTACAGCGGAGGAACAGTGGGAAGAGATGGGCGAAAAGGCATTATCCACAATCCAATTATGTTTGTCCCGTGAGGTGCTACGGGAAGTCATCAACGAGAAAACTGCAGCCGACATATGGAATAAATTGGAGTCTCTGTACATGACCAAAAGTCTTGCAAATAAACTTCGGTTAAAGGAGCGACTTTTCACACTTCGTATGTCTGAAGGTACTCCCATCCAATCTCATCTTGGTGAATTTAATTCCATCATAATTGATTTGGAAAATTTAGATGTTAAAGTTGATGATGAGGATAAAGTCGTACTACCTATTGTTTCTTTGCCACCCTCATATAAACACTTCAAAGAAATTATGCTATATGGTAATAATGTTACCTTGAGCTTTGATGATGTCAAGTCTAACCTACTGTCCAAAGAAAAATTTGATACCCAAATTCATTCTGAAAGTTCGGGTGAGGGACTAGTAGTTAGGGGAGAAACCACGAAGTAGGTGCTAGCGGTAAAAACCGACCCAGATCCAAATCTAGAGGTAAAAACTCTAAGTATTGCCGTTATTGCAAGAAAAAGAATCATGAAATCTCTCAGTGCTATAAATTGAAAAATAAGCAAAACAGAGAAGATAAGGGTAAGCAACCTGAAAAATCTGCCGAAGCTAGTTTTGTAGAAACCGAAGCTGATGGGGAATGTTTTATTACTTCTGGTACTGAACAAAGGTCAAACAATCAGTGGGTTCTTGATTCTGGTTGTACATTTCATATGTCTCCTAATAGAGACTGGTTTACCACTTATGAATCTCTTAATGGTGGTCTTGTTTTAATGGGCAACGATGCTCAATGCAAAGTTGTCGGCAAAGGCACAATCAAAATCAAGACACATGATGGAGTCGTCAGAACTTTGACTGGTGTCAGACATGTCCCTGATTTGAAACGGAATCTCATTTCTCTAGGCACTCTTGAATCTCAAGGGTGTAGATACTCAGCTGAAGGTGGAGTTTTAAAAGTATCCAAAGGAGCTCTTGTATTACTAAAGGCAGTTCGATCTGGTAGTTTGTATTTGCTGCAGGGTTCAACTGTTACAGGTTCTGCAGTCGTCGCCTCATCCAACAAAGACAACACGAAGTTGTGGCATTTGAGGTTGGGCCACATGAGTGAAAAGGGAATCCAAATTCTCAAAAGGAAAGGCTATATTGACAACCATTGTACCGGTAAGGTCGATTTCTGGGAGCATTGCATTTTTGGTAAGCAGAAAAAGGTTAGTTTTTCAAAAGCCATTCACAGGACTAAAGGTACTTTGGATTACATCCATTCAGATCTTTGGGGTCCATCGAGAATTCCCTCCAGAGGTAAATGTCATTATATGCTGACATTTATTGATGATTTTTCACGTAAACTCTGGGTATATTTCCTCAAGCAAAAGAATGAAGCTTTTTCCACCTTTAAAGAGTGGAAATTATTAATTGAGAACCAGACTGGCAAGAAGATCAAGAGGCTAAGGACAGACAATGGCCTCGAGTTTTGTTCTCATGAGTTTAATGAGTTCTGCAAGAAAGAAGGCATCGCCAGACACTTCACCGTTCCAGGAACTCCTCAACAAAATGGAGTTGCTGAAAGGATGAACAAAACTATCTTGGAGAAAGTTCGTTGTATGCTCTCCCATTCTACTCTGGAGAAAGATTTTTGGGCGGAAGCAGCTTCAACAGCATGCTACTTGATAAACCGCTCACCAAATCGATCACTCGACGGTAAAATTCCAGAAGAAATTTGGTCAGGTAACCCTGTTGATTATTCTAATTTTAGAATATTTGGTTGCCATGCTTATTCTCATGTAAACGAGGGAAAATTGGAACCTCGTGCTAAGAAATGCATTTTCTTAGGTTATGGCCAATGTGTTAAAGGCTATCGTTTGTATGACCCTGAATCTCGCAAAATATTTCATAGTCGGAATGTAACCTTTAATGAAAATGTTATGCTATCTTCTGGAAAAGATATTGTTGTTCCCTCCACTGATACAGGTGATCAGGAGGATGTTCGAGAGAAGGTGGAGTTTGAGACTGAAGCTCCCATTCTGGAAGCAAATATCCCTAATTCTTCCACCACTCAAGAAGATGAAGTCACTACTGAACAAATGAGTCCACAACAACATCCACCTAAACGTCGAGGTTTACCACAACCGTGGTCTATGGCTCAAGAACTTCCACAACAAAGGCCCAGAAAACCGACTCAAAGACTAATCACAGAATCTGCCAACATTGCTTATGCATTGACTGTTGCACAAGAGATGGGTGAAGATGGTGAACCCAAGAATTATTCTGAAGCTATCTCTAGTGACGACTCAGCAAAGTGGATTGCTGCTATGCAAGAAGAAGCCGAGAGTCTTCTAAAAAATGAAACATGGGATTTGGTGATGTTACCAGAAGGCAAGCGAGTCATTAGTTGCAAATGGATTTTTAAGAGAAAAGAAGGCATCCCCGGTGTTGAAAATGCAAGGTACAAAGCAAGATTTGTAGTAAGAGGTTTTGATCAACAGGAAGGTATTGACTTTAACGAAGTATTTTCTCCTGTTGTTCGTCATTCTTCAATTCGTGTATTACTTGCTCTAGTTGCCTTGTATGATTTGGAGCTGGAACAATTAGATGTGAAAATTGCTTTTCTTCATGGTAATCTTGAGGAAGAAATTTATATCCAGCAGCCGGAGGGGTTCGTTGTTCCTGGAAAGGAGAACCATGTATGTCGTCTGAAAAAATCTCTTTATGGCTTGAAGCAGTCACCAAGACAATGGTATAAAAGGTTTGATTCTTTCATGACTGGACATGGCTATTCTAGAAGTAGTTATGATAACTGCGTCTATTTTCAAAAAACATCTGATGGATCACTAGTATACTTGCTATTATATGTTGATGATATGTTAATTGCTGCAAGAGATAAAACTCTTGTTGACAAGTTAAAGGTGCAGCTCAACAGTGAATTTGATATGAAAGATCTAGGTCCTGCCAAGAAGATTCTTGGAATGGAGATTAACAGAGATCGTCAAGCTGGAAAACTTTTTCTATCACAGAAAAAGTATGTAATGAAGATGCTTGACAGATTTGGAATGCGAGATTGCAAAGCTGTTAATACTCCACTTGCTGCCCACTTCAAGTTGTCATCAGATCAGTGTCCAAAATCAGAAGAGGAACAAAGGCGCATGTCACATGTCCCGTATTCCAATGCAGTCGGAAGCCTTATGTACGCTATGGTATGTACTAGGCCTGATTTGGCTTATGCGGTTAGTGTTGTTAGCAGATTCATGCACAACCCAGGAAAACAACATTGGGAATCTGTCAAATGGATCCTTCGTTACTTGAAGGGTTCTCCTGATATTGGTTTGGTATTTAATAGACAAAAGTCTGATCCAGGAGGCGTAGTTGGTTATGTTGACACCGACTACGGTGGTGATTTAGTTCAGAGAAGATCACTTTCAGCCTATATCTTTACACTCTGCGGCTCTTCTATCAGTTGGTATTCATCACTTCAAGCCATTGCGGCTTTGTCCACCACTGAAGCAGAATATATTGTTGCTACTGAAGGAGTAAAAGAGGTTATCTGGCTCAGAGTGCTGTCCACTTGGCCAGGAACAGCAAACATCACTCAAAGACCAAGCATATTGATATCAAACGACACTTTATCCGAGATATTGTCAATGCAGGAGAAATTACTGTGGAAAAAATCCATACAACTGAAAATCCTACAGATATGTTAACCAAACCACTTTCAACCGCTAAGTTCGATCATTGCTTGGACTTAGCTGGTATCCTTCATTGTTAACAGGATTTCATGGCGAGAGAGTATTTTAGGTCAAAAGGAGATCAAGGTGGAGATTTGTTGTGCTCTCCTTTTTATTTCAACATTCAACAAATTCAACATTCAACAAAATTGGCTATTCTCATTCGATGGCTTTCAAAAATTGCTGCCATATATATATATATATATATATATCATTGTCAACATTAGCCACCTACCTTAGGTGTATATATATACATGACCTTCGTTCACAATTCAATACAAGTTTTCTCATCATTTCCTTCCTCTGCCAAAAACCAAAGGAATTATATTCCTTCTCTCCCTTTCTATTTTCTTCATTTCTCTACTTTTTAGTTGAGTATTTCTATACTCGTAGAGAATTTGTAACGGGCTATTTTGTCTTGTTAGCCTGAAGAAAATATTTTGTACTCTTGTAAATATTAGTGGAATTTTTTGGCTCTCTCGCCGATAGTTTTTTACCTCTATTTTAAAGAAAATTTTTCCACCTAAAAACTTTGGTGTTAATTTTACCGCTTTATTAATTTCTCGTAATCTTTAGTTGAATTTATTACGCTTCCACACTCTGTACCCCTACATCTTATGTATTTCTACATCGGATGGCTTAACAGTCGATTTCCATTTAGTAATGGTCAAATAGTGACCCATAACTGTCCGGAGACTCCTAGTGAGGACTTTATGGTAGTTGTCGGCCGAATAAAACCTTGCAACAATGTACCCTTTATCTATATCTACGAGTTCCATATGCGTAATTCCAACTGTTTGAAGCTGAATGTCTTTCCTAGCGTCTTTACAACTAGAGCTCAAGGCCATTGTTGCCATATGCTCTTATAATGCTCCCATAGAATATGTACTACAGGACATAGTTCCCCTTCCGCCACTATATCTTAGTTTAGTAATATATCTAACATCCCCACCTTCCGTCACTATATCTTGGTTTAGTAATATATCTGACATCCCCATATTATCAATTATATCTTCCTCCCCTTCGCCCGTATGTTTTGATAATGTTATAACCCTTTCTGCCAAAATAGTTTCCCGTGTCCATCTCATCATTCAGCGATTGTTCTTCCTCCTTGTCCCTTTTGTGTTTTTTCACACTGCGCCTGAGTTGATCTACTTCCTCTGTCGATGGGTCTGTGTCGAGAGCGTTAGTCGCCATTTTAAGCAATGAACTCGCCCTTTGATTGTAAGGTGAATTTGAAATTGACTTCAACTTACACAGATGTCAACTTTTATTTCAGTGCAAAAGAATTATGATTTTAATTAGGGGTTTCTTTTTTCAAAAACAAGAATCTGGTTAATATTGTAAGTAATGAGAGAAACTCAATTGCACATTCTACTGTTCTATCCGGCCACATTTTAATGGGAAAACTGTAAAAGGCATCCATAAAATGGGTTTCTAACCTAACTAAACTATCAAAAGGCATACATACAATATCAGAATCACTTCTCTCACCGCTCTCACACCAACCTCAGTTGCAAAAATTTCAGGATCCCATGCTCCTTTAGTAAACCTCATTTTTAACAAAATTGATTTTACCTTCCCCGTCGGATATACCCAATGACATTAAATCCCCCACCCACAATAGCACCCTCCCTCTGATGTGACTGGGCGGTCTTCCATATTATCGCCAGAAGTAAAGATAAACTCAGTGATTAACAACCACCATCGCAATATTGCATCCCAAGTGCACCAGCTGCAAAATATTACAAACGAAATTATATACAACTTTTAACAGGAAAGCAGTTATTCCAATTATAATGATGCAATACTTCAAAATCTTCAGAATATCTAAGTTTTCTGATTTTAATGCTTACCAAGCAAGATGTTTACGATGGTGGCTTCTCACGGCAAAACAAAACCAGCTGTTGAATAAGGTCCCCTTTCAATGACTCAGGAACTTTTGAAAGGAAAGCCGATTTGGCTTCAGCCATCAGCACAACCTACATAATGATAAAGACAATTGACATTGGCTCAAGCTGCAATCAGTAAATGGAACGTAGGCGCAAGTTATGCATTGTATGGAACCCTAAAAATAACCTCCTAACTGGCATTATAGAGGAAATGCACTTCAAAATTGGACATTAAAAATTCCTAAAGAATGTCAGGAAAGCCAGAGTTAAAGCAATAAGGTGTGTAAGCATGATATTGCTTAACTACAACCACTACCCAGTGACATGTTTTAAAAGTAATGAACACATTTGAGTAGCTGTGAACAGTTATCTAGCTTCCTCATTAATTATTTTCTAGATGATAAGAATTTTCTGATGAGTTCAAGCATCGGGCAGTAAATCTAGATGATACACACATGGGAAGATAGTCTAGAGTCTCTCTTATTCAGAAACGTCATTTTTAGATGGTACCAAAAGCAGAGAGACAGAATTTATCAACCACTATATTTGATATTTGTGATGATGAAGATATTATATGAATTTAAAAATTCTACTCTGATTATCTTCTTCACATAGAGGTTGCAGAAAATTTTTGAGGGCTGAGAGATCAAGGTGTTTGCCAATTTTCCATTTAAGGGCTAAATGGTAAGTTTTTCTTAAGCTCAAAGAAAACCAGCTTTATGCTTGATAAATCCAAGATAATTTTAATAAAAAGAAAAATGCAGACTCAGTATGAAAGAAATACCCTTCAAAGCCCAAAAACCCTGAAATAGGGAACATGGTAAACCTTCTAAGGTGGCACCTGGCAAGTCATTGTTTTTTTTTTCCTTTTTTTCTATTTAAGTGACTGACTGAAAATTTGTCAAAATTTGGAAATCTTATGCTGTATTTAAACAGGGTATTACATTTCGAACTTTTATTCATTCCAAGAATAAAGAGAGAAAAAGCTCTCCCCTCTTTCCTCTTATGTTTCCAACAGCATCTAGATCCACGATAATAAAATTTAAGAAGCTTAACAAAAAAATGCAACAATTTATTTCAGGACAACTAATGAGGAACAAAGACCTATTCATTTTTAACACAAATCTACACATGCAGCTTCAATACACACATTTTCAAAGGCAGATACTCTAAATCTTCAATAACAATGAAACTTCAGAATAACATAAAACATTTTCTCATACATAAGGAGCTAAGGACTTACTTCATTTCATTGATTTTCGATGTATCATATTTTCCTTCTTGAATGCATAACTTTTTCCTCGAATGCATAAAATTATAAACTTCGTCCACCCAGCCACAGGAACGTAAAACTAGTGAAGCATCTTTAGCAATACTGCAAAGTAGAAATTTCAATGTGTAAATAAATAGTAATGATAGCTACTCCTAAGGGACAAGCTGTAACCCCAAAACCACTTTAAAAAGATAACAAATTCACAAAATCCATTACATAAAGTATCTAGGCAAGCTTTATCACAAACTTACTGGCCTAAAATATCTACTTCAATAAATACTTTGCTGAATTTTACTCCTCATAGACTGAAACTATATGCTATCTATAGCATGAGGCAATAGAGAGGTTAAACTCATAACTTAACACGCTCCATAGTCACAATGGGCTAAACACAATTCTCAATAAAAGGTTTAACACATAGACATTAACCAACAGATGGTGGAGTCAGAATTCAATAACGGGACCTCCACTCGAATATCATCTTAACCTTAACCACCTTTTCAAACAAGTGAAAACTTAACAAATCCCGTGTTTGATCCTCGAATCCACCCCATTTATTGGTATTACACACTTGTGAGGATTATTGAAAATTGTGTCCATCAGATACACGAGGGTTTTGTTAAGTAACTAAACTTAACCCTCTCTAGGGGTAATATAGCCTAATATCAAAGTAAGAAGTTGAGTTTAGCTTTTTCTTTTCTTTTTTTCCTTTGTCCCAATTTATTTGATTATTGCTTATAAGATGGTAATTTGTACATAACCTACATGTGAGAGAGTCACTGGCAAACTAGCATAAATACACACTCCAAGATCACTTTGAGCCTCATGAAGGGAGTGATGGTAACCAATAATATAGCATAAAGACTAACAGTCCAAAAGCAAATTTAACGATAGGAAGGAGTACATAAGTGAACATTTAACCTCAATGAAACTCAAATAGAGATACCAATGCATCACATCACCAACTAAAATAGGCTATTTCCTTTGGTCTACAGCCAGAGAGAAAAAAAAAATGTCAAGCACCAGTTCTTCCTTGATCCAATCAATCCTTTACGGGATATGAGGGGACAGAAGAAATTTAGCTGGACTTTTGGGTTTGTTTTACAAGAGTGCTCATGTAAGGAAGTAAAAGATTGGAACATACACTTTCCATACTTACACCTCTTCTGGCATCTATCTGACCATTAAGGCATCAAAATTCAGTTTGTATCATTACAACTATGGAATTAGGAAGGGTGCCAATACATTTGGATCAGCCTTGATCACCAGCATCACAAGGACTGACCATGAACAATTTAATAGCAATATGCTTAATAAAATATAAAAATCAAATGACCAATTAAAAACATGTCCAAGTTAGGTGGCTGTAAATTGAAAGAGGGGAACAGAGATAGAAGGGGTTTAGAATGGATAAAAATCAAACTCAATAGTTCAAGACACAAGATTCAAGGTACAGACTATCCCTGTAACTCCCCACCACACACACCAGCAACAAGTAGAACATAGTACACATACACAAACACACATGTAACTACAAGTGCTAGATAATCAGAAAACACGAGCTAGAAATCAATAGCAGATCAAGTCGAGAACAAACTTTCTCTCTTTTTCTCTCCTGAAACAATATCATAGAAGAACGCATGTAAACACACTAATGATATGGCAGGAAGCCAATACCACTAAAAGGAAAAAGAAAACATAACTGCTATCAGTAAGGATTAATACATGGTGACAAACTGAAGCAGGAATTATCAAAATAGTAAAGAAGGGAACTATTATAACGGATTTCCCTTTATGCATACTGTCCACAAGATGTTTGTTCAATTATGCAGTGAAAGTCCAATCAACAAGTTTTCCTCAGATCCAAAGAAATATTTGAGATCTAAATTTTGGTACCCCACAAATTTCAGTTCAAAATCAAAATTCTAATTCAAGTGGCCATAAAAGCATACTTGCAATGTATCAAAATAGGAATTCAGATTAAAAAGAAACCATAGCTGCTATGTCTACACCACTCCAAAATTAACTGATTAAGAAACCAGGATGTAATTCAACGACATAACCTAAAGGGCCTAAAATGGAACAGATTTATATTAAACCTGAACAAAGCAGTAGAGCAACTACTTTCTCGACAAGCAGTTATGCAGGAAGTTTCATTTAGCAAGGAAAACCAGAGAACTTGTTTGATAAACTAAATGAAAAATAAAATAACAATAAGGAAATAATTAAGATGTTTATAGGAAAGGACATACACTTTCTGAATTCATCCACTCTTGTACAGGATTGGTCATCTTTAGCCAGCAGAAGACAAGGATCTTTATCTTTGCTCCCTTCTTCAACCCTGAGATACCAGAATGGCACTTAAAATGACCATCAAACTGCTTGACCTCAGGGGTTCTTCCTCTTGGCACATATTTGGCAAGTAAAACAGAAGGATCCACATCTTGTAATTTCTTTTCAATCCTGAGCTATCATCACATTCCATATTACCACTCAGCAACTCCCTGTGCTCAGTGAGCTGACCTGTTGTGAAATCTGTGGGATCTAAAATGGAGGTCTTCTCATCCTTCGATTCTCGTTTCAGCCCTGATCTATCAGAATGACATTTAACTTCACCATTGGATGACTCCCTTTGTTTAGGCATTCCTCCTGTTCTCATATTATCCTTCATGGTATCATTTTCACAAAGACCTCTATCTGATGAATCAGAACCAAAATGCTCATTTTACCATTACCATTTACTCTGGACAAATTGGTGACCTTCTTGGGATCAATGGAATCAGTTGTTCTTCTAACTTTACTAACACTATTTGCATCTTCCAATACATTAACATTTTTCTGCTCGCCCTCTGTATCACTTGAATTTGTTGGATTGCATGTTTTCCCAAACAGTTCTTTTGGTGAACTATAATTTTGATATTAACATTAGCATGAGGCTTCCTAATATTAGAATGTTCAAAAATGCCTAATTTTCTTGGTAGACCAGAAGGCATCTTATCCATTTTTGAAGAGACTGAATTACTCGACACAGAGTGATCAGGCAACAGTTTTGCCTTTATTCCTTTTTCTTGTTGGCCTGATCTCTTGTCTTTTGACATATCATTGCCACTTAAGTCATGGCATTTAGATTCATTAGCAACCAAACCTGCCTTCACAGTGGATGTCTCTGCTTAGAACGGGCAAAGAACAGAATATAGACCTTCTCAGACAAAACCTCCTGCAAGGTTGATAGTGAAACATAAGAATCATTGCAGCAATACCAGCGGCTCATTGCATCCTGTTAGATGTAGAATGTACAATAAGTTTCAGGAGGAACATGTTTGGATATAAAACAGACAGAACTTAAAAGAATATTAAATTCAACCAATGGAGGAAATGCATGGATACCTTAATATATGCATAATAGTGCCCAGAATCAGGAGAGTGGCCTGAATGCACAATTGTACCAAAAAGCTTATACTCAGGGTGTAAATCCTGCAATGAGGTGAACAAAATGAAAACCTTATCTAATTCAAGCAGGTCCTTTAGTTTGGATTGACTAGATATTATAGAAAAATAAATAATCAGAAATTCAGAGGACAAAGAATTGATACATCTTTCAGTTATTTTGGATTCTTTTTACAAAAAAGCCAAAAAGATACACATAACTACATCCCCAACTAAAACTCTTAAGATATTCCCATTTATAACACGACTAGGGTATAACATATGATGCTAAACTGTTTAGCCTGCAAAAATAACTTCAATGCAAATTTTACCAGCAAATGGCTCACAAGACAGCTAATTTGATACAAATGAAAATGCAGCATTTCATCGGTATGACACCAGCCTTCTTCAGATGAAATATCTCACTCATTCTTTCCTTGTCTTTATCCTTAAAAAAAATTCTGGAAAAAATAAATAAATAAAAGAATAACAATTACAAAATAATTCCTAAAAGCATATCGTACAACCTTCAAAAACCATAACTGAAGTACAGTTATATCACACATGGTTTCTTAGCCCCTTAAGAGATGTTGTGATATGGCTAAACTAATTAGTCCATTTAACAATCTAACACATTATATATATTAAATCTCAATACGTAAGGCATAAGTAGAAATTGTACTTGGGTTGTTTTTGACATGTAGCTTGAAAGCACCAAAACGTCCTGAAAAGCTATGGATTTATCAATCTTCCTTCTAGGAATGCCTTCAAACCTCTGTCAGCGGAGATCATTCGCAAATATCACAACTTGCACAAACTAACAGTAGAATGAAAACAAAATAAGTGCCTAAACAATACCCACCTTCATCTGGATTACAAGGACATTTGGTGCTTGGAGTATCGACATTTGCTTCCTGGCAGGCACCAATTTCTTACAACTGAAAAAAGAATAAGCAATCAATCCCCATATAGATGTAGAAATATAATACCATCAGTGCATACATGCATGTGCTTATCTATGTTTCAAACAATAGATTCAAAATGCCAAAGTTACTCACTTGTCGCACATGTATTTGTTGCTGCCGTCCAAAGTCTCTGGCTGGAAAAACATCCGCAAAGCATCTTTAAGGGATACACTGTGCAGAATATCCAAACTAATATCCATGATCTCATCCACCTTATTTGACTCAGACCCACAGGACAAACACTTTACTTGGCTCTGCAAAGCACCTCCAAAAATTTCCTTCACAATGGTATTCGCATTTCCATTTCCACTGTCTGAAACACTCCCACCATTTTTTCTAGGTAGTTGCAGCTTTTTCAGCCTCAAGCATGTATTGTGGCATGCATCAATGACATAATGCAAGAACTCATGCGCATCTTCTTGCTGTCCAAGGATAATATTCGCAGAGAAAATTCTCAAACAGTTATTTATATCTAAAGGAGAGTCTAAAGTAGAATCTATGCTCAGAGAACGCGCAATTCTTTTCTCCAAGAGACAGAAAGGACATTCCCTCTTCTTCTCCGTAGCAGAATCACCTTCATCCCCAAGGAAAATTTAGACAAAGTTAAAACGCGAAAACCAAAAAAGAATGCAAGAAACCTCAATTTTGGGGGCAAGTTACCAAATGACATATTTAACATAACAGCACAAAGAATTTCAATAATAAACACAATTAATAAAGTACAAATTACAGGTATATCTGCAAAGCCACAAGGAGCAACAGTAACAGTAGAAAATGCATTATATCTCTCGTGTGTTTATATGTAAATATATAAAAGTCTAGTTATAGATAGAGCGAGTAGGGTTAAAGAAACTCACAAGAAGAGGAATGTTCAAATTTGAGACAGAAATTAGCGAGCGGGGGCGTGTAGGTGAGGCACTGAAGAACGGAGTTGATGTAGCAAGTATTACCAAGGTTTTTGAGCCCTATAGGAGGACCAGACTTTCGCTTGTTGTTGAGAAGGCTTGAATGCCACGTCATTTGCAGGACGGCCATCAACGACCTGATTCCGCCTCTTCCAAAGCCACCGCCAACGCCACATCGGTTTGCCCCCACTATAACGCCACCGCCACCCCCCGCGATCGCATCAGCCACCCTCCCTATCTTCAAACTGAAATTTCTTACCCTTCAATTTACAGATAAAAACGATTCTTCTGACTTAAAAAAAAAAAAAAAAAAAAAAACGCTTCCACGAAGAATTTGAATGGCTATATTACAGTATATAGTCTCAATGAAACAAAAAAAAAAACTTGGAGTAATTGCAGAGATAGGAGGGAGAAATTTCGAGAAGAGGAGGAAGTGGAAAAGTCCCCACCAAACCCCCCAAGAGAAGAGGGAGACACGTTTTTTTTTTTTTTACTGTTGTTTTGTTTGGATGATTTTTGTTTTTTTGTTTTTTTTTTTTTGGGTAAAAGAAACAGATTGGGTCATTTGGAAAAGTACGGACAATTTTATATTGGGCCATGAACGATATATCTTTATTCCTTTTGTAAGGTTTAAACAATCTTTCCCAAAATATAATTCATCAATTCTTCAAATCTTAAAACTTGAGAATATTCTGATCCATAAAAATTAATAAGTCAATAATTAAAAATGATATAAGGAATATTTTTGAATTATTTATGAAAAAACAGAATTTAAGCATATTATATAAGATGATTATCACTTCTAATTAAATGGTTTTAGGAAAGGATTTAGCGTTAAATTTGTAGTAAAATTAGTAAAATGATTCACGATGACATCTCCGAATCTTTCCAACCTCTCTCTGATCAAAGCTGCTCCTTTTCTGTCGTTTGTACATGGAATTTTAGCCCCTTAAACCCTAGATCTATAAGACCACAATTATCAATAGCCTTACGTAATTTCATATTTACAGCAGTTTACCGCCCATCTTATCCTCATGATTCAAAGGTTGGTTAGTATCACCAATCTCATAACCTTGCCTAGCAGCTCAACATAGTTCCACAATTCCTCCCTTGTCGTGTACATCACGGATAGAATTTACTGTTGTGTACCTAAATTTCCAGCAATGCTAGAATTTCAGGTTTTTGTGTTTCCAACATCTCCCCCTATTCTTCACAAGGCAATGAATTGGTGCATAATCTCCCCAAGCCCAAGGTCGAATTTGAGGGTTGGAAGAGGCAATCGAGAAATTATCAAAATCCGAGAGAAATGCCAAATACCCTCCCTCCATATTAATCTTGTCCCCTTCCTCCTTATTATACATTGAAATGGAAGTATTCAGTTCATAATCATGTGCGCAGACGAAATTGCTGACTTTGATTGCTCGATTTGGTGAGTAATGGGGAGTGATGGTTCGGAAGGATGGTGACCTAGGATTGGTAAAGATGGAGATGCTCCGACCATTCCTGCCCTCCATTTAATCCTCTTCAATAATTGTCGGTGTTGGCCCATAACCTAAAAGAATTTAGAAAGAAAAATTGAACAATAGGAGGAAATTGAAGATTGATTTTGGAGAAAAACGAAGAATAGGGCCGGAAAGGGGAAGAAAAGGGGAAATCTTTGGACTAATTCGAACTTGGTCATGCAAAGTTCAACTATTATTTTAAGGAGGGCTAATCCAAAACTTTTAATATAGAATTATCTGTTCCAAGGGTTCGAACTCTCGATCATCTGTTCTGAAAGAATTCGTATTTGTTTCATAAAATTAGTTGATAGTTTTATTGTGTTTTGAAAAAATGTGATTGTTGAGGAAGTCCGAATTCTAGTTGTATTATCTACAAACTTATTTATTTGGTTTATTTTTATTTTTATTTTTTTAAATAACATACAGATTTTATTATTTTTTTAGAAAAGGAAATTTACTTGGTATGATTAATCTTTGAAATTTTATGTAATATTTTGTATAAATATTTCATATTAATTGGTATTTATTGGACTACTTTTTAATAAGATTCAACACTATCTAAATTTAATGAATAATTTTTTTAAAAAAAAAATTAGTTAATAAATTTTAATAATTTTTTTATTAATCAATATAAATAATAAAAGTTACCAAATTGATGCTTATTTATTAACTGTTTTATTTATGAATTCAAACAATTATAGTGACAACATACCTCAAAAAATAATAATAATAATAAAGAAGTATTACGAAATTATATAAAAACAATAAAATGAATAAGGTAAAAAGTAAACGAGAGATGTAGAAAATATAGAGAATATTATTATGTGATTTCTTGTTGTATAAAAGGGCATAAGACCCTCTATTTATAGGGGTAAATAAGGGATAATGATAAACACTAAGGGTGACACTTGTCACCAAATTCATAAGTACTAGGTGATACGTGTCACCTTAGACATAGATATCACGTGTCACCTTAGACATAAATATCAGGTGACACTTATCACCTTTCATTAAATACGTAATTATCCCGAGATTAAAGGATAATAACGATTATGCAAGAACATCAACTAATTTAATGAATCTTCGGGATTCATAACACTCCCCCTTGGATGTCCATTACATAAAGAATATATCTCGTTAAAACTTTACTAGATAAACCCAGTGGGAAAAAACTCTACTGAAGGAAAAATAGTACAATATTCTTTATATGTAGATTTCTCCCCCTAATGAGTTGAATTCTAGAGATCTTTAAACCGACGCAAACTAATTTTATATCTCAATTTCTCAAAAGTTGCAGTCAGAAGAGCTTTAGTAAATATATCTGCAAGATACATTAGTACACCAATAACACTCAAATATGGTACTTTAGGACTAAGTAGTTCTTCATCATTTTCTCGAGGTCTAAATATATCTTTATTTATATCTAGTGACCTCACGACCATTGGAATACTCAATGGATATGCTTTATCCATAAAAAATCTTTTCAACACTTTAGTTGTATATGTTGACTGATGAACAAAAATTTCATATTTCATATGCTCAATTTGAAGCCCAAGATAAAACTTAGTTTTTCCAAAATCTTTAACTTCAAATTCTCGTTTCAAACAATCTATAGTTTCTCGAAATTCTTCTGGAGTTCCAATGAGATTGATATCGTCAACATATATAGCAAGAATCACAAAACCAAAATCTGTTTTCTTAATAAAAACACATGGACATATTTGGTCATTCTTATATCTGAATTCAATAAGAATTCACTAAGGCGATTGTATCACATGCGTCCAGACTCTTTAAGCCCATATAATGACTTCTGTAATTTTATAGAATAATTTTCACGAGGGCCTTTAGAAGCCTTTGGTAATTTGAATCCTTCAGGGATTTTCATATAAATCTCATTTTCAAGGCTTCCATAAAGATAAGCTGTAACAACATCTATTAGACGCATGTCCACCGTTTCATAAACTGCCAAACTTATAAGATATCGGAGTGTAATAGCATCAATTCCTGGCTTTTGCAAAAAGCCTTGTGCGACGAGTCGTGCTTTATATCTTACGACTTCATTATTCTCATTTCGTTTTAACACAAACACCCATTTATAGCCAACCGATTTTACACCCTTTGGCGTTTGGACTACAGGTCAAAACTTCTCGCTTCGCAAGCAAATTTAACTCCGATTGAATTGCATCTTTCCATTGAGGCTAATCAATTCTATGCCGACATTCTTCAATCGATGAAGGATCTAAATCCTCATTATCCTTGAAAATATCAAGGGCTACGTTGTATGCAAAAGCATTATCAATAACAACGTTTCTTCGATCCCAACTTTGATTTGAACTGGTATAATTAATAGAGATTTCAGAATTCTCTTCATCATTTATAGTTGGAATCTTTTCATCAGTTGTCCCTTGTTTTTTTTTTGTTTCATCAATATGATCTTCTGGATCATTTAATCCTCTTTTCTTTCGAGGATTTTTATTTTTGGAACCAAGGGATCGATCACGCTTCTGGCGTATTTTTGATTCAATAGCTATATGATTAACTTTCTGTCCTTCAGAAACTTCTACCCGTATAGCAGCATCTATAGCTGAAATATGCGATTTAGTAACTCTGTTGGAGTCTGCAAAAGAATCTGCCAGTTGATTTGTAATTTGTTACAAATGTATAATCTTTTGAACTTCAAGTTCACTCATATTTGTGCGTGGATCTAAATGATTTAAAGATGTTTTCCACGCAAGTTCAATCTTATGCCATTTATTTTCTCCCCCTAATTTAGAAAATAAATTTTCATCAAAATGACAATCAGCAAATCTTGTTGTAAACACATCCTCTGTCAAAGGTTCAAGATACCCTATAATGGGTGGTGAGTCATACCCAACATATATCTTCAATCTTCTTTGTGGACCCATTTTTATCTGTTGGGGTGGTTCAATTGAAACATATACAGCACACCTAAAAATTCTCAAATAAAAAATATTTGGTTCTAAACCAAAAGTCAACTATATGGGAGAAAATTTAGGGTAACTCGATGGCCTTAAACGCACAAGTGCTGCAGCATGCAAAATTGGATGTCCCCAAACTGCTGTAGGGAGATTTGTTTTCATCAATAATGGTCTAGCAATTAATTGCAGCCTTTTAATAAATGATTCAGCTAGACCATTCTGTGTGTGAACATGAGGTACAGGATGTTCAACAATTATTCCAATCGACATGCAATAAGAATCAAATGCATGCAAAGAAAATTCACCAGTATTTTCTAGACGGATTCGCTTAATAGGATAATCAGAAAACTGTGATCTTAAGCGAATTATTTGGGCAAGTAATCTCGTAAATACTAGGTTGTGAGTTGATAATAAATAAACATGCGACTATTGAGTCGATGCATCAACCAAGACCATGAAATATCAAAATTGCCCACATGGTGGACTACTCGGTCCTCATATATCTCCATGAATCCGTTCTAGAAATGTAGGACTTCCAGTTCCTACTTTCAATGGTGATGACCTTATAATCAATTTCTCTTTTGAACATGCAACACA
The DNA here is from genome assembly GCA_027405835.1 of Asclepias syriaca. NCBI lineage: Eukaryota > Viridiplantae > Streptophyta > Magnoliopsida > Gentianales > Apocynaceae > Asclepias > Asclepias syriaca. The sequence goes on along the minus strand of CM049930.1, from coordinate 4,619,330 downwards.
TGAAAGTTTATCAGAAGTTAAAATACTTTAATTTTTCAAAAGATGACCGTGCGTTGTCTCGATAATTTTTCGCATCATAATTGATCCCGGATGACCCAAACGGTCATGCCAAACTTTAAAAGTAACGGGATTAGTAAACTTCTGATTTATTAAATGATGCGCTTTAATAGCATTTATTTTCTCATAATATAGGCGAGGGGATAGAGATGGTGGTTTTTCCAACAAAAACTTATTACCGGAGGTCATTTTTGTGATACCCAAATATTCATGATCATTATCCTTCATAGTCTCAACATGATATCTATTAAGCCGGATATCTTTAAAACTCAATAAATTTTTTTGAGACTGAGGAATATGATGCTTTATCAATAGCAATCAAAGTTTCTCCTGGTAATATTATATTAGTTCTTCCGGAGTTTTGAATAAGTTTTACACTACCATTTATTTGTGGTAACACTTGTTTCTCCCACAGTCAAATGAGAAAAATATTTCTCATATTTCAGTATAGTGTGTGTAATTTCACTGTCAATAAGACAGACACTTTCGATATCGTTATTCATACCAGAAAATTGAACAACAACCATTTGTTTTATTAACAAAATATTTATAGACACATATTTAAACAACAAAAAGTAATATAACATATAACACATAATATAATATTCTAATTATTTTGGACACTTTCATTTCCAATTAAGTGGTCAATTATTTCTTCTGGATAATCAAAAAAATCAGCAACATCCAGGTGAACCACACCAACATCAACATTTTCAAGATCGTCATCATTTCTTTCATGAAACAAATTTTGAGAAGTAAAATTTATCTCAGCATCTTTGCATTTCTTTTCAATAGATGTTTGATATAAGTCAACAAGATGTTTTGTCGTGCTACAAGCACAAGACCAGTGATCTTTCATGCCACAATGATAACGTTTGTCTTCATAATTTTTTGGAACAATATTTCCTATCTCATTACTTTTTGTCCACTTCAGGTGGTCATTGACATTTTTGGCATCTAAATTATTATTACGATTATAAGGGCCAAATTTATCACGACGTCCATGATCATATTTTCGACCATGACCACGGTAACGACCACGACCACGATCTCTTCTAGGATCATGATTTCTAATAGAATTCACTTCAGGGAATGGAGTAGAGCCAGTAGGTCGAGTCTCGTGATTTTTTATCAATAATTCATTATTTTGTTTCGCAACAAGAAGACAAGAAATCAATTCAGAATATTTCTTAAAACCTTTCTCATCATATTGTTACTGCAGGACAATATTCGTGGCATGAAAAGTGGAGTATGTTTTCTCCAGCATATCATCATTCGTTATATCAACTCCACATAGTTTCAACTGTGAAACTATTTTAAACATTGCGGAGTTATACTCACTCACGGATTTGAAATCTTGCAACCTCAGGTGCAACCAGTCATACCCTACTTTTGAGAGAACGACCATCTTCTAGTGGTCGAATATTTCTTTCAAATTTTCCCACAAAACAAGAGGATCTTTCACAGTAAGATATTTATTTTTCAAATCCTCATGAAGATGATGAGAGAGAAGTATTATAGCTTTGGCAAGATCTTGTGTTGATGACACATTATTTTGCGCAATGGTGTTTGCTAGACCCATTGCAGCAAGATGCATCTCGACATCTAGTGTCCATGACAAGTAGTTCTTTCTGGTGACATCAAGAGCCACAAATTCGAGTTTAGTAAGATTTGTCATAATAATAACAGAAAACGTATATGTTTGATCTTCAAATAAACTTTAAAAATACTTTACCCGGTAGTAGAGACTCATGCTGATAACGTATTACAAAATTATATAAAAATAATAAAATGAACAAGATGAAAAGTAAACGAGAGACGTAGAAAATAGAGAGAATATTATTATGTGATTTCTTGTTGGTTGTTAGTTGTGTCTACAAAATGGCATAAGACCCTCTATTTATATGGGTAAATAGGGGATAAAGATAAACATTAAGAGAGACATTTGTCACCAAAGTCATAAGTACTAGTGAAAAGTGTCACCTTAGAGTCACTTTTTATTAAGTACATAATTATCCCGAAATTAAACGATAATAAAAATTATGCGATGAACATCCACTAATTTAATAAATTTTGAGAATTCGAAGAGATTAGTTTAAGGTGAAGAGCCGTTTTCGGAAACTCTTTCAATATATCTATTGCGTCCCTTTTTTATTTTTAATAAAAACAAAAAAAAAATCAAAATTTAGCGCAATTATCATATGTTTTAATCTAATATTTTGTATGGCTACCGATTTTAGTAAAATAAATATTAAAAAAAAATCTAAGTTTAGTCAAACTATCCTACCAAACTTCTCCGACCGTCCCAATTTTTAAATTTTCTTATAATCTTTTAAATTGGAAATATCAACTAAATTAATTTTTAATTAATAAATATTTTAAATTAAAAATAAAAAATATAAACATAAATTATTTAAAATTTTTAGGTGGAGATGATGAAAAAGTTTAGGTGACACATTAATTTGCATTAAAAATATAGAACCAACGGTTGTTACTTGTTAGTCAAAATAAATATGATTGAAATGAAGAAAAAGAGCTAAAAATTAATACAATTTTCAAAGCCACTTTTACTTAATTCATTACTATTATTATTATTATTAATGAAAACCCATTATTTCACTACACGTTTCCTCTTTTAATTGGAGGAAAAATTGTATTTTAAAGTCAAATTGATGATACAATACCATACCATCCCTCTTTCCTTTTTCTTCTCCAACAAGAATTACTACTATAAATAGAAAGTTAACTGATTTTCTGATGTATGTGAATTAAAATTTACCGTTAATATATATTTTGCTGCATATAATTTAAAGTATCCGTAGAATGTTTAAAACACGTTGTCTGTGCACTATGGAATCCCCAACTACAATTCCAATGGTGAGACCACTGGAGTACTGTAATATTTCAAGAAAAAAAAGAAGTATATATATATATATATATATATATGTACACAAAATAATGGAAGCCCTTTTAAGAAATCATTAATTGTGCATGAAAGATGACAGTGACCCAATTTCTTGTGACTCGATTTTATATATATATATATATAACAATCAGAGGCAATTTCTATACAATTTTTATACTTTCAAGTTCAGTTCAGTGAGGTAGTTTTGTGTGCTCAGAAATGGAGGAAACAGCAGCAGCATCTGAAAATGGGAGCTTGGTTTTTGCTGTGAATGGGGAGAGGTTTCAGGTTCAAAAAATTCATCCATCCACAACTTTGCTTGAGTTTATGCGTAATCACACTCGTTTCAAGAGTGCCAAGCTCAGCTGTGGTCAAGGTATATATATATATATATATATATATTTATCATTATCTTTTTGAATTTGGGACTTAATTCCTCTGCCTTTTGTAATTTCTTGTTCTATTATTTGTTCTGTTAATGGATGATTAAGGTGGGTGTGGAGCTTGCGTTGTTTTGGTGTCAAAATATGATGCTGTGCTTAAAGAGGTTCAAAATTTTAGTGTAAGTTCATGCCTAACACTTGTTTACAGTATAAATGGTTGTTCAATTACTACAAGTGAAGGTATTGGAAATAGTAAAGATGGTTTCCATCCAATTCACGAAAGATTTGCAGCATTCCATGCCTCTCAATGTGGTTTCTGTACTCCTGGAATGTGTATGTCACTTTATGCAGCTCTAGTAAACTCGAAAAAGACAGATCGGCCTGGATTCTCCAAACTGACGGTTTCTGAAGCAGAAAAGTCTGTTTCGGGAAATCTTTGTCGATGTACTGGATATCGATCCATTGCTGATGTCTGCAAGAGTTTTGCAGCTGATGTTGTTGATATTGAAGATTTGGGATTACCTTTGTTCAATCCAAAGAATGAGGAGAAGGAAGTAAGTATATATCACGAATTTATGAAAGGTATGGTAAAGTCAGAAATGTTTATGGATTTTAGTAGTAAATATTCTTGGTACACTCCTGTTAGTATTGATGATCTTCTTAGCTTGTGCTCTGCCATGGCTAAAAATGGTAAGAAGTTCAAGCTTGTTGTTGGTAATACCGGAACTGGTTACTACAAAGAACTGAAACTTATTGATAGATACATTGATCTTAGATATATACCTCAGCTTTCAATTATAAGAAAGAACAGTAGGGAACTTGAAATCGGAGCTACTCTGACAATTTCTCGAGTTATTTCCATCTTGATGGAGGATGGAAATCTTGTTTTCAAAAAACTTGCTGAACAAATGGAAAAAGTAGCTACTCCATTTGTTAGAAACTCGGGCAGTATTGGAGGGAATTTGATACTAGCACAAAGAAACCATTTTCCTTCTGATATTGCAACTATACTTTTAGGAGCAGGTTGTTCTGTATCTATTGCAAATGAGAATGAACAAGAAAAGATAACAATGGAACAGTTTTTAGAAAATCCACCATTAGATTCCATAACGGTGCTACTGGGAATCCATCTTCCGATCTTGGAACCAAAAGAGGACAGTAAAAGTCCTGGAATTCAATCTAAACTGGTATTTGAAACCTATCGTGCTGCACCACGACCCCTCGGAAATGCATTGGCATATCTGAATGCTGCATTCTTAGCTGATGTTTCTTACAGTTCAACTGGAGTTGTGGTGAATTATATTCGGTTAGCTTTTGGTGCTTTTGGAACAAAACACGCTATCCGGGCGAGGAATGTTGAGGAATATCTTTCAGGAAAAACATTGACTGTGAGGGTTCTGTATGAAGCTGTCAATTTAGTAAAAGAAGCTATTGTACCAGAACCTGGTACTTCTTATCCTGAATACAGGAAGAGTTTGGCTGTTAGTTTCCTTTTTCAGTTTCTTTACCCTTTTATCAACAATGGTTTACCTCGTATTAGTCATATGTATATCTCCAATGATGATGTTTCTGGTAAAACTGATGAACTCTTGGAATCATGTAAAGATTATTCTCAAACAGGAGGAGGAGGAGAGCCGTTTCAGAAGTACTTGGCAACTATCCAGGCATCAGGTTGGTTTGTTTTGTCATCTAGTTGTCGTTTCACTTGAAGAAATCTACTAATGTAATAAATTTTACAGGGGAAGCTGTGTTTGTTGATGACATCCCATCACCACCGGACTGTGTTCATGGTTCTTTCGTATACAGTACGAAGGCTTTAGCACGAGTGAAGGGTATTGATCTAGACAAAGATTCTAGGAGAGGAGTGTTTGATGTTTTATCTTATAAAGATATTCCAGAAGGTGGGGAAAATATAGGGTGCAATTTTGAATTTGGTCCTGAAAATTTATTTGCTGAAGATGTTACCAGATGTGCTGGAGAAAGACTTGCATTTGTGGTAATTTCAAAAAAGGCCTAACCTTTTTTTATAAAGTTAGTTTTTTTCAGTATTTTTTCTCAAACCCTTTTGCAGAATGAAAAAAAGAACACATTTTTAGGTTGCAGAAACACAGAGATGTGCAGACATTGCAGCAAAAACAGCTGTGGTTAGCTACAGTACACAAGATTTAGAACCTCCAATTTTAACTGTTGAAGAGGCTGTGGAGCGTTCAAGTTTCTTTGAGCTCCCTTCTGCCCTGAATCCAGAACAGGTTGGTGACTTTGCAAAAGGAATGGATGAAGCTGATTACAAGATTTATGCTGCAGAGGTATTTCTGGAAGCTTCTTCACTGTAACTTTTCATCAAGATTTATGCTGCTGTTCAATCAATTCTTCCATTTTTCATGATGCAGCTCAAACTTAGCTCACAAAACCATTTTTACATGGAGACACAAACAGCTCTTGCAATTCCTGATGAAAACAACTGTATGGTAGTTTACAGTTCAAATCAGACACCAGAATATACGCAGATAACAATAGCAAAATGTCTCGGACTTCCTGAACATAATATTCGTGTCATTACAAGAAGGGTTGGGGGAGGCTATGGCGGGAAAGCTACAAGAGCAGTTCCAGTGAGTTAAAAGCTTTACATAACATTTCTTATGTGGATCACTAATGCATGCATTCATATGAACTAACAGTGTTGATTTTTCAGGTTGCCACTGCATGTGCTGTTGCAGCATACAAATTACGCCGTCCTGTCAGAGCATATCTTGACCGGGAAATTGATATGACAATTTCTGGAGGAAGACATCCTGTAAAAGTCACATATGATGTTGGAGTCAAATCAGATGGGAAAATCACAGCTTTGCATCTGTATATATTAATAGATGGAGGGATATCAGTAGATACAGTTCCATTGATACCACAATATATTGTTCGTCTGCTCAAGAAGTACAACTGGGGTGCTTTATCTTTTGATATAAAAGTCTGCAAGACCAACCACATTACTAAAACCATAATGAGAGGTCCTGGAGAACTACAGGGATCTGCTATGGCTGATGCTGTAATAGAGCATGTTGCCTCAGTGCTATCAATAGAGGCTGACACAGTCAAAAGTAAAAATCTCCACACATTTGAAAGCTTAAAGGTATTCTTTGGAGATATTGCTGGGGAAGAATCAGATTATACTCTACCAGATATTTGGAGTAAATTAGCCACATCTTCGAACTTTGAACAAAGAAAGCAACTAATAGAAGAGTTCAATAAGAATAGTAATTGGTGGAAAAGAGGAATTTCGCGGGTTCCAATTGTGTATGAAGTAGAAGTAAGACCAAATCCTGGAAAAATTGGAATTCTTAGAGATGGAACTATTGTGGTTGAAGTTGGAGGGATAGAATTAGGTCAAGGACTGTGGACTAAGGTAAGACAGATAACTGCAAATACTCTCAGTTCAATTATAAATGGTAAACCTGAGGATTTTCTGGAAAAAGTGCGAGTGATACAGTCAGACAGCTTAAGCATAGTGCAAGGTGGTTACACTGCTGGGAGCACTACATCTGAATCAAGCTGTGCAGCTGCTAAGTTGTGCTGTGACATCCTGGTTGACAGATTATTACCCTTCAAAAACACGTTAGAGCAGAAAATGGGTCCTGTTAGTTGGGAAGTCCTGATTCGACAGGTTTTACTCTTTGCTAAATTACTTTTTCAATGTCACATAGGATGATATTATGTGCATTCTAATATTACCAGTGAATGTAGGCACATGACCAATATATAATGCTGCAAGCAATTTCTTACTACGTACCTGATTCTACTTCAACCTTTTACCTCAACTATGGTGTTGCAATTAGTGAGGTACAATTCCCACATCAGGAATACACAGAGATACTGTAAATACAATGATGAGAATGATTAAATGTATGATTTAATGCAGGTTGAGGTGAGCATGTTAACTGGAGAAACAAAAATTTTGCAATCGGATATTGTTTATGACTGTGGAGTGAGCTTGAATCCTGCAGTTGATTTAGGACAGGTTGGTTGGTTGTACATTTCTTACACTTAGAATAACTAGACAAGGAATTACTTGTATAAACCTAGATTTCTGTTTTTGTTTAACAAGAAATGCTATGAGACAATGTGACCATAAATACATTCATACATTCCTGAAATTTTCTTACAGATTGAAGGATCATTTGTCCAAGGAATTGGATTCTTTATGTCTGAAGAATACCTTACTAATAGTGAGGGACTGGCTGTGATGAAAGGCACATGGAATTACAAGATTCCAACAATTGATACCATACCTAGAAAGTTTAATGCTGAGGTGCTAAACAGTGGGTATCACAAAAAAGGCATTCTTTCTTCAAAAGGTATGTCTTCTGGAATCACTCTATAAGGTTCTGATAAAGTAATTCAATTCCTCTCGAGTTCAAATGCTCTTTTCCTGCTAATGTAATTGAACAAAAATTATCAAGAAAAACAGAAACTGAGACATATGAATATTTTCATCAGTTTTTACTCTTCCATACAAAGCAAGGAATAGTAACATATTGATCTTTACATTGCAGCATGTGGAGAACCACCATTACTTCTAGCATCAACAGTTCACTCTGCAACTAGATCAGCCATTAAAGAAGCAAGAAAAATGCTTAAAAATGGCAGTACAGATCCTGCATTCCAATTGGAAGTTCCAGCTATTATGCCTGTTGTTAAGATGCACTGTGGATTGGATAATGTTGAGAAGTATTTAGAAGATTTGCTCTTAGAGTGAAGCCAAAGTATATGGTTATAACATAATCACACCATACTGCTACTCAATTTATGTTTCATTGAATGTTTGAATTTTCTATTTCTTGCTATGTTTTCTTTAATGAAAAATAATAAATTGCTGTTCAAATATTTAAATTACTCACAATTGCCATGTATATGTAAGTAAAATGACATGTGATATTGGACCCAAAAAGAAAAAGGAAAAAGAAAAAAGGACAAGTATTTCCAAAAAAGGAAAAGGAAAGAAAATATAAATAGTTCACTTACAAAGAAAAGGAGGGAAGCAAACAATAGAGACGTTCACTTACCAAATAGAGCTTTCCTTATGCTGCAAACGCAAGAGACAAGCGAGCAGCATGACTTCTTGAAGATGTTGGCGGCACATTTGGTTTCGGTGGCCTATTTGCAGTGCTCACATGGCTAGATGTAGAAATTAATTGTAATGGCGGACCCTCTAATTGCATACATCTCAGTGGATGAGGACCCACATTCACGGCCTTCTCATGCCGACAGCTTAACAACCCATTCCCCAATTTCTTCTTCCCATGGCTGTTACTGTTCAGAGCTGCTGCTGCTGCTTCTTCTGTATTCTTTCCCATTATTGATGACCTAATTCCTCGGAATGTTGTGAATTCGTCAATTTCAGAAGCAGCTATGGAGACGCTAGCTTTTTCAAATCCCTCTGCTGTTGTCACACTCCAATCAATGCTGGCTTCACTCGGTGCATAGCACTCTGTTCTCGGTGTCATTGGCTCGTCAAGGCTGCTTCTTCTGCCTTCTAGGGCAGAACCGTTGCTTGCCGCTAATCTTCTAGCGTTCAGCGTTTGCGCATCGTCCAGTGAATCTCTTCTTCGATAATTCGGATAATTCGGTATTGTTTGAGTCGTGAAACTTTCAATTTCAAACAAATCCGAGCTCGCATCACTGCCAACATCGTCTTCTATTGATTTTCTCAAATTCGAACTCTCCGGCGGCTGAAAAACTTCTAGGGATTCACGCGGTGCTTCTTCCACAAGTACCGGACTAATTATTACGCTGGTTTTTGGTTGTGAATTTGAAATTGAATTAGGCTTAGCGGCAACAACAGCATGGGAATCGTTTTTCAATACTGGAAAAGAAAAACCCCCAACGATTCCTGACACTACTCGATGTTGTACGACAGTACTACTTGGCATGACAAAATGATTGTCAGACTGAAGCTTCACGGGATTTGAACCTACTTTCCGATGCGTATCAGGCGGCGAACGTTGGTACTCAATTGACAAAGTTTCCACCGTCTGATCATGATCAGTCGTCCTCTGGCTATAATAGCTTTTCTTATGAGAATTAACATGAACTTTAACAGTACTGTTACTCTGACTCTTCATATCCATTTCTTTGTTCTCCGACAATATTCCTTCCTCAACCTCCACAGATTTCTTCCCGCTACAAGGACATTTTCTGCAAAAGAACCATTTTCTTATAGTCGAAGAAGAACCTGATCTCTTCTTATCAGAGGCCGGATTTCTCAAGGAAACCGGAATGGAGCCAGGAGGGTTGGTTAACAGACCAGTCTGACTATTCCAACTGGCTTCAGAAGAAGCTGTGGGAGTAGCATGAAAAGAACGCACTCTGAAGTTATTCCTACCGTAACCGTCGACGGAAGAAACCGAAGATAACCGTGGAACCGAATCAATCGGTACTTCTGCTGCTATGTGATTCAGGTTTGACGGAGAGAGATTAATTTCCTTTGAATCATCGTTACTCTCGCTGAAATACTTCTGAGCATCGAAAACATTAATTTCGGAGTCGTCGAGCTGTGGGCTATGAACATTATCATGATTTGTTGAAGTTTCTGTAGGCAGTTCCTGAAGATGGACATAAGAATTAGTATTACTGTTATTATGTACGAAGGATCTATACTTGAGAGGTGTTTCGATGACACTCAGAATCGGCTGTTGAGCTGCAGTAGTGTACTTGAATGTCTTGACTGTTGGAGAAGCCATGGATGAATATTCCAATATATATATATATATAGCAGGGCACCTGATATGACTGTATAATATAAGAAAGCTGCCTGTGGAAAAAAGAGTTACGCTTCTGAAAAATTCCTGACTACAAACTGGAGTTTAAGTAGATTAGTAGGTGGATATAACAGACAACAGCAACTCAAGTTCATTCTATAATTTTGAACACAATTATTACTATTTATTTATTTATTTGGATTATTGTATTTTACTATATCTCCAACTCATACATTTTTTAAATTATAATTTTTTTATCACAGTTATTATTACAACCAACGAACATGGTACATATATCAAAATAATGTATTTTTTAATTAAAAATATTAAATTTATCATTTTTATGTTAAAATTCTGAATTTAATTTTTAACTTTAAAGCATTGATTAATTCAATTAATAAAATAAAAAAATATATAGTGGATTAATGTTTACTTTTTATATTATTTTATAGTAAGTCTCTCACTTATGATTATAATTGAGAAAGATTACGAGACATGATAGAAATAAAAATCACATAAGTATTTAAAAAAATAAAAAATTAAGCACCATTTATAATATATATACATGTCATATTTAGTTACAACTATATTTATAGTAAGTATACTTATTTTGATAAAAACATGTTGCACTATTTTACTTTTTGATTTGTATGTGTGACTAAAATTGTGAAATCTAATATTGGAGAAATAAAAAGGGATAATATTACTTGTCTTTAAGGAAAAAGTAAATGAACCTACATTAGAAGCTTAGATGAAAGAAAATAAAAGGAAAAAGACAGGTTTTTATATGGGACAGCCATGTGAGAAGAAATATGATCATGATCTTTATCTTATATAACATTGATATAAAAAATCAAATAATTTCATAAAATGTTTTGCTTTTAAAAAAAAGTAAAATGAGTAAATGAAATCTAGGCATTGTGAAGTTTTTTTTTTTTTGGTATCTTACTCATTTTTTCATAAGACTAATCCAGACTTAAGATATCCGCTCCAAAGACATTTGAACCTTAATCATCTGCTTGCGCTTTAGATATTGTAAAAATTAATGATGCAAATAGGAGTAATATTTGAATGTGAATGGTCTAGATAACCAATAAAAGACTATTTCAGTTAAATAAAAGAAAAATTGTAGTTTTGTAAAAAATTGAATTCATATTCAACATGAAATTGTTTAAACGATTAAAAATTAAATCTTATTTGAGTATATTGAGTATTAATATGAATGTGAATATAAATTAAAAGTATTGCAGAATAGAATTGAGCATCCTCCTTGTAACCCTACTACTCTATGTTATGAGGACTGGGAGAATAGGCCAATTATGGAAAGCTGGAAATGCAATGATTTGGCCATCCTTCATTATCTTCTCTTGTGTGTGTGTGTATATATATATATATAATAAGAGAAAGAAATAAATTTTTGTAAAGAAAAATATGGGATTCCCACACACCATTTTCCTTTTAGTTTGTCTTTTAGTTTACAATGCTTCCCTACGCTCATGTGGACTACCTATAAATCAACATTGCTTGCGCCCTTAGAAGGAAGCAGATCCACTTTTTGAATTCAACATCAGATTTTATAGCCACTCACTCACTTTCATTTTGAACCCCTTTTGGGTTCCCGTGGTTTCACATTTAACAAAATTTTGCTACCTCATATACATAATAAATATTCAAATCGAATCTTTTATTATATCAAATTAATAGTTTATTAACTCAATAATTTGAAAAAGTTAATAAATGGACTCTTAAATACTTTCTTTAGCATGAATGATCCAAGGTTTAAATCTTCTTTAAGAGTTGAACTCTTTGAGGGCTCTCGTAGGTCAAATTTAAATTAGTTTCACCAAAGTTGGGCTTCGTAGATCAGAGTCTAAATTAGTTTCACCAAAGGTCAAGTTTAAATTAGTTTCACCAAAAGTCGAGTTTAAATTAGTTTCACCAAAGGTATTCGATGGTTCTAATCCTTCAATTAATTCCATTGTAAAAATTCTGAGTCAAGCCCTCATCCTCGAGTAAGAGTTAAATTCTGCTAGCGCTTCACAAGAAATTAGTCTCACTTCCGGTGAGAATATCGAACACCCCAAATGAATATAAAAAAAAAATATATCAAAAGTTTGTTTGTGTAATTCCTATATTAATACATATTACATTAATTTATTCGAAACATAAAGATTGAATTATCACATTATTAGAGAAGAGACAAGAAACTTCTCCCGTATATCCTATCCTATGCCCATCCTCTGAGTTTCCCAAAAAAAAAAAAAAAGTAAAATGGGGCCAGCAATGATCTAACCACCTAACATGAAATACTCTCTAATCTCGACGGTGTAGGAATATGGAAATTTCTGTTAATTATGTGTGGTATGTCGTGTGGAATCGTACATGATAGTTGGCCCTGGCACCCCCTTCTTATATATATATTATATATATATATATATATATATATATATATGCATGTATATTATTCAATTATTGCCTAATTGAACAAGATGATCATCTGTGGCCTGAAGAATTGGGATTTTTACCCTTAGTTGTTCGCCGGTGTTGTGAAATATTTCAGGGCAAAAAACAAGGTAGACATTGTTGCCTACTACGTCGTCGTTTGATACACGATAGAGGTGTTGACCGGCTGCATATCCACCGAGCAGTTGATATGATCTTTCTGATTGATCCATTGTTAAACATAAATCATCAGTACCTACATTTGTGTATATATATATATATATATATATATATGTATTATTACTTGCAGACTCGTTAATTGAATTGAATTAGTAGTATTATCACCTATAATTTGTAGAAACCTAAAAGAAGAATTAAAGGAAAACTCACATGCGGCTACTTCTAATTGAGTCTGGTAAATGAAATTCAAGACGGCAGAAATCTCTTTCTCAAATTGGAGGAATGGTCCATTTTCAAAGTTCATTTTTCTCAGCTTGCATACTCCTTCTCCAAATTCCATCATCGCACCCTTGTGGTTCTAAGCAAATACAACACAGAGAAAAATTAATTTTAATTTTTTATATATAAAAAAAAGTAGTAATAATATTTGGGAATTGAATACCTGATTGAAGAGGTGGTGAAAACCTACGGCACATTGTAAAATGCCATGGACGAGGGTTCGGGCGGGTTCTTCAGATTCGTTCCACAGGGCTTCGAGGACGTCATGGCATTTATAGTACTCTCTACTGTTGAAAAGCTCTACCGCTTCATTAAAGCTGGAGGAGCTCCCGAATTCATCGTCCTCCTCATCTGCTGTGAATCTTCCCCGATACGTTCTGTATGAGGAGGCCGCCGTACTGCTGGTGAAATTCGATCGCCTCCGAATCTGAAATTTCCAGGCGAAATTTGGGGCCAATATGAAATTATTAACGTTATTTACGGTTTGGTGAAGCTTCGTTGACGATGATGATGAGGATAGAGTTGGAAGAAAAGCAGAAATAACAGCCATGGATTTTCAGAGTTTATTATCGGCGAGGGAGAAGATTCAAAGGCTTTGAGGTTGAGGTTGCTCTTGAGCCCTTGTTTCCGAGATATTTTACTGAACCTTTCGCCCTACTTTTAATTTCCTTTACATTTTTCCACTTTCGAGGTTTTTTTTTTTTTTTTTTTTTGTTTTTTTGAATATCATTAACTTGTTTATAGTAGATTTTTATTGGATAAAAACTTCAAAAACATTGTTTTTCAAAAATATCTATAGAAAATATCTTAGAATCTTGGATTCAAGAACCAAGGAAGTCCACTTATAAGTAACCATATAGAATAATTAAACAAGGACAACTTTTTTAGCAGAAAGTGATAGAACTTTCAACATCCCACAATTTCTTCCAATCAATATCTGCAATTCCTATTCATAAAATTAATATATAACCATTAAAACCATTGCTACCAAACTACAAAAGTCATTCATGATTCCACAAGAATTCCTTATATATATATATGTCTCCTAATGGCCCCTTCTTTCCTTTGCCATCTGTTTTTTTTTGCTAATGACTTTTTGTTAGAAATGTCTGGACAAGGTGACAAACTAATCCAAACCAAGTTTCTTGTCCAAAAGTAAGAGGGTAGCAGCTTTTATAGACAAACACATCACAGACAAAATATGGAAGAAAATTTCTCATCCACCAAGAACTGACTCTCTTTCTCAATCACAGGTAATCTCCATTCAAAATAATATCTAAAAAAGTAATCTCAAAGGCGAAAAATTCAATCTACAAAATTTTATTGTCCAAGAGCACAATCATTCTTGTTTTATAGGGGAAGAAAGGATCTACCACAATGTAAGGTGAAGTTAAAAGCAGAAGTTCTCCTTTTGAAGCATATTAGGACGGCTCTGGCATTGAAATAGGTTCAGAAGTCAGCTCCAATGGAGAGAGAACAAGAAAGAAAAATAAAGGGAAACAATAAAGTATTAACTGTACCATCATCAAATAGAATAATATCATGACTGCTAATGATGTACATGAAACTCAATTGTTTTCGGGCAACAGTAATTTAGTTATACCTTTTGGTTCCTTGCTCGTGATGTGAAATCAATCAATATGAGCAAATCTAGGTGAGCTTAATCTCACCAGTTTGAAGTACCCAAAACCGGAAGTAAATGAATTGAATTACTATCTGAAGAGATTCAAGAATCAAGGAAACAATACTTCACTTACATAATAATGATAGCCTTATGCAGAGCAAGAATTGTTAGCTGAATAAAATAACAAATGAAAAAAACTGAGGATACAAAGGTGTCCAAGAGCACACATCCGCCAGCATCCACCAACCATGGTAGATTTGGTCTTAATTTTGACCAAGCCGTGCTGTTAATCAGTATACTACAAATGCAAAATCGCGAGAAAATAGTAAGATTATTAGTAGATAGTAAATCTGGAAAAATCTTCAAATCATAATATATCAGTATAGAAATGGCTAAGCCTTCCAGAGCAACTATTGCATCTACATTATTGTCATAAAATTAGACAAAGTGAAAAATATGAAGTTCACCTTCCCACGTATGTAATATTGCCGAGTAGAGCAAAAAGAAACATCAGTGGATTGAGTCCCTAAACATCATCACACAAGGTTAGACAATTACAATACGCGGAACATGCTTTGAATTATCATAGCCATGCCCAGCATTTCAATTTGCAGAGTGCACCCTACATTCTTTAACAAGAAAAACAAAGAGATAATCATACCTCTACATTTCCCCGTCTAATCTGTAATATATCAATAAAAAAGAAAATAGTTAGACTAAGTAGTGGTAATACTAATTCAATCACATGTTCCAGCATATATATATATATTTTCTGTGATAATAGTAACAATGGATGATAAGAACTGTCGACATTTTCTCACCCAAATATGTTATGGAAATTTTGAGGTAGAAATCAAGGTTTAAAATATATTCTTCAGTTAATGATGTTCAAATCAAATTCAACAAACAAATACACTGACCACAAGATCTGGCTCATTGTACTAAACAACTGCAACATCCATGACAGAACAGCAACTAGTGCATACACATGAATTTCAGCTTACTTACATTGAGTAAAATTTGGGGAAGACGACCACCCAAATAAATCACTGTCATTCCCCAACCAAGAAAAGATCCAATTCCGTCAGTATTAATGGATGAAGTATTTCTCACTGAAACCCCATTAGCCTGCATTCCGTTCAATAAAAGCGAGAATAATTATGCTTAACCACATGCTAGAGAATTTTTTATCAAAAGAACATTGTTTATCTGTCTTATAGAAAATTCAAACAGTAATCAAGTTGATAACTAGTTCAGTAGAATCCCTTTTTCTATATATGTAAAACAATGATTTTGATTACCTGTAAGAGCTTTCTCCCCACTTTCTTTCTAACAGTCACTGGGGCTTGAAAAAGCTTTACAACTCCAGTAGTCTCTGACTTTTGGAAATTAAAAATGCCGAGGAAAAAAGTCAAGTAGAATGCCTGGTGGAAAAAGAGTGTCAAAGACTACACCTGACATAGGAACGATTGTTCTGATAATCAGAGGAATACTAGTACTGAGAATGTCTCACCACACACAACATGGGTTTGATGCCTGGAGAAGGAGCCGACATCGTGGACGCATGTCTATCAAGCAATGGCACTTTGGTTGAGTACAAATCATTTTCAGATGTCGTCACTCTTTGCACTATATATGATCGCGCTGTAGGAGTATGACTCATTGATAAATATCTTGCTGACCTGAAATCCAACATTTTCATTGAACATCAAGAAAAAGCACTCATTCAAACTAGTTTAAACAAAATTTCAATGAGATCTAAACCCTTCCCGCTTATATCTCATCATATTTTTTTCATACCAATGAATTGAGAATACTGACAGTATATTGAATATCTAATGCAATATAAAAATTCAAAGAGAGACTAGTTAGTTACCTGCAGTATAATTCTCCTCCAGTGGAAGCTGCTTGAGCTGGAAGTGGGATAGGAGAGCTTGCAGACATAGATGCAAGAAATCCCACTCTCGGGACATCTTTCTTATTAAGAGCATAATTTTCCTTCCTTGTCTTTTCTTCAGCCGCAATTGAAATGACCTTATCCCAGATATCACGTAAATACATACAAGAGTTAAAAACTTATCACTGCAACGTTCTTCAAAATATGTGTAGAAAGTACTATATAAAAGAGAAAGAAATGAAAACACAAAACTAATATATCTGATATAATAGCTTCAAGAAAGATAACAGAATGAACAGCCAACCTCATTGTGCAGCTGGTCAGATTTCACTGGCTTATAGAAGTAGCCATAGTATATTGATTGTGCAGCCAGAATTGAGCTTGTAAATGCATACGACTGTAGATACCAAGAATGTATACAACTTCCTTAAATTTCATCCACATGAATGAAAAGAGGAAAAAGAAAAAAAAGTAGAGTATATTCTTACAATTGCCACATAGAATTGTGTAGGAAGCTGAAATAGAAAAGATTGAATGATTAGAAGAGATAGTTTCTAAAGAAAAACATAAAATAACTTATACAGAAGCTTTGGTTAGCATTTCACTCTTAAATTAGCTATCAGTGATCTCCATGCTGCTAGCAACTAAATAAAGAGTAGAAAATGTAAATTCTCATATTTTGAACACATAACTGAAAAACTAATGAACACTATCAAGCTGCCTCTAGTTATTGGAAGAATTGCCATTTCAATTTTCTGGAAAATCTAAGGATTTCACATACAGCCACCAGTATAAACCCATAAATAAATTTTCACAAGTATCAAGGGATATTACATCAGTGACTGTTACCTTATGACTTCCCATTGCGCAATTACTTTTTGATGTATTGATCATCAACAAATAATTACATTTCACTGCAATTCTATTCTCCAAACAATAATAATTACTTATGAACAGAAAAAAATAACAGGGCACATCTAGAATACCTAAAATGTAAAAGCATTTTCTGATTCTTCCATCTGTAACAGTCATAAAATTAAGTACTCTCATAAAAAAAAACAAAGAATAATAAAAAGATGGTAATGACTTTTTATATTTTCAAATAATAAAAAATCCATATGATATTTCAGGGCTCAAAGAAAGTCTTAAATTGGAAAATTCCTGTGCCATCAATTATAAGGTGCTCAAATTTCTTCTTGATTTATTTAATTCACATTAATCACCGAGTTAGATAATTCACCAAGAAAATCAGTCATACACTCATGTAACAGTTGCCATATTTAAGTAAGAAATAATGGAGAAAAGAATCAGAACAGATGCTGATTCTTGAAGTTGAATATAAGATGCTCATTCCATTTTTTGTCCCCCCTAAAAGGAATGAGATACAAGAAATTAAGAAAATCCTAGAAGTAGCCTTTTGAGAGTTAAGGTTTTAGCATGAAAATCCCACCAAAAGCACCTTGAAATTCATAGTAAGAGTTGCTAAACCAATCATATATATCGTAAACATTTATTCTCCAGTATCAAATCTTGATAAGATACTAAATACTGTGCATGTGGATCATAGTTTTCTGTTTGTGGGACTGAAACCTTTGTGTTAAGACCACTAATTTAAAGACTTATCTAATCTGCAAAAGACAAAAGAAAGTAGTGTACTGATGATACCTTAAGAGGACAGCCTTTAAAAGTGTCTCTATTTTAAGGGAAGGAGGAAAAGGGTCAAGGGTTTCTCACTAGGTATAAAGCATCATATTCTTTATCTGATTTATTTTTTTAATCCAAGCAAAAAACTCTCAGGATTTGTGAAAGAAATCCCAGTTATGTTCTATTTTATTTAACTTGTCTTGAAGGAGAGTGACGTTTCCCTCCCTCCTGAGAGAATTGCATTTCTCCCCAGATTTTCCATGTTATTAAGGGGAAGAATAACTATTTGTCAATGTAAGGGAAACCTTTTCAAGAATTTTCTTACCTCTCTGTTCTCTACCCTATTTAACACTGTTGAAGCAAGAATTTTTTATGACTAGTTTGTACAGAAAACACTAAATCAAAGATAAAACTTTCGTAAAGATAAAAGGCTTACAGTAGTTGGCTCTAGCAAGCATCCAAAAATATTCATGAGATCTCTGCAATTTTGTAGAAAGAAAACACACCTTAGTAATATACAGGGCATTGAATATACTACATTATAAAAAATAAGCAATCCCCCCAATCCCTAATCCAACCTGCAGAATAATTCTAAAATGTAAAAAAGTTTTTGAAACTTAACCCCTTCCATTTAACAGTTTCTTTGTCAGGTCATATGGAAACCACTATCAATCACATCATTTAACAGTATAGAATCAATTGATATTAGTTATAATAGTGATGATGCTCAAACCCTCCAAACAAACCAAAAAAAAAAAAAACAAAAAACACATACCCCAAAATCCATGTGAAGAGGAATGCAAGAGAAAGGCCCTCAGTTGATTTTTGATTGTAGTTTGAGATGATTTGAGGAATCTCAGCAACACTCCAACTGGTTACACTAATCACGCCCAGCATCATTGACAGTCCATCCCTAGTGCCTAAAAACCCAAATTTCGTGTAATTTCTAATCCATTCCAAACCATTCTTCCCCATTGAGTTCTGGGGTGGCAGTAAGCTTTGCAAAGTTGCCATTAATCCCACTTTTTGCTCTTGTCTTTTACACAGAAAGATGGAATAAAAAAAAAAAAAAAAACCTTATAAATCGTGATTCACTGATAAAATATTCATTCACACATTACATAAATGTTAAAAACATGCAAAAGAAAGAAACTTTTTGAAGAAAAAAATCAAACTTCGTGAGAAATTTTATTTTTTCCTTTAAAAAGCTATTGGCATTAATGAATCAAAGCATATTTTGAGATTCTGAGCTGTGGCATCAAGAAGAATCATTTGAAGATTTTGGAATGATTGGTAACGGCTGATTACAGTTTGTAATTAACCTAATTAACCCAATATTATTAATATAATATAAATTATATATATATATATATTTGATAATATTACGATTATTTTTTACTCTATATTAAAAATTTATTATAAAATGATTGTAATTATTATTATTATATATATAAAAAAGTAAATTTGATCGCAAACATTTTCCTAAATCCTAATAATCTAATAATTTTATGTAAAATATATATATAATATATAAATTTGATAATATTACGATTATTTTTTACTCTAAATTAAAAATTTATTATAAAATGATTGTAATTATTATTATATATAAAAAAGTAAATTTGATCGCAAACATTTTCCTAAATCCTAATAATCTAATAATTTTATGTAATATATATATATATATATATATATATATATATATATATATAATATATATAAATTTGATAATATTACGATTATTTTTTACTCTAAATTAAAAATTTATTATAAAATGATTGTAATTATTATTTATTCTAAGAATTAGGAGAAAGACTCATGTGGTTACTCTGCTGTCTACATTATATTATTGTCTTCTTCTTGTCGTTTTATTTTTATTTTATTTTTTTTAGGAGAAAGACTCATGTGGTTACTCTGCTGTCTACATTATATTATTGTCTTCTTCTTATCGTTTTATTTATTTATTTTTTTTCAAAAAAAAATAAAATTGATAAATAGTTCAAAATCAAAAGGAAAAAAAAAAAAAAAAGATAGGAGGCGAACCGCCACAGCAGGCTGGACACAATGAACCTTACCAAAAACAATTAAAAACAAATCATCCATTGCACAAAGAAAACAAGAAGCAACTAGGCATTCTTTCTTTTCTTTCACTTAGTTTCATACAAAAATAATTGGGTATAATTTTAAGCTCATTCCAACACTTTGGTAAAACTGATGAAGTTTATCTCACAAGTTTATCTCACAGGCCAACCTTGAACCATGTTATTTTGAGGTCATATCCAGTATTCAGAATTTGCCTCAATTTAGTACCACTGTCGTGGTCCGAACCGAAACAGTGCTTCCGTCAACGGTTGAACCAGCTAGCTTTGAGTTCAGTGGCATTTCACTCCTAACCACAACTTATCAGCTGATTTTTCAACATTAATCGGTTCGGACCTCTACTTAATTTCACCCAAACCTTATCTTAATCATAGATAGATCAACCAGGTTCGGGTCCATAAATAATAACAATTACCTTATGAAGACTCGTTTTCCCTACCACTTCATTGGATTTCCTTAAAGCCACTACCTATTATGAGTCAAGCAGTGTTAAAAAATTAAACGAACCAAACACAAACTTCGAAATTTATCTTTTAAATTCCAACCTTTTGCCTTTCACCATTTTCTTTAATCTTATTTAGATTATTTTATAATTATTTCATCTCATTATCTTATTTTCTTCATTGATTTGTATAATACATACATAACGGATACCATGAGTTTCTCTTTCTTATTTAATTTTTTTTTTAATACTTTTTTATGATTTAAAAGCTTATAAGTTCGAAACAAATTTAAAATAATAATAAAAAAAAATTTCACCATCAAACAAATCATAAAATAACAAGCTTGAAACAAACCTCACTCCCCCCAACAAATCAAAGAAGTAAACTTAATTTTGATCAATCACGACCTTCTCCTTCTGTTAAACATCCTGCAATTTTGCCTAATTTCTCCATTTCTATTACCAACAAGAACTTCCACATTTCCCATTTTAATCATCGCATTCGCAAATCTCTGTCGGAACAGATTTTCATTGGCAGCCAAAGTTGAAACCAACGGTGCACTCAATTTATCCAAAGCAAGTTCTTGATCAATTTGCATTATCCCTTTCCTCAATTTAATCTGACCGTAAAATTGATTATCAAACACAAAAGAAGTATTTTGATCCAGAAATACAGTCGGGTCCTTATTCAACGGCCTAGATTTCGTCCCACATCTCCTCAAAAGACTAGCTCCCAATTTAGGATCCATCGTCGGATCAGGTTTTCCGGTGCCTTGAAAATCAGAAAGACGGTCCTGGAAAAACCCGCAGTGCGCAACTCCGACAGTGTGGCCACCACCTAAAAGGACAACCATGTCACTTAAGGTTAATCCTTTGTCGGTGAAAAATTGTGCGGCGTCTTGTACTGTCAGTGTTGGTCCGGGTAAATTTACTTCCAATGAGTCTGAAATTAAACCGTCTCTTCTACCGGTTGACACGTTGTATTTAGGTCCTCCGGCTAAGGCTACAGCGTCACGTGTTGCTAGTGTGATTACATCTGCACATGAAACTGTAGATGGACATGTGGCTTCCAGCATTTTCTTGGCCTCGTCAATTAGGTCAAATCCTCTTACTGTCAGGTTTGGACCGGCGTCTTTCTCCGAGGATCTTGATTTTGTAGAATCTATTAATATAGATCCATCGCAGCCCTGAAAACCACACACACATATATATATATTAAACTACGTGTGCATGCATCATGCTAGTAAAAAAAATTATTTATCATATTTCAAATTCATCACTGTTATTCTTGACATAAATTAAATAAATACATGTCACGATTTGGATCCTCGGGTCTGGCATACCTAGGCTCATTCTTATATATGGCTAGTTACCAGCTTTGATACCAATTGTTAGGGCTCACTCAAACATAATAGGCCTCGATCCAAAAATTTAGAGGTGACTCTAGCCCTCGGGCGGGATTTCCGCGGCCCATAGTTCGGGCTGGTTGTCACGACCCACTCAAATATAATAGGTCTCGGTCCAAGATTTCTAAGATTCTAGAGGTGGTTTCCATAGTCCAGACTGGTTACCTGCTTTGATACCAATTGTCACGGCCCAGACCTTCGGAGGGTGGGTGCTGCAACTAAAATCAACTATTTGGTATTGTTCTCATTATACGAAAAGGGATACCATAGTTGACCATGAGTATCTAGACCCATTTTTACATTCCATTACATACTTACTTCACTTATCGATGTGGGACGGGGTATCACAATACATATTAATTTTCTTATCAAAAATCAGAATCCAGTCTGGTAAAAGAGTTTATTTATCATAATTTATCACATTTCAAAGTTATAAATGAAGATGTTATCAACTGAACTACACATTCTTGAGTAAATTAAATAAATACATATTAATTTTCTATTAAAATTCAGAATTCCTTCTCACAAAAATATTTGTTTATTATGATTCGTGAACTTTTAAAATCATATGTAAAGTGCTATGAAATGAATTAATTACACATTATTTACGTAAATTAATTAAATAAATGCATATTAATTTTAAATTGAAACCAGAAGAAATGACTTACACGAACAAAGCAGTCATGGAAATGCATTCGGAGCAAAGCAGCAGTAATGGAACGATCAGTTCTAAATCTTCTTTGAACAGCTTGTTGAACGATGGTTTCTGCTTTGGGACATGATTTGCTGTAGAAACCAACCCGAAGTTGAGCGCTGGAAATCTGAAGAATAATGGAGAAGAAGAAGAAAATACATGATTTCTTCAATCTTTCCATTTTGATCATTAAAGAAAGGAAAAGGATGTTTAATTAATATACCAAAAAAAAAAAAAAACATCTACTGAGATTTGCGAATAATTATTAGCTATTAATGTGCAATATATAGATGCAAAAAGACATGGGAGGATGTTACGAACGTGCAAGGTCAAATAGTGTTGAGTTTTTTTAAAAACTAGTTTTCCCATTTTCTCCAAGGAACACGTAGTTTATATATATATATATATATATATATATATGCAAGTCTTATATTTTTTTCCGAAAAAATAAACTTAATAAATAATCATTTCTCTATTCAAAAAGTTAAATTCAAAACTTTGAATAAATAAGTGAAACTTGGATCAGTAGATTGTTAGTATGGTCTAACTAATTTGAATCAATCAGTGTCAATCTCTTCAAGGTGAAATTTTCTTTAATACCTAATTTTCTAAACACAATGGTATATGTACAAATATATCCTGACATATGTACAAATATACCCCCCACATACCCCCAGAGTGATAATATCTCATACGATATTATCTCGTATAGCATCACAACATAAAATATCCCGAGCAATTCGCATACAACGTATCATCATATTTTTCCGTTATGTCGTCACAATATCAAATATTTAAAAAAGCTCATGGCATAGGAGGCCCACGACCCATAGACAATGATAAATAAAAACCCTTCTAAGATGAAAAAGAGGGGTTTGGAGATTCAAGAACCATAAGAACAGTTCTGAGGAAAATAATCTGAAAAATCTCTAATCCGGCAACATCATATTTGGCACCCACCGTGTTTTTTCGATTTTTGTCGAAAAGATAACAACCCAGCCGAGATTTGAATAATTCCGAAATATTCAGAGCAGTTTTTACGGACTAAAATCTCTTAACCTATCCAAGCAAGTAAGGTCAAACCCTAATTTTAGTCATCGTTCATTTCCGTAAACTATTTAATTGATATTTATTATATGAAGTCACACTTTTACTCGACGATAGAGGTTGGTTAATGATGGTTCAGAGTTATTTTTTATGATCGTGTTTTGAATTTGTTTTGATTGTTGATGTTCGTGTTGTTGATTCGATATATATTCTTTCGGTATCTATATCCTCGTTGGTTGTCTCCAAGAATTAGGATTCGTAATTTCATTATGTTGCTTTCTCTTTATCTTAATTGGATAAATTATTCGTTCATCAATGCTTCGTGTTCTTTGCATCTTTCTATTCCTCTTGTCATTTAGGAAAATTTATTAAATTCGTATTTTTTTTTACCAATTACTTCAAATGCCTTTTGATTTAATACATATTTGGACATCTCATGTTCTCAGTTCTACTAGTCATCGTTATTATTATGATTTTACAATTTTTTTAAAATCGACTTTTCCAATTTTTCATACTTCTCAAGTTTTTTCATTTTTATTAATTTACATTCCTATATTGTTAATGTGATATGAAATTCGTGTAATATGACAATAGTGGTAAACAATTTGATAATATTTGTTTGCAGTCCCATAAAATTAATTTTCTTTTTTCCTATTCCTGTACCTCCTCCCAAAATGGCAAATGTGAACGCAAAATCTACCCAATAAATAATATTATACGCACTCTTCTCTCACGCTTCTGTTCCCTCATCTTTTTTGTCATATGACCTTCACTTAGCCATGTTAAATATTTTTCCCATTGCACTAAAATTTATCTACTCTACTCACACTCTTTATCATAAAATTCCAACTTATCATCATTTACGTGTTTTTGTTTTCTTTGTTTTCATCTTATTTGTTATTGTCTTTGTCTCTCGTAATAAATTACAGACTTGTGTCACTCCATGTATATTTTTAGGTACCCTCCGAATCACAGAAGTTACAAATATCTAGATTTATCTACTAATAAAATTTTTATTTATCGCCATGTCTTATTTGATGAGTCTAAATTTTTATTTTCCTACTTCTTTTTCTAATCGTTTTTCATCTGTATAGCAACCTTCTTTCTATACAAAATTTTGTCATTTATTTTTTTTCTATAGTCCAACACACAATCTATCGTTTTTATATGATTGATAGATCTACTGACCTATCCTCTTCATTTTTTACTATTATTACCAATATTTTCTCATAATTTTCACCTATTGCGTGTTTTGGTACAAACAACAAAGCTCCGCGCTTTGGTATTGCACTTTCCTACAAACAAAAAGCTATGCGCTTTCATCTTTCATACAAAATAAAAAGCTATGCGCTTTACAAAAAAAATAAAAAGCAAAAAAAGCTTTATGCTCCCGAAAGTGACTTCCGATTTCAACTCTGTGCTTTCCTACAAACAAAAAACTCTACGCTTTCCTACAAACAAAAAACTCTACGCTTTCCTACAAACAAAAAGCTCTGTAGTTTGGTACAAACAACAAAGCTCCGTGCTTTGGTATCACACTTTCCTACAAACAAAAAAGCTTTCATTTTTCATACAAAATAAAAAGCTCCGCACTTAGTAAAAAAAAAACTTTTATTTTTCATACAAAATAAAAAGCTTCGTACTTAATAAAAAAAAAAGCTTTATGCTCCCGAAAGTCAGAAGACTTTATTACTCAAAACTACTCTGAAAGAGACTTCTGGCTTTAGTAAAAAATGAAAGTCTCGACTTTAAATATACATATATTCCTAAAATAAAGGCTCCGACTTCATTACTCAAAAATGCTCCAAAAGCGACTTTCGGCTTTAGTAAAAAATGAAAGTCTCGACTTTAAATATATATATATTCCTAAAATAAAAGCTCCAACTTCATTACTCAAAACTGCTCCGAAAGCGACTTTCAGCTTTAGTAAAAAATGAAAGTTTCGACTTTACTTAGAAATATACATATATTCCCAAAATAAAGGCTCCAACCTTATTACTCAAAATTGCTCCGAAAGCGACTTTCGGCTTTAGTAAAAAATAAAAGTCTCGATTTTACTTAGAAATATACATATATTCCCAAAATAAAAGCTCCAGCCTTATTACTCAAAACTGCTCTGAAAGCGACTTTCGACTTTAGTAAAAAATAAAAGTCTTGATTTTACTTAGAAATATATATATATTCCAAAATAAAGGCTCTAATCTTATTACTCAAAACTGCTCCGAAAGCGACTTTCGGCTTTAGTAAAAAATAAAAGTCTCGATTTTACTTAGAAATATACATATATTCCCAAAATAAAGGCTCCGACCTTATTACTCAATACTGCTCTGAAAGTGACTTCCGCCTTTACTAAAAAAATGAGTCTCAATTTTACTAAAAATTGCTCCGAAAGTGAGCCTCCGGCTTATTTAATATATATATATATATATATATATAAATAAACACTACCACTTTATTGCTGAAATAAACTCCGGAAGAGAGCCTCCAGCTTTACTAAGCTTTACTAAAAAAATGAGAGTTTGAGGTTAAAAACAATATCCACTCTGACTTTACTTTAAAAAAAAAAAATGCTTATGGTATATGTACAAATATACCCCTGACATATGTACAAATATACCCCCACATACCCCCATAGTGATAATATCTCATACGATATTATCAGTATAGCATCACAATATAAAATATCTCGAGCAACCCGCATATAGTATATCATCATATTTTTCTTGTGTTATGTCGTCACAATATCAAATATCTAAAATAGCCCATGACATAGGAGGCCCACAACCCATAGATAATGATAAATAAAAACCATTCTAAGATGAAAAAGAGGGTTTGGAGATTCAAGAACACTAATAACAGTTCTGAAGAAAATAATCTGAAAAATCTCTAATCCGGCAACATAAAACAAAATTGGAACTAAGAAATTTTTGTTTTTATTTTGTTAGTTCTTCTTGTGTATGGAATCATCCGGACTTCAACTAATACACATTCAATCCAAGTAGCTTGTGCTCATGGAGTCCAACTCTCACTCGAAAGAAAACTGCATCCTAACTCTTACATGGCGCTAATATTTTCTTTTGCTAGTCAATAAGAGCAAGAAATTTAAGGTTTACGTAAGATTAATCGTTCGAATTTCGACTCGTATATGAATTTGTTTAAAATTTGAAAAAAACCTTTCTCCCCATAAAAGATTAACTTGACTCGAATGAACTTATACAATTGGGATAAAGAAATGTACATATATTGTCATCATGGAAAAGTAATAAAGTAGGACCCGAACTCTGCCTAATATTTATTTGATTGTGTCGAGTTTTTTAGTTTTTATTTTCATTATATATATATATATATATATATATATATATATACATTCTTTTTGGTTAATTTTTGACTTAATTAGCTAACATCATTCCTACAATATATGTATTTTGATTAACCCTAACCCTAAGCAGGAACTAAAAAAATCCCTAAAAATAGAGAGGACTCAAGCACAATAAGGCTAAGTTCAATGGATGAAAGGCATAAAAGAGTATTAGTGTCTATGTAACAGGTAGCAAGCCTTTTTGTTTTCTGCGCCTTTTCTTTTCCCCTTATTCTTGGGCTGTTTCTCCTTTTACGCATCATGTTCTTCTATTACTTCATGCATGCACCAATCAATTAAAGGGAAACATATTTAATTTTAATAAAGTTTTGAATTTATATATATTACTCAATTTTAGATTTATTATCAGAATCTAAAACTCACTACCAGAATTTAACCAAAATTAAGAATAAATAATAATAAATTTAACATCAAAGTTTAGTTTCATAGTTCAAATTCACAAAATAAATAATTAAGAATTAGTTAGGAGATTAGTACATAGGAAATAAATTGAAAAAAAAAAAGAAAAAGAAAGGGGGGGAGATTCCAATATTTGTGTTTGAGATGTCAGGAATTTTTCCATTTGTGGCTAAAGTCCAAGGGCCCTAGAAAACCTTGTAAAGTTGACAGAAGTGGCAACCTACCCAACCCTCCCCCTGTTCCTATATACAGAATGTGTTGAATTTTATTTATTTTTTTTCCCTTGGGATATTTATTTTATATAATAATAATATAATTGGACACCGGCCAACATTTAGGTCTAGCTTTCGGGGTGCATTCCTTATGGGTATGTCTTTAATCACTAACAACATTCTCTCACCAAAGATGCGAAAACTTCTTTTCTTTCCTTCAAATTTTTTATTAAATATTAAGGTTAAATATACATTTTATAATCTCCCAAAATATAAATTATATATATATATATTTCAAAATATTTCATAAAAAAATATTAATATAAATAAAATAATCGATAAAATGTAATTAAATTAATAATATTATTGATAATTCTAATTTCTTAAAGTTATATATATATTATAATATAGTAGAGCTTCCTTAAGTCATCAAAAATCAACTTGTGTGTATACATGAACTATGTGACACACATACCATACTATAATTAGAACAAAATATAATAGATATATATATATATATATATATTAAAAACATGTACTTTTTTTTATAGCAATTTCAATATTTTTGTTATGAATAATAATATAATGTAAGAAAAAAAAAATTGGAGTCTTAATCAAATTTTTTATTTTAATATATTTTAGGATATTTATGTTATTTCACAAACGGAATTATATATAATTTTAATTTCTAGTGGAGTGAATAGACTATTTTAACCTTAGTAGTCCTTTTTATTTCCCAAAATAACCTTGTCTCCACCGACTTGATCAAGCAAAATCAATTTCATGCCATCTGTACTTTGACAAGTTTTGCAAAAACATATATATATATATATATATATATTGATGGAACAAGACGGTGTAAAAGATTTCTGTATTTGGAGAACTTCATGGGTACGTACTAAAGGAACTCTATATATCTAATGCATGAAGCTAGAATAATTTGGTACCAATATCCTTACATAAAAATTAAAAAGAAAATAATAATCATAAAAAAAAAAGAAGAAGAAAGAAAAAGAAATGCAAGAATCCTGTCCCCAGGAGCTAAGTCGGTTTTTAAGGTTTCATATCTTCTTTTCTTTTTTTTATAACATTAATTAAATTTATATTTATTAAAAAAAAAAATGTATGACCCCTTAGCCTCCTCTCGTTTAGTATAGAAAAAAAAAAAAAAAGAGGAGAGAGAAAGTGAAGAGAGAGAGAGAGAGAGAGTGTGTGTGTGGACTGTGAACCATGTCTGCCTAACGTCACAAGCTATTAAATTATTGCACGGTTTCTTCTTTACTGTCTTGGATTTTTCCTACCTTTTTTTATTTTATTTTATTTAAAATTGTTTACAGGACCCAGCTTTCCATGCATTTCTTCACATGCACTTCCGCCACGCCGGAACCCTAGCTCCACTGTCCTCCATTTCTTTATATTACCATTTTAACCATTCTTTTTTCCCTTACTTATTTTCCAATATATATTTTTTTAGAACTCACTCTTCCCCACCCCTCCGACTTATCCTGCACTAAACCAGGTTCTTTTCTATCTTCCATTTTTTTTAATCACTTGAAATTAATATGGTTAATATCGGGGAATACAAGAATGTAGTAATTGTCTGGAAGGGTAGTATGGTAATTTTAGATAGTGTAAGTAAGTAACATTCCCTTTCTATATATATATATATATATAGATATATATATATGGTCACTCTGCTTTGATGTGGACACTTAATTTTGTTTCTCTGTACTTATAAATTCTCTTCTCCCAAATTTCAGTTCGTTTCTCCAATTAATTTTCCCTTCCTCTTCTGATCAACTATGGAAGATAAAGGACAAGATAGGAATAATAATAATAGATCATCAATAAACCATGGAACGGAAGGCGAAAGAAACGAACCTGTGAGGTCGAGATGGACGCCGAAGCCGGAGCAAATCCTTATACTCGAGTCCATCTTCAACAGTGGGATGGTAAATCCGCCTAAAGACGAAACAGTCAGAATTCGAAAACTCCTTGAAAAGTTCGGTTCCGTCGGCGATGCTAACGTCTTCTACTGGTTCCAAAATCGTCGGTCTAGGTCTCGTCGCCGGC
Source organism: Asclepias syriaca (assembly GCA_027405835.1). Taxonomy (NCBI): domain Eukaryota; kingdom Viridiplantae; phylum Streptophyta; class Magnoliopsida; order Gentianales; family Apocynaceae; genus Asclepias; species Asclepias syriaca. The sequence goes on along the minus strand of CM049930.1, from coordinate 4,589,415 downwards.
AGAGACAAATTCAAGCCAGTCTGAATATCAGTAGTACCGGAGAACAATCTCAATCTCTATCTCAATCTCAAACGCGAACTGGTGGCGGCGGCGGCGGCGGTCTCCTTCGGTACGAAACAAGTTTTTCGCCTGTGCCTAATAATTTCTCCAACGCATCTTCAAGTGATAATTCTGGTTCTGGTTTGATGATGACCGTCCAAAATGATTGCTCCGTTAATAATAATAATGACTTCTATACTTTTCCCTCTCCAATTGGCGGCGGCCACCACCACCACCACCAGCCGGAATTCGATCAAAACTCTCCAGCCACCACCACGGCGGTTTTCTCCTGCTGTCCTTCGGATATCAACGATTCACACTTTCCTTCCGGTAATTTTCTTATTTGAATGGAATTAAATTGTGAAAGTTTGGATGATGAACTTAATTAATTATATGAATTTTTTATTTACTTTTTTTTTTTTGGTTTTGAATAATATTAATGTTGCAACATCAATGGATGGATGATCAGGATTCATCACAGTATTCATCAACGGTGTAGCAACAGATGTGGCGGGTAGGGGGCCAATAGACATGAGATGTTTATGCGGTGAAGATAATTTGTTGCTGTTTCATTCTTCAGGAGTGCCAATTGCAGTAAATGAATATGGATTCCTCTTGGAAAGCTTACAACACGGTGAAAGCTATTTCCTGGTAAGCTATATATATATCTAAGATATTTTTTTTTCTCTTTCCCCAAATCCAGAATTAATCCAACACTGCACCATAAATATATATATATATATATATATATATATATATATATATAATTGGTATTAATTGGTACCGACCATTTTAACCACTAAAAACCACAGCCTTTCTTTCTGCGTGTACTTAAAAAAAAAATTTAAATTCAGGATTCTCTCAAAGCGCTGACACACAATCACGCGTTTTGTCATTTGCATGTGTACACCGTGATATTCATCTAATTAACTAACATTATACACACATACATACATGCATACATATACATACATACATATATATATATATATTATATATATATATATATGTTGTAATTAGTTTCACAATTCAAAAAACTATGCATCGATCATCTTATAATACGCCTTCTTAAATTCTCTACAACCAAATATGGTTGAAAATGGAGTTGCTTTGGGAGATTTTTTAATTTTCTCTCTCTAACTCTATATTTCTTTCATTGAGAATTTTTTTTTTTTTTTTTAAAAAAAGACTTATTAATTTTTAATGGGTCGGGTTTTTTTGAGTGAATAAAATGCATGAATGAATGACCTCAGAATCATAAATGTAGTTCGACCGTCATGCTCAGTTTGGCACAGAATTTTCGGAAATCCATGAAAACTCTCTCTCTCTCTATTTCTCTCAGTGCTGGTGTCTATGTTTCTGACTGCATGCAAGTCTGGAAAATGTTTTTTGGCAGCTTATTTATTTATTTATTTCTAATCACGGAATTGTTTAATCACCAGATTCTTCCTATATTACTGCTAATATTATATTATAATAACTCACTTTAGGATACCAAAAAGTTTTTTTAATTAAAAATAAAATAAAAATTGAATTTGTTGGATTCCCAAAAGTGAAAAGACAAGATTAATTTTTATTAATTAATATGAATTTGGGGCAGAAGTACTTATTTTGAGATTGGAACTGTTATTTATACATCTTATACTATCCCGAAAACACGTGTTAAACACGTAATAATAAGAATAATATAAGTTTATGCGTACTTATTTACTTACTGCTGGACTCCCAAATCTTTACAGGTGCCAAGACATAGTTAAGAATAATCAAGCTCTCTTGAAGGTGAAGAAATATATCTCTTTTTTTCTTTTCTTTTCTTTTCCCTTTTTTCTGCTATAATATATATATATATATATATGCAAGAAGATCGATTTGTATTGCTTCTATTATATGAATGTATGGCTACAAGGGATATATATATAATCCTGCATGAACGAAGGAAAAGCTTTATTATATAAGAGTGTATATATATATATATATATATATATATATGTTTAATTAGGTGTTTTTAATTGTTTGAGTTTTATTAATTATGAGAGGTTAGGTAGTTGTGAAGGTGTAAGTTAGAATTAATGGTGGGAAGAAAGTTGGATTGTACTACAGGATTCGTGCATTAATCTCCAGGACTTTACAGGGGGTGGTGGTTCCCTCCCGACAACACACCGTCTTACAACTTTGTTCAGACAAGTGCTTTTGGCAAAAACAATTGCCGGGGTGGCGCTCTTTATCTAGAAACTATATATATATATATATATGTGTGTGTGTGTGTGTGTGTGTGTGTGTATGAGACGTGGTTTTGTTGATGAATTCCTTTCACACACACTTATCTATTCTCTTTCCATGAATCTATATTATATATATACATATATATACATATATACATACATATACATATGGGCACTCTCTTATGCTATTTTCTCTATTATAATAATCATATTTACAATCACCGTTGAATTTATACGACTTAATTGATATTTTTACTTAAATTATAGGTTGGTGTTTATCAGTCCATTTAAGTCCTTCAAGAATTATCTGAGTATAAAAGTCTCTACTAATGGATTATTATCTAACAATATTATTTTAATTTTGTTGAACAAAAAAGATATGTTTGAAAATTTAACAGTTATCGCCACCTTTCATAATTAATAATCCCATCATCTATTTATTTACTTCTCAATTGCACCCTAATGATAAATTCCCATGTCTTTTTAGATCCGATTATAAAATAAAATAATAATAAAAAGAAATTCACAAACATTTTGAGTAGTTATAATCTTTGATTTGTGAAACTTTTTTAAATTAGTGATTCAAATTTAAAATTTCGTACAAAATTCTTCTATTATTTGTTTGTATAGTTTAAAAATAAAGAAAACTTTTTTTATTTTTTTTTGGTAAAAAGGAAAAATATATATTATATTAAAATAAAAAAGTAGTAGAGATCATAGAAGACTCTGGAATAGGTCCCATGATGATATAAAATAAAAGCTGAGGGACTATCTTGTAAATAATCAGAATACAATAAACAAAGTTCATCTTCTTCGTTTAATCCCTTCGAAGAAGGAAGGTCCAACATCTTGCAAACCTAGTTTCTGTAGCAAAAAAAGTGGGTTTCGTCAACAGTTGGAGATGATCATCTTCATACATCTTTCCCAGATGGTCCCAAGTGACAGACAAGCTTGTGATGCGTGTAGGAGCAGTGTCTAGAAAGTTGTTGGTGAAGAGGAATTCATATGATCTGGCCAAGATCTGCGGTGGTCTTTGAGATGTTTAATGTTTTGAAGATCATGAGATCTAACCATGTAATGGTTTCCGAGGTTCCAAATGGCCCAACAAGTAAAAGAATAAATCGTATTTCAGTGAGGCAAAATATGTTTTTTAGAATTAGTGGTAGTACAATTATCCTGTAGCCAAGAAGTAAGTAAGAGAGGGCTGAGTGAAGAAGTTTGTATTATTTGTATGTATTCTACCAATGCCTAACCAGATTTCCCTTCTCTGTCTACAGTCTTTTATAATATGGCCTTAATGAGTGGCCCATAGCTCCGGCCCAAGCCCAAGTCCGTACTCAATATCTTGTGCAGGAAGAAATGAATCTTATTTCTTTCATTTCAAATGAACACAATCATAGGAACGTTACCTAATTGGAGTTACCCAATCACGGCCATGACAAGGGGGATTAAATGAACACAATTATGAGAGTATTATCTAATTGGAGTTGCCCAATTACAACCATGACAAGGGGGATTAAATTAACACAATTATAGGAGCATTACTTAATTGGAGTTGCCCAATCACGACCATGACAAGGGGGATTCACTTTCCATTTTCGGCTCTAGTCTCGACTATATAAGACACGTAATTGAGGCTTGGCTTGAGATACATAAAAAATTACAAGCGAATCAATAAAGCAAGGCATACGAGTTTTCCTCTTCGGCGATCTGATGATTCCGAGAGTTCTTTGTGACGGTTCAGGCTTGGCGACGGGCTGAGAGCGGAACGAGTGGGTCCTGGACGGTGTACAACTGGAGCGGGTCTGAGCCAGCAACTTCCTATCACCTTTTGGATCTTTTCGTTTTATTCGTTGTTTAGATTTGCTAGATTGTATTTTGCTTTTGTGTCATTTAGTTGCAACGTAAAGTTATTCATTTATTGTTCGAATTATTGAGTTGTAATTTTTCGATTCGTTTGACTGTAATCCGTTACGGCTATTCGAACCGATACCCGATCAACAGTGGTATCAGAGTGACGCGGGTATCTCCCGTTCGAATAGCGGCGTTTGAGGCCCTACCGTGGGTTCTCGCTCAGGTATCGCTTTGAACCTCCTTATTTATGTTTTTCGACTTTATTAGTTATCATCGTTGATTCGTTTGAGGTTGGTTAATTTATTGTGTGTTGGTCGTTTTCTCTGTGAATTGCAACTGTTCTGGGCGTGCTTATATTTCTCAGTCAATTGGGTTTGTTCCTTTGCAACAGATTATTTTTTAAAGAAAAAAGAAAAAAAAAACTCCTATCGTTTCTCTAATTTCACTGCATATTGGAAACCTTTGAATGCATGTGATTGCATGTGGGAGTTATTTATGTAGTTGCAATCTTTGACCGAGAAAGGGATGAGCTGAAAAGCTTAATTTTTTTCCTTTTAGTAATTGATTAATATTTGAAAACTATTTGTGTGTCTTCCTATTATTTCTTAATTGCTATTAGTTGGTAAAATCTTGGGATAAATCTCTGTGATTTTTTTAAATCTGCGTATTAAATTGATCGTTATCTTTTATGCTATATTAAATCATGAATAGCTATTCGTTAGCCCCGTTTGATGGTAAGGGTGATTTCTTTATTTGGCAACAAAAGATGAAAGATATTTTAATTCAAAACCGATGTTTTAAAGCGATTGATTTGTCTTGGGATAAAAACCTAGAAGAAACTAGGAAGCATGAAATGGATGAACTTGCCTACTCTGCCTTAATTTTGAATCTTAGTGACTCTGTGATTAGGAAATTAGGCAAACATGAAAATGCTAGGTCTTTATGGTTAAAACTTGAAGAGACTTACACCGAGACGTCCCTGCCCACTCAAACTTATTTGCTTGAAAAATATTTTAAGTATAAATTGGATTTGAATAAAAACATTGATGAAAATCTTGATAATTTTTCAAAATTGCTTCAAGATATTAAACTCACCGGTGATACTACGATTGAAAAATACTGACCGGTTATTTTGTTAAATGCTATTCCAGATACTTATAAGATGTTAAATCCGCCATTAAGTATGGACGTGACAATATTTCCCTCGATACTATTGTCAACGCTTTAAAAAACAAAGAATTGGATTTGAAAATAAATCGAGGAAATAAAAGTTTTGGTGAAGTTAATTTCGTACGAGGAAGAACAAAAAATCTTTCTCAACAACCTTCATCGAGTAAACAAAACCATGTTTTTTCAAATGGCAGGGGTCGTAGTCGGTCTAAGTCTCGACCGAAAAATAGAAAATGTTACACCTGTGGTGTTGCTGGTCACTATGCGAATGAATGCACTAAACCTAAAAAAGATCAGAATAATGAATTAGCAAATCAAGTCTCTGATGATTTAGGTGATGTGTTTATGGTTTCTGATAATGAGCATGCTTCTGTGAATTCTGTAATTTCATCTCTTCGTGATACTGATTGGTTACTTGATTCTGCATGTTCTGAACATATGACTCCTCATAAGCATTTATTTTCTAATTATGTGGAAATGAAAAATGACTCTGTGTCAATGGCTGAAAGGAGTAAGCATAGTGTCCTTGGCATCGGTGATGTTAATTTAAAATTCAAAAGTGGTTATGTGTTAACTATTAAAAATGTTAGACATGTTCCGTTCTTGGCTAATAGTCTTATGTCTGTTGCTGTGTTAGAAAATGCTGGTTTAATTGGTAGATGGGGTAATGGGTGCATGCGGGTCATGAAGGGTAATCTTGTGGTTTTCAAAGCTGAAAGAGTAGAAAATATGTATGTGGTTTCCCCTATATCTGCTGCATCTGTTCATGCTGTTCAAAATGATTCTACCGATTTATGGCATAAAAGGTTGGGACATATGAGTGGTAAGGGTCTAGAGATACTGCATAAGCATAATCATTTTGGTAAAGATCATGTTTCAAATATGCCTATCTGTGACTCATGCATCATGGAAAAACAAACAAGGTTAGATTTCCTACTACCATCTCCCCCAACCCCTCTAAATGCACTGAGATTCTTGAATACATTCATGCTGATGTTTGGGGTCCTGCTAGTGTTCCTACGCATGGTGATAATAAGTATTTTCTTTCCATAATAGATGATTTCTCTAGAAAGGTATTTATGTTCTTGCTTAAACAAAAATCAGATGTGTTTGATAAGTTTAAAGCTTGGAAAACTCTAGTTGAAAATCAAACAGGAAAGAAAATTAGAACCCTTAGGACTGATAATGGCACTGAATTTTGTAATCATGACTTTGATAATCTGTGCATTGAATCGGGCATTAAAAGACATAAGATAGTTGCTTACAACCCACAACAAAATGGAATTGTAGAACACATGAATCGAACTTTACTCGATAGAGTTAGGGTCATGCTTAATTGTTCTGGTATGCCTAAGATGTTTTGGGGTGAAGCAGTTCTTACTGCTACTTACTTGATTAACCGTTCTCCTTCTGTGCCCTTAAATGGAAATTTGCCTGAGTCTGTATGGTCCGGTAAAAAGGTTGATTTATCAAACTTACGTGTTTTTGGCTGCTCTACTTTTGTGCATCAGAAAACTGATAAATTAGAACCTAGATCTATGAAATGCGTTTTCTTAGGATATTCGAAAGGGGTTAAAGGGTATAGATGTTGGTTAAAGGGAGAACCGGGTTTCAAAACTATAATCAGTAGAGATGTAGTGTTCAATGAAACTGAATTTCCTTGCCTTGTTCTGCCTAATGTTGTGTTGTCTGAGGATACTTCAAATGAGGTGGAGCCTCCTCCTAAGGTTAAAATTGGACCTATTAATGAAGAAGATAAAGGTGATAGCGTGTATGATCAAAATGTTGAACTTGATGAGCCTAATACTGAAAATCTTAGTGATTATCAACTTGCTAGGGATAGGCCTAGATGTGAAAACATTAGGCAGCCTCAACACTTTGATGACTTTCACCTCACTTCTCATGTTTTCAATGTGTTTGAATCTATAGACAATACTGAACCTAAGTCTTATAAGGAAGCTATTAACTCTAGCAAGTTTACTAATTGGATAAATGCTATGAATGAAGAAATGAACTCTCTGCATGTTAATCAAACTTGGACTCTCGTGCCCAAACCTGTTGATTGCTCTTTAGTTGATTGCAAATGGCTTTTCAAGGTTAAAAATGAAGTAGACTCTGTTAGGTATAAAGCTAGACTTGTTGCTAAGGGCTTTACTCAAAAGGAAGGAATAGATTATACTGAAATATTTGCTCCTGTTGTTAAATTCACCACTGTTCGCATCATGCTTGCATTAGTTGCTCATTTTAACTGGGAATTAAAACAGATGGATGTGAAAACTGCTTTCTTGCATGGTGAATTAAATGAAAATTTTTATGAAACAACCGGAGGGTTTCATTGATAAAAGACACCCTGATTATGTGTGCCTCCTGCATAAATCTCTCTATGGCTTGAAACAATCTCCTAGACAATGGAATAAGAGGTTTGATGCTTGCATGCTTTCTTTAAAGTTTACTAGAAGTGCTTATGATCCTTGCCTTTACTTTAAAGTCAATATGCAAAATCCTGTTTTCTTGCTCATTTACGTTGATGATATGCTATTAGTTAGCCCATGCATGAAAACTTGATCACCTTAAAAATTGTCTAAGTGAACAATTCGACATGAAGTATCTAGGAGATGCTAGGAGGATATTAGGCATGGACATAACCAGAGATAGGAAGAATGGTACTTTGTTCCTAAACCAAACTTCTTATGTGAAGAAAATACTTGAAAAATTTTCTATGATTGATGCCAAAGCTGTGACTGTTCCTCTTGCTGCTCATTTCTTGTTAAGTAAGGATCAGTCTCCCAAGACTGAGACTGAAATGAAATCGATGAAATGTGCCTTATTCTAATGCTATTGGTTCTGTAATGATCTCATGGTAAGTACTAGGCCAGATATTGCTTATGCTGTTAGCTGCTTGAGTCGATACATGTCTAATCCAGGTATGACACACTGAGAGGCTTTAAAATGGCTTCTTCGCTATTTGAAAGGATCTGTTGATATTGGCATTAATTTTTCTAAATGTGTAGATGGAGTTAAACTCGTAGGGTATGTTGATTCCAATTATGCTAATGATCGTGATAACCGTAAATCTACCACCTCATATGTGTTTACTTTGTGTGGGTCTTGCATTAGTTGGAAATCCCAATTACAACACATAGTTGCATTATCTACTACTGAGTCTGAATATGTAGCTGCCACTGAGGCATTAAAAGAAGCAATCTGGTTAAAGGGACTCATTCATGAAATTGGTTTTCTCAAAGATAATGTGGTAGTTTTCTCGGATAGTCAATCAGGTATACAATTGTGTAAGAATCCTGTCTTTCATGATAACACTAAGCCTATAGATGTTAAGTTTCACTTTATTCGTGACATTGTTGAAAAATGCATTGTTAATCTTGAGAAAATACCCTCCGAGTTCAACCCAGCAGACATGGGTACAAAGTGTCTGCCTTTGGAGAAATTCAGGTCGTGTCTCGACACCCTAAACCTTTTCTCTCCAACGTGATCTCTCTCCACTCTCTACTTTACATCTTTGTGATTGTTTATTTCTTTGTGATCTTTTTTTTTGTATCGTACTAACCTTGTGTTTTTGTGTGCAGGTACGTGAGACCGGCGATGATGTTACCCCCCAATCCCAATCATTAAAAGTACACCGATGACTCATTCGGACCAAGGTGGAGATTGTTGGTTTATAATATGGCCCTAATGAGTGGCCCATAGCTCCTGCCCAAGCCCAAGCCCACACTCAATATCTTGTGCAGGAAGAAATGAAGCTTATTTCTTTCCTTTCAAATGAACACAATCATAGGAGCATTACCTAATTGGAGTTGCCCAATCACGGCCATGACAAGGGGGATTAAATGAACACAATTATAGGAGCATTACCTAATTGGAGTTGCCCAATTACGGCCATGACAAGGGGGATTAAATGAACACAATTATAGGAGCATTACCTAATTGGAGTTGCCCAATCACGGCCATGACAAGGGGGATTCACTTCCCATTTCCGGCTCTAGTCTCGACTATATAAGACACGTAATTGAGGCTTGGCTTGAGATACACAAAAAATTACAAGCGAATCAATAAGCAAGGCATACGAGTTTTCCTCTTTGGCGATCCGACAATTCCGAGAGTTCTTTATGACAGTTCGGGCTTGGCGACGGGCTGAGAGCGGAACGAGTGAGTCCTAGATGGTGTACAACGGGAGCGGGTCTGAGCCGGCGACTTCCTATCACCTTTTGGATCTTTTCGTTTTATTCGTTGTTTAGATTTGCTAGATTGTATTTTGCTTTTGTGTCATTTAGTTGCAACTTAAAATTATTCGTTTATTGTTCGAATTATTGAGTTGTAATTTTTCGATTCGTTCGATTGTAATCCTTTACGGCTATTCGAACCGATACCCGATCAACAGTCTCTAAGCACATGGATCATTGATTCCTTTGAGGAGCAAAAATGGCAGAGAGGGAAGGCAGTTATATGTCTATTGAAGAGCATAAGTTTTGTTGGCATACGATTGCGAAAAGATAACCACAGGAAGAATTTAATTCTTGGGCTGATTTTAAGAGTTTTCCAGAGACATCTAAGACCAACTAAGTCTATTCCTTCTAGAACTCTCTAATAGTAAGCAGAATATAGAAAATTAGTTGCTGAAGATGTACTAAAATTACCAATACTTGGATGCGTTCCGATTGGTATGTTAAAAGATAGAATTTATTTACCTATATTAATTATGAGTAATTAAGGACTGGGTCTTACTAATTGTCACTTTAGCATTCAATTGTTGTCACTTAATCAATTAGAACCTAAGGCAGAGTACCTGTCGTGTAATTAATCCTTGGAAAGTAACTATGAATATTTTAGATATGTCTTGGTCTGGAATACAATTATGTACTGTATCTGCTTGTGTACCACATCTGAGTTACCTAATGTATTCACCCAACCTTAATGATGACCCTACTCACGGTTCAAGTTAAAGGTATCTTGGAGGCCTGTGTCACTCAGGAAATTATGTCACTCACCCTAACGCCGGCATAGTGCCCAAACTCAGCCTCATTAGGTTACTTTAACAAACATGGAGATTTGTATGTTATTTTACCTAATATGGCAGATGTTAATACAATTTATCCTAACTTAAAGCTTGTTAAACTAAACAGGTTATGATTAGACCATGGTTAGGAATTGTCTATAACCCTTCATTTAGTTTAAAAGAGCAAATAGATAGTCAGACGTAATGTTAATTTTAGCAGGTGACCTTTTCGGAAAAATGAGCAGAACTTCAACATGCGAAACATATATAACATAGCAATCATAGTTTAGTATTTAAATCATTATTTAGACGAACACAACACAAAGATATACAGAGAGGATCTAGGGGACCACCACTCTAAAGTATTCACCCTTTATCAGGTCCGACGGCGGAGCGATTACTTGTATACTCTAGGTTGCTCAACCTGACTCTGATCAGCAGAACCTTCGGAGAACGCTTCCTTAAACTAGTAGCGATTGCTTTACCTTACATCCTAGGCTTAAGCAATGCCCTGTTGACTAGGTATTCGCTCACCTAATGCTCTCTTAGGATCTCCTAATGAAATCTCAAGTATTCTATGAATACAGAAAAGGAACACTATCTAATCGAATTCTCACAATCTGAGATAAACACTCAGAAAATAGAGAAAACGAGACACTCGAAAATGCTAAATGACTAGTATCGAGTGCTTAAGGATGCACTCGGAGTCACTAAATGAACTGTATTGAGTGTAGAGAGATGATTTCAACTGTTAGAGGCCTGAGGTATTTATAGCAGGTGAGATGTGTGAATTTATCTTGGAATTTCGATTTGGGACTCAAGCTCACTACTCGGGACGCCCGTCTCGGGCTGTTGACCGGGTCAGGACGTACGTCCTGACTTAGGGACGACCGTCCCGACGTGTTGACTTAGTCAGGGCGGGCGTTTTGGCTCTGGGACGCCCGCCTCGAGCTTAGAACTTCCAAAAATTGTACTTTTGTCCCGATATTTGTTGTTTTCTTGCACATTTCTCATGAAACTTTCAAAATCACAAATTATTCAAAAATATGTCAATTTCAACCAATTAAGATTGATTTGGTTCCCATTTTGCCCTAATTTGTGTATAAAGGGACCAACAAAGTCCTTAATGTATGAGGGGTGGTTTTGTTGATGAATTCCTTTCACACACACTTATCTATTCTCTTTCCATGAATCTATATTATATATATACATATATATACATATACATATGGGCACTCTCTTATGCTATTTTCTCTATTATAATAATCATATGTATAAAAGTCTCTACTAATGGATTATTATCTAACAATATTATTTAATTTTGTTGAACAAAAGAGATATGTTTGAAAATTTAAGAGTTATCGCCACCTTTCATAAATTAATAATCCCATCATCTATTTATTTATTTCTCAATTGCACCCTAATGATAAATTCCCATGTCTTTTTAGATCCGATTTTAAAATAAAATAATAATAAAAAGAAATTCACAAACATTTTGATTTGTGAAACTTTTTAAAATTAATGATTCAAATTTAAAATTTCGTACAAAATTCTTCTATTATTTGTTTAAAAATAAAGAAAACTGTTCTTTTTTTTTTGGGTAAAAAGGAAAATATATATTATATTAAAATAAAAAAGTAGTAGAGATCATAGAAGACTCTGGAATAGGTCCTATTACAGGCCATGATGATATAAAATAAAAGCTGAGGGACTATCTTGTAAATAATCAGAATACAATAAACAAAGTTCATCTTCTTCGTTTAATCCCTTCGAAGAACGAAGGTCCAACATCTTGGAAAACTAGTTTCTGTAGCAAAAAAAGTGGGTTTCGTCAACAGTTGGAGATGACCATCTTCATACATCTTTCCCAGATGGTCCCAAGTGACAGACAAGCTTGTGATGCGTGTAGGAGCAGTGTCTAGAAAGTTGTTGGTGAAGAGGAATTCATATGATCTGGCCAAGATCTGCGGTGGTCTTTGAGATGTTTAATGTTTTGAAGATCATGAGATCTAACCATGTAATGGTTTCCGAGGTTCCAAATGGCCCAACAAGTAAAAGAAAAAATCGTATTTCAGTGAGGCAAAATATGTTTTTTAGAATTAGTGGTAGTACAATTATCCTGTAGCCAAGAAGTAAGAAAGAGAGGGCTGAGTGAAGAAGTTTGTATTATTTGTATGTATACTACCAATACCTAACCAGATTTCCCTTGTCTGTCTACAGTCTCTAAGCACATGGATCATTGATTCCTCTGAGGAGCAAAAATGGCAGAGAGGGAAGGTAGTTATATGTCTATTGAAGAGCAAAAGTTTTGTTGGCATACAATTGTGAAAAGATAACCACAGGAAGAATTTAATTCTTGGGCTGATTTTAAGTGTTTTCCAGGGACATCTAAGGTCAGCTAAGTCTATGCCTTCTAGAACTCTCTCATAGTAGAATATAGAAAATTAGTTGCTGAAGATGTACTAAAATTACCAATACTTGATGATGCGTTATAAAATTTATTTACCTATATTAATTATGAGTAATTAAGGATTGAGTCTTACTAATTGTCATTTTAGCATTCAACTGTGGTCATTTAATCAATCAGAACATAAGGCAGAGTACCTATTGTGTAGCTAGTTCTTGGAAAATATCTACGAATATTTTAGATATATCTTGGTCTAGAATGTAATTATGTACTGTATCTGCTTGTGTACCACATCTGAGTTACCTAATGTATTCACCCAACCTTAATGATAACCCTACTCACGATTCGAGTTAAAGGTATCCATGAAGGCCTGTGTCACTCAGGAAATAATGTCACTCACCCTAACGCAGGCATAGCGCCCAAACTCAGTCTCATTAGGTTACTTTAACAAATATGATGATCTGTAGATTATTTTACCTAATATGGTAGACCTTAATACAATTTATCCTAACTTAAGGCCTGTTAAACTAAACAGATTATGATTAGACCATGGTTAGGAATTGTCTATAACCGTTCATTTAGTTTAAAAGAGCAAATAGATAATCAGTCATAATGTTAATTTTAGCAGGTGACTTTTCTGAAAAAATGAGCAGAACTTCAACATGCGAAACATATATAACATAGCAATCATAGTTTACATGTGAAACATATATAACATAGCAATCATAGTTTACATGTGAAACATATATAACATAGCAATCATAGTTTAGTATTCAAATCATTATTTAGACGAACACAATACAAAGATATACAGAGAGGATCTAGGGGACCACCACCATAAAATATTCACCATTTATCAGGTCCGTTGGCAAAGCGACTACTTGTATACTCTGGGTTGCTTGACCTAACTCTGATCAACAGAACCTTCGGAGAACGCTTCCTTAGACTAGTAGCGATTGTTTTACCTTACATCCTAGACTTAAGCAATGCCATGTTGACTAACTATTCGCTCACGTAATGCTCTCTTAGGATCTCTTAACGAACTCTCGGGTATTCTATGAATACAAAAAACAAACACTATCCAGTCAAATTCTCAGAATCTGAGATAAACACTCAGAAAGCAGAGAAAACGAGATACTCTTTATTACTAAACGACTCGTGTGAGTGCTAAAGGATGCACTCAGAGTCACTAAATGAACTGTATTGAGTGTAGAGGGATGATTTCAATTGTTGGAGGCCTGAGGTATTTATAGCAGGTGAGATAAGTGAATTTCTCTTGGAATTTCGATGTGGGACTCAAGCTCACTGCTCGGGACGCCTGTCCCAGGTTGTTGGCCAAGTCAAGACGGGCGTCCTGACTTAGGGACAGCCGTCCCAACGTGTTGACTTGGTCGGGGTGGGCTTTCTGGCTCCGGGATGCCCTCCCCGAGCTTAGAACTTCCAAAAATCATACTTTTGCCCCGATATTTGCTATTTTCTTGCACATTTCTCCTGAAATTTTCAAAATCACTAATTATTCAAAAATATGTCAATTTCAACCAATTAAGATTGATTTGGTTCACATTTTGCCCTAATTTGTGTCAAAAGGGACCAACCAAGTTTAATTCTTTTTCAGGCAAGAGAGGATGTGTTTTGATTGTTATTACATTTATTAAGTTGATCAGAATTGTTATATTTATGGTGAATTATGGATGCCCAAAAAGAATTTATGTTAGTTATGTTAAACCTCCATGCTAATGACATTAATAAGGCTTTATTTCTAATATTTGCTTTGATAATTTGTAATCCCCCTTGAGTCAGATTAGCACAAACAATTTTCTAACTAGTAGGGTGCATTTTTACATTTATTATTGGGTGCATTTTCTAACCCCACATAAATTTTATAAAAAACTTGTCTAAGATATTAAGGGTATATTTGGGTAGCCTAAACATGTGCATGATATGAAGAAATAGGCTAGAAAGAGTAGTTTTAATGAGAGTTGCCCACCTTGGTAAGAAGAGAAACTTGTTTTTCCAAAGCTGAAATTTTGCCTGAATTTTCTCAATAATAAAGTTAAAAGAGGATTTGTTAAGTCTCCTAGAGGAGAGATGAAAGCCTAAATAAGTACCTAAGTGATTGGAAATGGGAATGTTGAAAGAGGTAAGCAATAGGTTTTTAAGATTCACATTAGTATTAGGAGAGCAAAAGATTTTGGATTTAGTTAAGCTAATTTTTTGACCAGAAAGATTGGAGAAAAGGTTAAGAATTTTAGTCATGGTAAAGAATAACTTCATCTTCAAAAAATAGATGAGAGATAGGTGGTCCATTTTTGGAAATTTTAATTGGAGTCCGTGATAGATTTTGGACAACCTCATTAGTAAGGAAAGATATCCCATGTAGATAATAATAATATAAGGAGAGAGAGGATCTCCTTGCCGAATGCCCTTGCTAGGATAAAAGAAAGGGGTGGGTTGGCCATTGATGAGAATAGAGAGAGAGAGAGAGAGAGAGAGAGAGAGAGAGAGAGAGAGAGGAAGAACTTAGGCAGACCATGATAACATTTATGAAATGTTTAGGAAAGTTAATATAAAGCAGAGCAGCAAGAATGAAAGACCATTTTAGTTTGTCAAAGGCCTTTTCCATGTCCATTTTTAGTATAAAGTAGGACTGTTTGGTCTTATTAGATTGGATGTAGTGAAGAACTTCCTGAACAATGATTGTATTGTCAGCAGTTCTTCTGGAAGGAAGGCTACTTGAGTAGGGGAGATGATGGTGTTTAGGAGATGTTTAATACGAGTAGCTAAAATTTTTGTAAACACTTTGTAAATTGTGTTACAAAGGCTAATAGGCCTAAATTGGGTAATGTGGTTAGCATTGTTGCTCTTAGGGATAAGAGCAATAAAAGTTTTATTAAGGTCAGGAGGAATTAAACCATTCTCCCACATTTTAAAAATGAGGGAGCATAAACTGCTTTGAGTTAAACTCCAAAACTTTTGGAAGAAGAGGGGGTGGAGACCATCAGGTCTTAGGGCCTTAAGGGGACTAAGACTGAATAAGGCAATGGTGATCTTCTTGCTAGTACAAGGAGTATCAAGAAAACTGTGATCATAGGCTTTGATGAAATGGTTTAGAATATGTCTAGAAATAGTCTCTTGTTAAAAAACCTAGGCCTTGTCATCAAACTTAAGGCCCACATTTCTATTCTTCCTTCTGCGGGTTGAGAGTAGACTTATGGAAAAAAGAGGTATTTTCATCACCATCTTGAAGCCAAAGGACCCTAGACTTCAATTTCCAAAATTCTTCTTCACTTTTAAGAATTTGAAAATATTCTTTAGTGAGGTCTTGTTGAAGATTAGCAAGGTAATGATTGTTAGAGTGATCAAGATATCTACTAATACCTTGAAGCCTTGCTAAAAAAATTCGATAGAAAATATCACCAAAATACTTCCTGTTTCAGGTCTTAGCATTAGTTTGGAAGCTGTTAAGATTATGAAAGTAATCATCTCTTTCTTCCCAAGAATGAGCAACAACTTAATTTATGAAAAGAAGGGTCATGAATTCACATGGATTCAAACCTAAAAAGGGTTGCTAAAGGCATAGGCAAGGAGGTTTTAAGAAGAATAGGATGATGGTCAGAAGTTGGACTAAACAAATGAAAAATAGTAGAATTAGGAAAGAGGGCTAGCCATTGTTCATTGCAAGGTAATGGTCCAATCTTTCTCTAATAAGAGAATGGTTATTGGAGTATCTTTTGTTAGACCTTGTAAATGAACGACCCTTAAAATCTAAGTCTAGGAGATTACTTTCCTCAAGATGTTGAGAGAAAGCAAGGCATTTCTTAATGGAAGTAGGGTTGCCTCCATTCTTTTCACCAAGACTAGAAATATAATTAAGATCACCAACTACAAGTCAAGACAGAGAGTGAATAGAACTAAGATAATGAATATTGTTCCAAAGAATCTCTTTAGCAGTAGAGGAAGACATAGTATAAACAACAAATAGAAGAAAAGAGACAAAATCATTTACCTTGACTTTCAAGTGGAGCTTTTGAAAAGTTAGGCCCAACACTTCCATACTAAGTTCACTAGTCCAAAGAACCAAAATACCTCCAGAGCTGCCATTAGCTTCTACTATGTCATAGTTAGGAAAACCTAAAGTAGGGAGGAAAGCAGGAACTTTTTCCTTCTTAATTTTAGTCTTTGTAAGAATAACAATGTAGGGTTATGCTGATCCACTAGCTCTTTAAAGGCCATAGCAAAATTAGGTTTGTTCATCCCCTCTACAGTTCCATAGAAGAGTGATCATTGGATAATGTTGTGAGGTGTTGTGTTTGTGCTTCATCTTGTCCATTCTGGACTGAATATCCTTCAAATTGGAGTTCTAAACTAAGGGTATTAGAACTATTGTATATTTTTTTAGTGGTTGTAGTTCCAGTTGCTAAATTCTCATGGCTAGAGAAAATTTGAATACTGCTGGGTGACAGGATAAGATGCAAGTCTTTTCTGGCTGTTGGAGAGATATTGAAGGTCTTTGATGTTTTGGTGTATGCTTATGAACTCCAAGCTTGGAGTTACCCTTGTTCTTGATGGGCTTAGCCTTAGAGAACATTGCCTTAGAGCAACAGACTCGAGTGGAGTAACTGTTGAATCTGTTTGAGTGTTCTCCACTGGGGTGGAGTGTTTCTAAACAACATGAATCCCTATTACTAGAGTGAAGAGGGGCAATGAGATTGGAAGCATTATGTTTTTCATCCAAAATTAATTATGTAAGGGAGCAATCTATTGAAAGGGAATCCATGGTTGGCTGGCCACTTGTTGAAACAACCATGGGTTCTATTGGAAACTCTCTAAACTCATTTTTAGAGTTTCTTCCATTAGGATTGCCATGTAATGTGGATCCTTGATATTTATGGTTAAAAGGTTATTGTTGACTCTGAACTGGAGAGACAAAGTTGAGCTTATTAAACCCCACTCCATTAATAAACTGAGAGTGTAGGCCAGGGGCTGAGGAATGTTTAGTGTGGTGTCTTCATTCTGGAGTATGATTGGAGGTTGTTATGTCAGATGTGGAGTATTTAGGTAACTCCTTCTTTGTCTATAAGTGGACAGATTTAGGGAGAAATTCCTCCTGTGGCATTTTGCTCAGAAGGTAAAAGTGGAGTATTTGAGTTAATGAAGGAGTAAATGCAGAAGCAGCTTTTAAGTTAGAAGATTCGCGGGTTTTTATTGCTTCGAGCAGCTTGATGAGAAGTATTTGTGTGATTATTTCTATTAGTTAAATTGTTTGGTGGTTGACAAGCATTTAAAGCTTTTGCTTTATCCGTACAGATAGTACTTAACGTTACGATATTTTTTTTAATTTGTCGTGTATTGAGATGAGTTGTAGAAACTCTGATTTGAATCTCATTTAATGCAGTTGTACTCTTGGCTTGGTCCACGTCTGAAGGGGCTATGACAACAAAGATGTTTGATTGCAATTGAAGATTTCCAAAATAATGACATTGTACCTAAGCGAGAATAACCAAGGGAGAATTTGTTGCTAGTTATGTAGATAAAGTATTTTTAGAAACCCACACTTTTTAGGTAAATTTTCCACTTTCCTAGTTCCTTCAATTGAATTACTAGTTCCTTCTTTAGGAATATTTTTAGAATTGGATCTGGGATTGTAATTATTTCTTTTCCTATGGACAAGTATCCAAAGTCCATAGGTAGGTAATGAATTTTTGCTATTTTTAGAGTGGGTGGGGATTTCACTAGAAGGTTTTTCTAAGGAAGATGAAGGTACTTCTAACATAGGAAGATTAGTTTCAGTAGTGTTTAGTTTATAATCTGGGTAGGAAGTGTTTTTATGCCCAAGTTTGCCATACATAAAACAAATTTGATTCATTCCCTCGCAGAAGATACATTGGACATGATGTCCAAGGGAAACAAAGGTAAGTAAAGGTTCATCAAGAGATACTTTCACACATAAACGTGCATACCATCCCCTATCCGCATCACAAGCATGCGCATTTTGGAGCATATTAGATAATAAAATTCAGGAGGCAAACCTAGTAGACGAATCCACATAGCTGTTTCCTTGCAAGTAGCTTTCTTTGGGCAAAATTTTAGCCGATGACCTTTCTGGAAAAATGAGCAGAACTTCAACATACGAAACATATATAACATAGCAATCATAGTTTAGTATTCAAATCATTATTTAGACGAACACAACACAAAGATATACAGAGAGGATCTAGGGGACCACCACCATAAAGTATTCACCCTTTATCAGGTCCGATGGTAGAGCGACTACTTGTATACTCTGGGTTGACTCTGATCAGCAGAACCTTCAGAGAACGCTTCCTTAGACTAGTAGCGATAGCTTTACCTTACATCCTGGGCTTAAGCAATGCCCTGTTGACTAGCTATTCGCTCACCTAATGCTCTCTTAGGATCTTCTAATGAAATCTCGAGTATTCTATGAATACAAAAAAGAACACTATCTAGTTGAATTCTCAGAATCTGAGATAAACACTCAGAAAGCAGAGAAAATGAGACACTCTTTATTACTAAATGACTCGTGTGAGTGCTGAAAGATGCACTCGGAGTCACTAAATGAACTGTATTGAGTGTAGAGGGATGATTTCAAAGGTTGGAGGCCTGAGGTATTACTAATTGTCACTTTAGCAGTCAATTGTTGTCACTTAATCAATCAGAACCTAAGGTAGAGGATGTATCGTGTAGCTAGTCCTTGGAAAGTATCTATGATTTTAAAATTATTAATATCCTACTCCCAGGGAAATGGTAACGACTTAGTAGCAACTATCCCTTAATCCTAACATTCATCTTATTTATTTAATTAATCAATCGTTCATCAATATCTTTGATGGATTGGTGATCCCAACCACACATAACACATATTCATTAAGCATGCAAGAGTTATCTTATAGACATATGTTCTGATGTATGTTTACTATTTTTACATGTTGATTGACCTATCTTTGAATATTTTAGATATATCTTGGTCTAGAATGCAATTATGTACTGTATCTACTTGTGTACCACATATGAATTACCTTATGTATTTACTCTACCTTAATGATGACCCTACTCACGGTTCGAGTTAAAGGTATCCATGTAGGCCTGTGTCAGTCAAAAAATCATGTCACTCACCCTAACGCTGGCATAGCGCCCAAACTCAGCCTCATTAGGTTACTTTAACAAACATGGTGATCTGTAAGTTATTTTACCTAATATGGCAGACCTTAATACAATTTATCCTAACTTAAGACCTGTTAAACTAAACAGGTTATGATTAGACCATGATTAGGAATTGTCTATAACCGTTCGTTTAGTTTAAAAGAGCAAACAGATAATCAGCCGTAATGTTAATTTTAGCAGGTGACCCTTCTTGAAAAATGAGCAGAACTTCAACATGCGAAACATATATAACATAGAAATCAAAGTTTAGTATTCAAATCATTATTTAGACGAGCACAACAAAAATATATATAGAGAGGATCTAGGGACCACCACCATAAAGTATTCACCCTTTATCAGGTCCACCGGTGGAGAGACTACTTGTATACTCTAGGTTGCTCGACTTGACTCTAATCAGTAGAACTTTCGGAGAACGCTTCCTTAGACTAGTAGCAATTGTTTTACCTTACATCCTGAGCTTAAGCAATGCCCTGTTGACTAGCTATTCTCTCACCTAATTGTCACGGGCTAGAACTTGAGCACTCGACTTGATTCGACCCCGTGCGACACTAGACTAGATTGCCTCAATGCTAGCTAATAAGCCTACTTGAGAATGACTAAGTATGCAAGAGAACTTTGAAAGAAAGAGAACTTTGATAGCTTGGAGAGAATATCACTTGTATTGCTTGAATGCTTGATGATTACAAATGGAAGGCCAAAGGCCCTATTTATACAAGGGAGGGAACCTTCTAGGTCCCTCAAGAAAAGGAGAGCCTTCTAGGTCTCTCTCTATCACCTACACTATTCTAGAAACTTCTACCCTAACCTAGAATATACAAGGAAGGGAAAGGAATTCTATATGTACAAGAATCTCCTACCATATTCTAGAATGTTCCTTCAAAAGGGCAAGCCTCTATGAGGCTTGGAATAGGCCAGAACCTTCTAGGCCGTGTCAATCTCCCCCGCCTAAGTCGCAGCCGTCCTTGGCTCAACCTTTGCTCGGTACTCTTCAATCTTCTACCCGAATTGCCATAAGTGATCTTGGTGTTCTCAACTACTCTAGGCATCGGGTAGTCCCTTCCATCGCACGAAGTACTCTGTGTAAGGGAGAACTCCTCTCCTTCGAATCTCTCTATGAGATATGATTTCGGCTACGTCCTTGTCGAAGGATGTTGTGACGGTTGTTGGTGCCCTACTTGATTGCCCACGTCCGGGATCCTCCATGTCCTCGTGATATGGTTTGAGTTGGCTCACGTGAAACACCGGATGGATCTTTAACTTGGGCGGTAACTCTAGGCGGTAGGAAACATTTCCTACTCGCCTCTCTATCTTGAACGGTCCCTCGTATCTACGCACAAGCCCCCTTTATGCACGGACCGTAAGGATTTGAATTGTTGGGGAAGCAACTTTAGCATGACTCGGTCCCCTTCTTTGAACTCTACGGCACGCCTCTTAAGATCAGCCCACTTCTTCATCTTTTTGGCGGCCTTATCTAAGGATGCCCGAGCGAGATCGCCTCTTCCTGCAAAGATTTGGCAAAAATGTAGGCAGATGGGCTTTGTCCCCCGTAGCCGGTTGCTAAACTATGCGGAGTCATTGGCTGCCTCCCTGTTGCTAGTTCGAATGGACTCCACCCCGTTGATTCACTCTTCTGTAAATTGTAGGAAAATTTTGCCGTGTCCAAAAGCCTCGCCCAATCCTTTTGGTTGGCACTAACATAATGCCTTAGATACAGCTCCAGTAAGGCATTTATCCTCTCGGTTTGGCCGTCGGTTTTGGGGTGGAAGCTTGTTGAAAAGGAAAAGTTGGATCCTAGTAGCTTGAACAACTTGGACCAAAACTTCCCTATGAAGCGCGGATCTCTGTCGCTTACAATGGTTTTCGGAACTCCCCAATGCTTCACAACGTGGCTAAGGAACAACTTGGCCATCTCCAGGGCCGTAACGTCTGGGGGTGCTGGAATAAAGATACCATATTTTGAGAAATGATCCACCACCACAATGATCGATCCGCACCCTTTGGACTTAGGCAATGCCGTGATGTAGTCCATGGATACACTCTCGAACTTATGGTTTAGAATATGTCTAGAAATAGTCTCTTGTTTAAAAACCTATTCCTTGTCATCAAACTTAAGGCCCGCAATTCTATTCTTCCTTCTGCGGTTGAGAGTAGACTTATGGAAAAAAGAGGTATTTTCATCACCATCTTGAAGCCAAAGGACCCTAGACTTCAATTTCCAAACTTCTTCTTCACTTTTAAGAATTTTAAAATATTCTTTAGTAAGGTCTTGTTGAAGATTAGTAAGGTAATGATTGTTAGAGTGATTAAGATATCTACTAATACCTTGAAGCCTAGCTAAAAAAATATTCGATAGAAATTATCGCCAAAATGCTTCCTGTTTCAAGTCTTAGCATTAGTTTGGAAGCTGTTAAGATTATGAAAGTAATCATCTCTTTCTTCCCAAGAATGAGCAACAACTTTATGAAAAGAAGGGTCATGAATCCACATGGATTCAAACCTAAAAAGGGTTGTTAAAGGCATAGGCAAGGAGGTTTTAAGAAAAATAGGATGATGGTCAAAAGTTGGACTAAACAAATGAAAAACAGTAGAATTAGGAAAGAGGGTTAGCCATTGTTCTTTGCAAAGGTAACGGTCCAATCTTTCTCTAATAAGAGAATGGTTATTTGAGTATCTTTTGTTAGACCTGGTAAAAGAACGACCCTTAAAATCTAAGGCTAGGAGATTACTTTCCTCAAGATGTTGAGAGAAAGCAAGGCATTTCTTAATGGAAGCAGGGTTGCCTCCATTCTTTTCACCAAGACTAGAAATATCATTAAGATCACCAACTACAAGTCAAGACATAGAGTGAATAGAACTAAGATAATGAATATTGTTCCAAAGAATCTCTTTAGCAGTAGAGGAAGACATAGTATAAACAAATAGAAGAAAAGAGACAAAATCATTTACCTTGACTTTCAAGTGGAGCTCTTGAAAAGTTAGGCCCAACACTTCCATACTAAGTTCACTAGTCCAAAGAACCAAAATACCTCGAATGCTGCCATTAGCTTCCACTATGTCATAGATAGGAAAACCTAGAGTAGGGAGGAAAGCAATAACGTTTTCCTTCTTGATTTTAGTCTTTGTAAGGATAACAATGTAGGGTTATGTTGCTCCACTAGCTCTTTAAAGGCCATAGCAAAATTAGGTTTGTTCATCCCCTCTATAGTTCCATAGAAGAGTGATCATTGGATAATGTTGTGAGGTGTTGTGTTTGTGCTTCATCTTGTCCATTCTGGACTGAATATCCCTCAGATTGGAGTTCTAAACTAAGGGTATTAGAACTATTGTATATTTTTTTAGTGGTTGTACTTCCAGTTGCTAAATTCTCATGACTAGAGAAAATTTGAATACTGCTGGATGACAGGATAAGATTCAAGTCTTTTCTGGCGGTTGGAGAGATATTGATGTTCTTTGATGTTTTGGTGTATGCTTATGAACTCCAAGCTTGGAGTTACCCTCGTTCTTGATAGGCTTGGCCTTAGAGAACATTGCCTTAGAACAGCAGACTCGAGTGGAGTAACTGTTGAATATGTTTGAGTGTTCTCCACTGGGGTGGAGTGTTTCTAAACAAATGAATCCCTATTACTAGAGTGAAGAGGGGCAATGGGATTGGAAGCATTTTATTTTTCATCCAAAATTGATTTTGTAAGGGAGCAATCTATTGAAAGGGAATCCATGGTTGGTTGGGCACTTGTTGAAACAGCCATGGGTTCTGTTGGAAACTCTCTGAACTCATTTTTAGAGTTTCCTCCATTAGGATTGCCATGTAATGTGGATCCCTGATATTTATGGTTAAAAGGTTATTGTTGACTCTGAACTGGAGAGACAAAGTTGAGCCCATTAAACCCCACTCCATTAATGAACTAGGAGTGTAGGTCAGGGGTTGAGGAATGTTTAGTGTGGTGTCTTCATTCTGGAGTATGATTGGAGGTTGTTATGTTAGATGTGGAGTATTTAGGTAACTCCTTCTTTGTCTATAAGTGTTGGACAGATTTGGGGAGAAATTCCTCCTGTGAGGCATTTTGCTCAGAAGGTAAAAGTGGAGTATTTGAGTTAATGAAGGAGTAAATGCAGAAGCAACTTTTAAGTTAGAAGATTCGTGGGGTTTTATTGCTTCAAGCAGCTTGATGAGAAGTATTTGTGTGATTATTTCTATTAGTTAAATTGTTTGGTGGTTGAGAAGCATTTAAAGCTTCTGCTTTATCCGTACAGATAGTACTTGACGTTATGATATTTTTATTATTTTTCGTGTATTGAGACGAGTTGTAGAAACACTTATTTGAATCTCATTTAATGCAGTTGTACTCTTGGCTTGGTCCACGTCTAAAGGAGCTATGACAACAAAGATGTTTGATTGCAATTGAAGATTTCCAAAATGATGACATTGTACCTGAGCGAGAATAACCAAGGGAAAATTTATAGCTAGTTATGTAGATAAAGTATTTTTAGAAACTCATACTTTTTTAGATAAATTTTCCACTTTCCTAGTTCCTTCAATTGAATTACTAGTTCCTTCTTTAGGAATATTTTTAGAATTGGATCTGGGATTGTAATTATTTCTTTTCCTATGGACAAGCATCCAAAGTCCATCGGTAGGTAATGAATTTTTGCTATTTTCAAGTGGGGGGGGGGGGGGGGATTTAACTAGAATGTTTTTCTAAGGAAGATGAAGGAAGTATTTTTATGTCCAAATTTGCCATACATAAAACAAATTTGATTCATTCCCTCGTAGAAGATACATTGGACAGGATGTCCAAGGGAAACATATGTAAAGGTTTATCAAGAGATACTTTCACACAATAGCGTGCATACCATCCCCTATCCGCATCACAAGCATGCGCATTTTGGACCATATTAGATCATAAAATTCAGGAGGCAAACCTAGTAGGCGAATCCACATAGCTGTTTCCTTGCAAGCAGCTTTCTTTGGGCAAAATTTTTGTTCCCAATGTCTGATAGTGAGAAAATTTTGCCCAATGAACCACGAAAAGTTTGAGCTCTTCATCCAGCTTCCAAAGTTGTTGCAACTTCTGTAGTAGGAATTTGTATCCAACTTTTTTACTAAAAACTTTTATAATTAAAGTTTTGAGTCACAGTTGATAGAGACAAATTTTCTCCAGATAAAAGCTTCATTACTTGTAAATTCTTACTGCCCTAATCATATCCTTACTTCCTATTCAGCAAAAAATTCTAGAAAAACAAAAGACTAAATTCACACAATTTAATTAATAAAAAATAAATTGTATTTTTAACACATTTGTTTTTCGCAAAGAATTGAAAAAAATGTCTGAAGAAAAACTCCTAACTAAAATAAAAGACCCGTTTAATTTTTGAAAATAGAACGTAGGGGTCAATTATTAAACTTTAGTTCAAACAATTTATTTGCTGAAAAATAAAAAGAATCTTCCCTTTTTTAAGGGCCTTTATTTCTCATATCTCGCAGTTCAGCTCGTATGGCTCTCACCTCTTCCTGCTGCTTCCTTTACACCTCTAGGATTCCGGTTACCTCCTGGAGTATACGTGCACCTTGGCTTTCTTGGAGGCTGACTGTGGCCCTGAGTTGGTCCATGTTGGCTGTGATATTCAGAATGCTCTGTTCTGAGTGACAGAATCTGCTTGCGATCGTTTGATTCATCGGTAGATCCTGTGGGTCAAAGTATCTATCTGCACGGACAAAACTGACTAAAAACCATTAGTACTTCCTCCGGATGAAGGTGTGTGCTCGTTAGGCGTTGGGGTATACTCAGGAGATGTTGGTGAGTTTTGGGTTTGGTCAAGGGGTTGTGGATTTTTAGGAACTCTTTGGGCAGGAGTGTGAACTGGAGATTTTTGAGGTTCTTCTCTTGGAGGAAAGGTATCTTCATAAGGGTCCTCCTCCTCCGTGGGACTGGGTTCACGGGTATTCAAGAATCTTCTCACTAAATCACTGGTATCTAGGCTTGAGTCTATGTTTATAGGTTGTGGAGGATTGTTCTCCCGTGGTACTTCTGGTTCAGGCCTAGATGGTCCTTCTGGTTTCTTCTTCTTTCGAATTAGAGCGTCGGGATTTTCTATTTTCTTTGCTTGGTTTGTAGTTGCTCTTGTTCTTTTCATCTATGAGTGTAAGGTCTGATTAGAATAAAAATAATAAAACAAATAATGAAAAATAATAAAAACAAAAGAAAACAAACAAAAGGGAAAAACAAAATAAAGAAGAAAAAACAAGAAAATATTTTTCAAGTTTTTATTTTTCGAAAGCAATTAAATTTTCTTAATAAGGTTTTAGAATAATTTTCTAAAATTTGATTATCCTAAATGTTTTAATTTTAGATTATTTCTAAAACTAATTAGTTACGATAACCCTATATTTCTAGAAATTGATTGTCTAACTAGCATAAAATGAGTGTTATGTCTAAGGTATAGATTACTAACGTTACCTATCATAAGTCTCTAGAATTTTGATCAGGAATCCTAAATTTGTTATGATAGTTCCCCGACAACGGCGCCAAAAATCTGGTGTGATTCCGATCGATATGCTAAAAATAGATTTTATTTACCCTATATCGATTATGAATAATTAAGGACTTAGAATTACTAATTGTCACATTTAGCATCTATGTTGTCACCTAATCAATCAGAACCTAAGGCAGAGTACCTATCGCGTAGCTAGTCTGTTGGAAAGTACCTACGATTTTAATTTAAGAAATTATCGTACTCCCAGGGAAGTGGTAACGGCTTAGTAGCAACTATCCTTTTACCCTAACTCTCATTTTATTATCCAGTTATGCAATCATTCATCAATATCTTTGATGAGAGGTTAATCCATTCTACACTAGGTTCAAGTTCATTAAGCATGCAAGAGTATTTTACAGACAGTGTTCTGATATATGCTATATTGTTTCTACATGTTGATTGACTTATCTTTGAATATTTTAGATATATCTTGGTCTAGATTGCAATTATATACTGATTCTACTTGTGTACCACATCTGAGTTATCTGATAAACCGCCCCATCGCCATGAAGTAAGTGCTGAATCTGTTTGAGTGTTCTCCACTGGGGTGGAGTGTTTCTAAACAACATGAATCCCTATTACTAGAGTGAAGAGGGGCAATGGGATTGGAAGCATTCTGTTTTTCATCCAAAATTAATTATGTAAGGGAGCAATCTATTGAAAGGGAATCCATGGTTGGCTGGCCACTTGTTGAAACAGCCATGGGTTCTGTTGGAAACTCTCTAAACTCATGTTTAGAGTTTCCTCCATTAGGATTGCCATGTAATGTGGATCCCTGATATTTATGGTTAAAAGGTTATTGTTGACTCTAAACTGGAGAGACAAAGTTGAGCCCATTAAACCCCACTCCATTAATGAACTGGGAGTGTAGGTTAGGGGCTGAGGAATGTTCAGTGTGGTGTCTTCATTCTGGAGTATGATTGGAGGTTGTTATGTCAGATGTGGAGTATTTAGGTAACTCCTTCTTTGTCTGCAAGTGTTGGACAAATTTGGGGAGAAATTCCTCCTGTGAGGCATTTTGCTCAGAAGGTAAAAGTGGAGTATTTGAGTTAATGAAGCAGTAAATGCAAAAGCAACTTTTAAGTTACAAGATTCGTGGGTTTTTATTGCTTCGAGCAGCTTGATGAGAAGTATTTGTGTGATTATTTCTATTAGTTAAATTGTTTGGTGGTTGAGAAGCATTTAAAGCTTTTGCTTTATCCGTACAGATAGTACTTGACGTTACGATATTTTTATTATTTTGTCGTGTATTGAGTTGTAGAAACACTAATTTGAATCTCAGTTGTACTCTTGGCTTGGTCCACGTCTGAAGGGGCTATGACAACAAAGATGTTTGATTGCAATTGAAGATTTCCAAAATGATGACATTGGAATTTGTAGCTAGTTATGTAGATAAAGTTTTTTTTAGAAACCCACACTTTTTTAGGTAAATTTTCCACTTTCCTAGTTCTTTCAACTGAATTACTAGTTCCTTCTTTAGGAATATTTTTAGAATTGGATCTGGGATTGTAATTATTTCTTTTCCTACGGACATGCTATTTTCAAAGTGGGGGGGGGGGGGATTTAACTAGAAGGTTTTTCTAAGGAAGATGAAGGTACTTCTGACATAGGAAGATTAGTTTCAGTAGTGTTTAGTTTATAATCTGGGTAGGAAGTGTTTTTATACCCAAGTTTGTCAAACATAAAACAAATTTGATTCATTCCCTTGTAGAAGATACATTGGACATGATGTCCAAGGGAAACATAAGTAAAGGTTTATCAAGAGATACTTTCACACATAAAAGTGCATACCATCCCCTATCCGCATCACAAGCATGCACATTTTGGAGCATATTAGATCATAAAATTCAGGAGGCAAACCTAGTAGACGAATTCACATAGCTGTTTCCTTGCAAGCAGCTTTCTTTGGGCAAATTTTTTGTTCCCAATGTCTGGTAGTGAGAAAATTTTGCCCAATGAACCACGATCCTTCATGTAATATCTTAGAATAATTATAATCAAAATTGAGCTTAACTAGATAGAATTTGTTTCCTAAGTCCATAAGTTTGAGCTCTTCATCCAGCTTCCAAAATTGTAGTAGGAATTTGTATCCATCTTTTTTACTAAAAACTTTTATAATTGAAGTTTTGAGTCACGGTTGATAGAGAAGAATTTTCTCCGGATAAAAGCTTCATTACTTGTAATATTTTTATAGAGAGAATTTTTGAGGGGGAAGGGGGAATTTTTTTAAAAAGAAAACTGGTTTAACTTTTTAAATAAAGTCACGAGGAAAATTAAAAGCTTTGTAAACAAATCCAGTCGGTCTTAGTCCATAGCCCAATAACACTCGGGTGATAAATAAATTTATTTTCAGTAAATGAATAAAAATCATTACTTAGACGCATATTTTTATCCATTTTAATATTTAAATAATAGGAGTTTTATTTACCATGGGAAATGTTTGATAATATTTTATTGATTTTACCGCAAAAGATATATATATATAGTTATAGGAAAGAGGAAGGAAGGACAAAAGAGTGCATGAATTCAAAAGTGATGAGTAGTTCGCTTTTGAACGTTACAGAATTGTCATGTAATTATTCCCTTTCCTTCTAATCACAAAAGCAAAAACAAAGAAAAAGAGTGTCATAAACAGACAAACAAATTCTGTTTTATTTTCTTCCTCGACTCCATTTTCGAGAAGAGAGAGAAAGATGTAGCAGTTACACTAAAACTAGCTCCAAAGTTCAACACAGTGTTTTAATAGGGACTCCCACCCCCACCCCCACCCCCACCCACACGAGCGGTTCTCGATTTGCAATGCGCACATACTCACATGCACCCACATATTCTTTCTTACATCAAAATTTTTATCAAAAAAATAAAAACAAAGTTGTGTCGGAAAAAAAAAACTTTTATATATATATATATTTGAAATGTGAGAAAAAAAAAAGGTACAAATAATGACCTCACTCATATAAAGCAAAGGTAGATGTAAAAGTTCGAGGAGTGTAGCAAGAGAATCGTGCGGTTTTGTAACTTTTTTTTTGGTTAAGTTTTGGCCTTTTTTCTTCTCTCGTTTTCATCCCTGTCTTAATTAGATTAAAGAACACTCGTTTCGATGTCACTAAGAATCACATTGTAATAACTTCGTTTTATTGTTTTTGGTCTACTATGTTTCCTTCAAATTTTATTTGGAAAGAAAGAACCTCTGCAAATCAGTTTTTCATTAATTTCTTTTAATCTATATATATATTGGTTTTTTCATTTTGGGCTTGGTGTGTTGGTTGTGTCCAAAGAAAACAATGAGTCTAGAACAACAGGTAGGAGGAAATGGGGTTTCTGTTTCTGATCAAATGGGATTTGGTTGTTTGAATGGTTCAGAAAATGGGGTGGTTGTGGGGAAGAAATCTTGTCACACAAAACTCTGTTCCAGAGGCCATTGGAGACCTCATGAAGATGCTAGGCTCAAAGAGCTTGTTGCCAAACATGGTCCTCAGAACTGGAATATGATTGCAGAAAATCTTCAAGGAAGATCAGGTGATTTGATTTGGGTTTTGTAATCAGATGCATAAAAATGTTTCCTTTTTCAATTTTGACCATTTTTTTTTTTTAAATCTACCCGATTCTTGAATCTATATATAGGGAAGAGCTGCAGATTGAGGTGGTTTAATCAATTAGATCCGAGGATTAATCGGAAATGTTTCTCGGAGGATGAAGAAGAAAAGCTACTTGCTGCTCACAGAATGTACGGCAACAAATGGGCTCTGATTGCTAGGCTTTTCCCCGGAAGAACTGATAATGCCGTCAAGAATCATTGGCATGTAATCATGGCTAGAAAACACAGAGAAGAAACTTGTGTTTACAGAAAAAATAGAAGAAATTTACTTTCCAATATTTTCCTACAATCATCAATGCCTCCTCGCTTCCCAAATTTCATTAATCTTAATCATCATCATCACTCTGTTTCAACTTGTACTACTTCTTCTACTACCGCCGCCGCCGTCGCCGCTCCCGCTCTCAGCTTCAGTACTCCTTGTAATTAATTTAATTACATTCCAAAGTCCCACAAAACAAAAATAGACTCTTAATTCTTGGATTTTTATTTGTTGATTTGGGTTTTTGCAGGGTTTAGAGAAGAAGAAAAAGAAAAAGGAGTGATGATGGCGGATGAACTAACAAATAATAATTATTCATCGGAGGAACCATCGTCGTCGTCGTCGTCATCAGTTACTCATCTTTACATTAATGTCAAAATTGAGAATGCAAAGGACGACAGAAACAGAAATACGCCGTTCATTGATTTTCTTGGAGTCGGAGCCACCATTTGAGAAAACTTAACAACCGTTTTCTTTTCTACTTCTGGGTTTTATTTTTCTAATTAATGCATGGGTTGGTGGTGCCTGCATTTTTGTTAAATCCTAGTTTATTTACTCCATTAATTATATATATATTATTAATGTAATTATGTAAGGGAAGAGCGCCCAGGTGGACTTAGAAATGGAAAGTGAATATTGTTTTTGTTGGGCAAATGAGATGTGACAAAATGGACTAAAAAGGGAATTAATGGTATCCGAATAGAAAAAAGGTTTATGTCACCTTTTATTTTGAATTTTCTTTTTCTTTTTTTGGGGTGAAAATTCATTAAATATATATATATATATATATATATAATATTAAATAATTAATAGAACAAAAACTAGTATAAAATTAGATTGAGATGAAATACAACATTCCAATTGTATTGAAGATCTAATCAAGTGTATCAAAGATTTTTATGAGATTTTTTAAAAAAATGATAAAAATAAAATAAAGGGCTCAAAATTTAAATAATTGGGTTTGATAATTTTTTTTATAAAAGAAAAAAAAATGACACCTAAATATCAATAAATTAAGAATAATGAATAATGGCATTTGAGAAGTGAGAAGTGAAAAGAAGCAATAAATTATAAAAAAAAGAAAGAAAAAGAATAGACTAAAACAAAAACAAACACGGAAGAAACATAACAAATGAAAAAGAAAATCATAAATAAAGTTTTAAAATAAATATAGAAATATAGAATTTTTAATAAAAAAAAAAAAAAAAATCTAGCTGAAACTAAAAACTCTATCTTGTATGGGAGAGAGGAGAGGAAGTTAAGTTTTTTCAGAGAGGAGATATTTTAAGATTAATTATTTAATATTAATTTTTTTTTACTAAAAATTATATTTAAGTATCGTTTTGTACACTATATTACATCTTTATATATTGTGCGAGACTGAAGGGAAGAAAAAACACTTTAACTAAACTGAATAATTAATCAGTCCTTTTTGTTTCTTTGCTTTTGAATAAGTGGTTGGCATTTTAGGCGTATTTTGTTGACAATGTTAGGAGAGATAGATAAAAGGTTCTACATTTTTTTTTTTTTAATAACATTTATTGGTATCTAATTTTCATCAAATAACAATTTATTTCTATTATATCTTAAATTTATTATATCTTAAAATTATAAATAAAACTGTTATATTTAATACTTTTTTTACTATAAAATTAAATCTTTAGGTCTTAACACAAATTCTAAGCATATATTTGGGAATTGGGATTGAAATTGGGATATTACAAATATTTATATTATATTTATATTTTTAAAATTTTATTATAATATTTTAGTAATTGTTATATATATATATCACATAATGGTGCATGCATTGACATTTTCTTCGTTAAAGCTGTAAGTAATTTTGTCATCAACAGTTGAGTAAGGAAGATTAGGAAAATATCCATGCATACTTTCGTTGTACCCGTGCATATAATAGTTGTACGTTGAATGAAAAGTAGACTCATCTAGATATTGAGCTGCATAAGGATAGTACTCACTGTCATATGGAAATGGCCAAAATTCTGCTTTTCTTCCTGTTCTTCTTGCAACCTTTAATACCTTTCTTTTATCTACATATCCCGTTACTGTCACCTTCTGTTTATCCATGTCTATCTCTATTCTATCAACACCTACATTCAATATTTTTTCTCATTACATCATAAGTTCGAATCACGTTAATTGGACGAAAACAAATATATATATATATATATATACCTTCAAGTTTAGAAAGGGTTCTTCTTATCCGTTTCTCACAACCTTCACAATCCATATGTACCAAAAGCTCCACAATCTAATTGTATTAATCATGCACTCATACATGAATAATATAATATAATATATATATATATATATATAATATATATATATATAGATAGAGAGAGAGAAGGAAAAGGAAAGAATAGAGAAAAACTTACAGAGAGTGCATTTGAAATGCGAGTATTGGAGTTGAAACAAGCACCCAACATTGTGCAAGAATGCTCAAAGTGAGCAGTTTGCTGCTGCAATAAATTAAAGAATGAATTGAGTAAACAATTTGAAAGAATTCAGTCACAACTTGATATTATAATAACTTTAATTGGTCCCCTCCCTTTCACCTCTCATGTTCCCATTCTTCCCACAATTAAGTGGAAGAATGGTATAGTATTTTCCCTAAAGCTTGCAACTCAAGCTGAAATAATTTGTAATAAGAATAATATTTTCTAGTTAATGTTAAACAAATTTTTGTTCTTTCTTTTCAAGATCAAACTAGACAATGTGATGAATGGTTTTGGAAGAAAGAAAAGAGTAGATAGAAATCAAGAAATGGGCTTTTGACCCCTTTTCTGCAAAGGAGCTCAAGGGGTCTCTAGTTAACGGAAGATGAAAATAAAACTTCAACTAATTTAAAATCAAGCTAACTTCATTTCCAAAGAACTGATCTTTCTACTTCAGCACTTGTTAGTGTTCATTTGTTGCTGTGACAAATTGATCAGACAATTTCAGAGGACTGATAAAGAAACGTCAACCACATTTCAGCATATTCTCCTTGCAATGGATATTGCGACATCATTATTTCTTTCATCTCATTTCAAGAATGATATGTGGCCTTTCACCTTTCCTCGTCACATATAATTCTTTATTACCGTCATTCTATTCCATTAAACACAGGAAAATATACCCAGAATATATATATATATATCACTTGGAACATGCTCATATAGCAAATACATCATCCAATTCTTCCTAAAAGAAAATGTGAATAAAATCTATTACATTGGAACCCAAAAGACTACTCTTTATCTCATAGGATTTTATCTTTCACAATAATTGATTTCATAGGCATCAATTTGGTGTACTGATAATAGCAGAGGCTAAAGGCATTTATACCAGCATACAACATGCATAAAAACAGGAATCTCAGATAGTCTTTAACATTCTCCACTAAACCAAACAGAAAGCAAATCGAAGTACTCTAGCAAGATAATTATATTAAACTTAACATATTTATTTGACGATGTAATGGTTAGTCAAACTTTTTTTTTACTTTTTACTTTCTCTTTATTTATATCAATTTTTAAGGTAAATTATCCTTTTGTTAATTTATTGATAATCTAACTGTTAATTAAACTTTTTTTAAAAAAATATAATAATAATTATTTTAAAAGTCTAAAAATGTAAAAATACCAATCCCTTGGATTTCATAGAAATAATCTAATTTTCATCATCTTGTTTTTCTTTTCTTCCTTCTTAATAGTGAATAGTTGGTGATTTTTTTAGGAAAACTTCTATACTGATAGAGTTTAGATTCTAACGATTTACCAATTAAATAATATCAATCAAAAAATTTCGTTAGTTTGTGAAGATAGGCGTTGTGTATGTGTGGTTCTTTTGTTTTTAATTATATTTTCATTCATGAGAAAATTATTCATCATAATTCATATGTAGATGAAGAGTGCTTTGCATAAATTACATATCATTCAAACAATAAAGGAATTATATATATATATATATATATATATATATATATAATTGCATTCACTTTATTTATAAATAAAAATTGTAAGAATAAATAAAAAACAAAATAAACTCTCTAACTAAATTGTGATGGCTTGCTGAGCTGATTGGAGTCTGTAATTTTTAATTTTATTTTTTTATTATTAAAATTTACGAATTAAAAATAAAGGAATGACAAGAAAAAAAAGGGAGATAAATTTACAAATCATAAGAATATAACATCATCATGAAAAAAGAAGAAAGGAATAATATAATATTAATATATATTCATAATAATTTAAAATTTTAAAGAAAGACTCTAATCTAATATTATTTATTCTTCTAAAAAATTTTCTTTTTTTTTCAAAGAAAGATAATATTATTTTGTATATTCAAAGAAAAAAAAAAAAAGAAAAGAAAAACACAATGGAATCAAATTATCCTTCATTCACCATTCCCAGCACCACCAACATCGCCATTTAGTGGATTTGCATACATTGCTAAGTATTCTGCATTAATCCAAATAAATAAAAAGAAATGTAATTAAATCAATAACCCACAAATATCTTCTCATATATAATATATATCACTGCTCAACTTTTTCTTCAATCATCTTCGTGTCCTTGTCCCATGCTTCAGCAGCTTTCTCATTTAAATATTTCCCATTTTATTGTAATTTTACGAATACGGCATTTAAAAAAATATCGAACAAATGTTAAATCTGAAAAATATACAAATTTCATAATCATGAGATTCCAAATATATATAAATATAAATAAATAAATAAAAAAAATAATATATCTATATTGCAATTTTAGTACTTGAATATCCACGAGGAGACCATCCTATAGCTATAAGTTTGTCACAAACTTGTCCTGACCTGAAAATTCAAACAATTAACTCTCGTTTTGTTTATTCATATAATATATATATAATATATATATATATATATATATATATATATAATTATCTATATATAATATATATATCTATATAATAAATAAATTACTCAAAATAATATTTGAATGATAAATTTATCAAGAAACTGCAAAGTTGGATATGGAGTGGATATGTTTTAGGGAGGGTTACCAGTATGCGCCATACAAAACCCTCGTAGGGACCTGTTTATTTTATTTTTCAAAAAAAAAAAAATTTAAATGATTAAGGAAAAAAAAAAGAAGAAAAGAATTAAGAGAATGACTACAATGGATAGGTCCAGGATAATAGACGCAACATTGATCAAAGAAAGGAAAGTGACCTATTTTTATTTAGGATCACAATTAATTTGAAATTCAATCACGCAATTATAATTCTCAAAAGAAACAAAAAAAAAGAAAAATAAAAATAACAGATTCACAATGTCCTTCTCTCTGCGATTCATATAGCCGTCTCTGCAATTCATATAGCCGTCCTTCTCTCTGCGATCCATATAGCCGCTATTAGTTTTTCTTCTGCCAATTTCTTCAAAATTCAGAAGAGAGTGCTGCAAATACGCAACAAACAAAACACGTATCACTATATATATATATAATATATATATATATATATATAATAGTTTTTCAAAAAACAATTTTTGAATTTATTTATTTATAATTAATTTGGTTTTTAGAAGGTGAGTGGATAAAAGATATATATATTTTTTATATTTATTTATTTATAAATTTGATTTTTTGATATTCATATATTTTATTTTAAATTTTAAATTTTATGTATATCATATTTTTACTTTTTCTTTTTATTTAAAACTCTTGAATCGTTCTTTGATAAAAAAATTAATAATAAAAAATAAAGTAATGTAAAAATTTAATGAAGATAGCATATAGATTTGGAGAAGATGAAAAAGTTAATAATTTTTTAAAAAAAGATAAAAAACAAAAAATATAATCAATATCATATAAAAATATTGAATTCAAAAAATAAATGAGAATATCAACAATCCAAAATAATGAAAATTTTAGATAAAATTAAAATTAATGTAAAATTTAAAATGTTAAAATTTTATTTAATTTAATTATAATATTAATTTATTGCTAAAATTCTATTATTAAAGAATACAATATATATTTCTCAAAAAAAAAAAAAAAAAAAAAAAAATATATATATATATATATTATCAGAAGTCAAGAATAGTGAACGAAATAAGAAACAAAAAAAATTCAACATCTTCTATATGTATATAAAAGAAGTCAATTGAGGAAAAAATCATTAAAAAAAAACCTAGAGAAATTAGATGTAAATGACATGAATGAGTAAATTGTTCAATAATTCATTAAAAATTTAACATTACAATTATCTTATTTCTCTTCAAACAAAATATTTTTAATTTTATTTCTTTCTTGTTTCTTCTTCCGTTTCATCTTCTTCTATATTTTTTTTCTTTCTTCTTATTATAATAACATTTTACTATTTTCTTTAATTAATTAAATAATAACAACCACTAGTTTTTTATATATTTTGATAAAATTCATAAAAAATATCTTATATTATAGATATATAAGAGTATCATCTCAAAAGACCAAAACACACGTGGAAAAATAAATGAACAACTTGCTTTAATAATGCTTCTTCTTTTTCTATTTATTACTTTCTCCATTTTTCTTTTTCTTTCTTTTAAATTTTTCTTAAATTTAAAGCATTTTTATTTTTATGTCTCCGATTTACAACTTTTCAAAATTTATAAATAAGGATTCTATGAAGTGATCAATTGACTAGAAAAGGTAAAAAATTTATATAAAGGATTAAAATAAATAAAAGTTTTTTTATATATAAATATTTTTTTTACAAAAATGTATGTTTTAAAATATAATAAATCATAAAATAAATTATTTTACTATTTAAAAATAGTTTATAATAACAAAATATTAATCATAAAAACTCTATAATTTAGAATTATTTATACTAGCCACACTTCATCTTCAACAAAGTCTCCGAAACTACAAATAGAGAGGACCGACCCCTTCATCCTATCTAAAAGCCCGCACCAACTGAAGTGTAAAGAAGGTAACTCTCTCACGGACAAGATTCCAAGACCCTCAAACAAAAACCTAGAAATTGGAAAGGGGATAAGAAGACCCAATTTCCTTTTTCCTCCTTCGCCATCCCCCACTAATTCATCTACTCACACAAAAAAACATTAAAAAATAAAATTGTTTAACGTTGGTTGGGCAAATACCGTAAAGAGGACGAGAATCTAGACTAGGAACAGCGTGCGAGTCATTTAACAATAGAGAAGAACAACGTACTTTGTACCTAAAACGAAATTTTATACACCTTGTTTTAGAAATGCAAAAAAAAAAAAAAATAATAATAAATACATCCTAGTGCTCTTTCATGCACCTCCATCCTCGGCCGCAGCAGCTTGAGGAGAACTCTCTGTCGCAGGAGGGTTTGCATACAACTAAATGCATTCTGCAAAATTTTAAAAGAAATAAAAAAAGAATTAAAAGAAAACTTAATTTAAAAAATGAAAGAAGTAAAACTTGTAGTCTGTACCTTGCACTCTCTCTTCAAAGTCAATAATATTATCATAATAACTGTGCCGAGCTTTGGGGTTTAATATTTCCCCCATGCGACATATAGGGTCCACTCTCATAAAGAGATTCATAAACGAATGAAAAAGTGAAGTAAGAGCTGATACATATATAATTTATTTATAAAAACATACATATAATAATATATATATATATATATATATATATATATATTTTTCCAAAAAATATTTATAAGAGCAATAGATAGTTCTCTTGACCTG
This sequence comes from Asclepias syriaca, assembly GCA_027405835.1. Classification (NCBI taxonomy): domain Eukaryota; kingdom Viridiplantae; phylum Streptophyta; class Magnoliopsida; order Gentianales; family Apocynaceae; genus Asclepias; species Asclepias syriaca. Next base: position 4,551,437 of record CM049930.1, on the reverse strand, counting down.
ATATATATATTGAAAGAAAATGATGCCCCAAAGGGCAGAAGCGTAATTTACATAGCGGAATGAACCGCATAATACCCGATACTCTGCACTTTAACTCAAAAGTCAAAGTTACAGGCATAAAAAGTGGAACACAACTCTCATCCCAATCGTGGATTCCCACTCTCCCACTACCGAAGACCGTTTCCCACAATGGCACTCTTATTAACGGCAACATCAGAAAAGCCCACGAACGGAATAGACGCGATCCCATCATCTCTTCCATTTTCTTCCCCTAAAAAAGAAGGCTATAAAAGGAAGGGAAGGGGCAAAGGTAGGACATTCAATCCTAGATATCCAAAACAGTTACTAATTCAATACCAAACTGACTTGATCGTCGGAGAGTTCACGGGGATCTACGTCTCCACCGAACTTCCTCTGTTTTACAGGTTACATATACTTCGGGATTCTCAGGGATTTTTGGAGTCACATTTACTTTTTTACCCTCAAAACATCCTAACCAATTTTTGATGAATCAGTTTGGTTCCGTTACCGGAAACGAGAATTCTATCCTTGTTTTTTACCTTTTCCCGTAAGGCACGATGTCACAATGATCAGGCGATCACGAGCATCATCCTGATACAATAATTCCCACGTCTCTTCACGAGACCCACCGAGCAGCGCACTCGGCCGTCCCGGAAAGGCCCCCTCGACAGTCGGTCATGGAGCGCTTAGGACCTAATGGCTCCCCCCGCAAGATACCTAATCTCCGAGACCAGCTGAGCAAAAGACGAGCCGCCGATAATAGACGTTTGAAAGAGGTGGAAGAGCTGCAGCGGGAAGTTGAAAAACTCCAAAGGGAGCGAGACCTCGCCGTACAATGGATGCGACTCCAAGCGGAGTATCTCAAAGTGGGTCTAACGCCTCCGGTCTTTCCTAACGGCAAAAGGATCTGCTCAGAGACCCCGCCACTTCGGTCCTGCACCGTAGTCAGCAAACAGACGGCGGCCACCAAGAAGACCGAGAGGCGAGGAGCGAGGACGAATGGAGGACAATGCCAAACGGTCAACGAAGTAGGGGAGAGCCATCACACCTTGAAACCTACTTCGTAGTGAACTGACAAAAAGCGACATACCGACCGTGACCTCGAGAGGATCAAAGACTCGACAAAGGTCCGACGGACGAGGTCAATTGAATTAGGTCCGTTCACCAAATGGATCCAAGGCGTAACTCCCGACCCGTTCCTCCAGTTACCGAAGTTCATCCTCTATTCCGGTCAAACTCGCCCTCTCGAACACATCTGCAGCTACAAGACGGCTATGAGCCTAGTCACAAGCGATGAGGCGATACTATGCAAAGCGTTCCCAAGCACTCTATCGGACAAAGCATTAACATGGTTCACATCTCTAAAATTAGGTACGATAAACTCCTGGCATACTTTGGAGAAAATATTCCTAGACAAATTTAGCACAGCCGGGGCAATGCCAAAAATAAGGGGAGACCTGGTGAATATCAAATAGTGGGATGACGAAACTCTGCTATCTTTCCTAGAGCGATTCAAAAAGACCTACGATGAGATAGAGGGGATTAGCCAAGATACGATCATCACTTGCTTTGAAGGCAGTTTCTGATCCAGAATGCTCTATACAGAGCTCCAATTGAGAAGGCCAGAAACTATAGGTGAAATGTTCAACGTCGCTCGAAAAATCGTGCTAGCTGAAAGCAGTGCGTTAGAATCCTCAATTGGGAGAAAAGATAAGCAACCCGAGTTTCAAAAAAACAGCCTCTCAAAATTCTCGAAAAGAAAAGAGAAGAGTCGGTTTAAGAAACCCGAGACATTCACACCCCTAAATGTCCCAAAAGAGAGTCTCATGGCAGTAATAAAGGATAAGTACGGAGTCCGCGACCCCGCTCTGATGAAGCCGCAATCCTATCCTGCTAGGGACAAAACTAAGTTTTGCGGGTTTCACCGAGATTACGGACACACCACGGAGGATTGCTTCTAATTAAAAAGGGCCATAGAGCTACTCATCCGAGAAGGATGCCTGAAAGAATATGTTGCTGACATTCAGCAACAAAAGGACAAAGGAGAAAGGGTAATCAACATGATTAACCCCGAAATCTCCTCTGTTAGAAAAAACAAAAGGAAGATTTATAACCTCACAAAGTCGTACCTTGTCCCTGAATACGAGTTCGCACAACAAGAGGTTATTTCTTTTTCGAATGATGAACTGGAGTACAATGAAAAGGCGAGGATCACTCCCATCGTCTTCGAGGTGCGAATGACAAGAGAGGGCATCAATAAATGCACTGTGAGAAGGGTTCTGGTCGATACTAGAGCCACGAAGAATATTATGTATCTCCGGTGCTTCAAGGAGATAGGTTTAAAGGATGACCACCTCAAGGCCCGCGGAATGGTTCTTGAGGGATTCTCCACCCACAAGGTGCTAGTTAAGGGAACAGTGAGAATACAGGTAACCCTCGGAGATGGAGAGTAGCTGCGGACAGAAGAAGTCAAGTTTTTGCGTGGTAGACCTAGACTCACCGTACAACGCGATACTAGGCACCCCTTTCCATTTGGCTTTCAACCTCGTGATTTCCACTTCTCATCAGCAAGTGAAATTCAATACTTCGCGAGGTGTAGGTTTCGTTAAAAGCAGTCCTCGGAGCCTTCTGGGACAAATTATGAAAATCAAAAGAAAAAGGGAAGGACTGGATGAAACCAGCACCATCAATTCGGTGGTCGTTTACAATGATCAGAGAATACAAAAGATCCTCGAAAAATAGATCTATGATCTAACTATCGAGGTATCCCGAGCTAAAGAGTTCGATGAAGAGATTATCAACCATAAGTATCCTCAGCAACCCATCAAGATTGGTAGAGATATACCAAATACTCTTCAGTGAGGAATCATGGACTTTCTCAAAACTCACCAAGATAGCTTCACTTGGTGTACGGAAGATTTGCTTGGCATTGATACCTCGGTAGTAGAGCACGCGCTTAGTATAAGTCCAGGGTGCCATCCGGTGAGATAGAAACCCAGGCAATTCGGAGAGGAAAAAATGCAAGGCATGAAGGAGGAGGTAGAGAAGTTGTTGAAAGCCAACTTCATCCGAGAAATCAAATATCCCACATGGCTGGCTAATGTGGTGATGGTCAAGAAGGCCAATGGAAAGCAGAGGATGTGTGTCGATTACACGGACCTCAACAAAGCCTGTCCAAAAGAATGCTACCTACTACCCTGAATCGACGCCCTCGTCGATTCAACCTCAGGGTATGAGCTCTTGAGCTTCATGGACGCTTTCTCAAGATATCATCAGATCAAAATGAGGCCAAGTGACCAGGTACATACTTCGTTCCGAGCTGCAGGGGCCATATACTGTTACAATGTCATGCCATTTGGCCTTAAGAATGCAGGGGCCACATACCAGCGAATGATGAACCACATCCTCCGAGACCAAATGGGAAGGAACATAGAAGCTTATGTGGATGATATGGTGGTCAAAACTAAGCGTGGGGTGTCGCATCTAGATGACCTAGAGGAAACATTCTCCAACTTGGCCAAATTCAACCACAAATTGAATCCCACAAAGTGTACATTCGGAGTAAAATTCAGAAAATTCCTTGGTTTCATGACATCAGAACGAGGAATCGAAGCGAACCCGGAAAAATTGGAAGCCATAGCCTGACTCACCAAACCATGATGAGTTAAAGACGTTTAGCGCTTAAATGGATGCATCACCGCCCTCGGACGCTTCTTCTCGAAGTCGGTAGAGAGATACCTCCCATTCTTCAAAACACTGAAGGATTTGAAGAGTAGGTTCGAGTGGACATCGGAGTGCAGCAAGGCATGGAAGGATCTCAGGACCCACCTATGGCAACTCCCTCTATTGCGATCCCCGAGCACAGGGGAAATGCTATTCCTATATCTCTCTTTTTCTGACCTGGTGGTAGCCTCGGTATTAGTTAAAGAGGAGGCATCAAAGCAATACCCCATGTACTTTGTAAGCAAGGCCCTAAACAGTGCTGAATCCCTATACTCAAATGTCAAGAAACTAACATACGTATTGGTAATATCATCCCGAAAGCTCAAGCCCTACTTAGAATCTCATCGAATTGTCATCTACACCGACGCTCCGCTGAGACAGATTTTCCATAAATTAGATCAGTCAGGCAGAATGTTCCGGTGGTCCATTGAGTTGTGTGGACAAGACATTACTTTCAAACTACGAACTGCCATTAAGGCCCAAGCCCTGGCCGATTTCCTCGCTGAAGGTTCATTCACAAACTCAAAGGAATATGAACAATTGATGGACCCCTGAGAATTATGGGTAGATGGGGAGGTCAATGCTAGCAGAGTATGTATTGGAGAGGTTTTGACTTCCCCTAACAAATAATACACCGAGATGCGAGCTATAAAATTAGATATCAATCTCTCAAACAATCAGACAGAATACGAAGCACTGCTCTTAGGAATGAGGTGGGCCCACGCCGTGAACATAATAGCTCTTAAAGTCTTCAGTGACTCGCAGCTAGTTGTAAATCAAGTCCAAGGCAAATATGCAGTACATTCGGAAAATCTCCAACTATATGTGGAAAAAGCTAGACAGTGGAAGGAGAGGTTCAACCCCTTTAGCTTATCCTTGATTGGTTGGAAAGATAATCAAACTGCGGATCGGTTAGCAAAGATAGCTTTTGGAGAGACTCCCAATGAGGAGGGCATCCCGATAGAAACAATGACAAGCTCCATGGAGACATGCCTAATTCAGCCCATACAACCTGCATCGGAGGATTGGGTTGATGAAATCACGAAATTCATCCAGCAAGGGGTGTTACCGGACGATATGACTCGCGCCCGGTAGATAAAATGGCAGTCCGCAAGATACACAATCCATGGTGGCATTCTATACTGGTGGTCCTTCTCCAGACCTCTACTTCGATGCATCCCGCCATCCCAAGCGGATGAGTTGCTCGCCGAGATGCATGAGGGAGTATACGGAGGACACCCGGGGGCCCAGGCATTGGCAAAAAGAGTAATCAATCAAGGATACTACTAGCCAACACTAAGGGACGACGCCAAACAGTATGTTAAAAGTTGCAACACCTGTCAGATCTTTGGGAGTGTACCACGGATGCCATCCATAGAACAGACTCCAGTTATAGCAATATGGCCATTCGACATGTGGGGCATGGATCTAATGGGAAAATTCCCAAAAACACGAAATGGCTACGAATATCTGGAAGTAGCGGTCGACTACTTCTCCAAATGGATCGAAGCAAAAGCCTTAAGGCATCCTACGGAGGAAAATGTTACGAAATTCTTTCGTGAGAACATCCTATGCCGTTTTGGGGTTCCCAAAGCGGTAATTACCGATCACGGGACCCAGTTCTCGGCAAAGTTTACCTCAGAATGTCATTGATTGCACATCAAGCATTGGAAATCTTCGGTCGCACATCCACAAGGAAATGGTCAAACGGAAGCCTCCAATAAGTTAGTATTACTAGCTCTACAGAAAAACTTAGAGGGAGTATCCAACAAGTGGGCCGATGAGCTAAACTCTACTTTATGGGCAGTTCGCACTTCGACTAGGGGCCCCATCGGAGAAATGGCATACGCACTCGTGTATGACTCAGAGGCTATAGCACCAGCCAAAGTAGCTCTGCCCACAGCAAGAGTAGCAATGTATGACGAAGACAGCAATAGAGAGAAAAAAAACATGGATATGGACCTGTTAGAGGAGCGGAGAATTGCAAGTCGGCTAAAATCCCAATCGTTCAAAGAAAAAGTGAAACGGGCTCACGATAAAAAGGTGTTCAAAACCAATTACAGTCGGAGACTGGGTACTCCGAAAGATCGAAGGCACGACAAGGCATATCCAGGTGAACAAATTAACTCCAAATTAGGAAGGCCCGTACCTCGTCAAAGCGAAGTACGACCCAACACATACCGGCTCATGAACATGGACGACATTCTCCTGTCGAGCCCATGACACACAAATCACTTAAAGAGGTACTACACATAGGTAGTACCCGAGAAGCATTCTTTTAAGTACCAAGTCAGCCTTGGGAAGGTTTTTATTTCAGTTCTGAATACCGGGCTAGCCTCGGGAAATATCTGTTCTATCTTTTCCTACAATATTGAAATAAAAGTACCAAGTTCTGACTTGGGAAAATTTGAAATAACCCTTAAATTTGTGGTAAAACGAAGTACCAAGTTACGGCTTGGGAAATTATGAAATTACCATTGAGGAAATGCCTCGTGGTTAAACGAAGTACCGAGTTACGGCTTGGAATTTTTTTTTTGAAATCACCATAAGTGAAAACTATGGTTTACAAAGTACCGAATTATGGCTTGGAAAATTTTTTTACCATTAAGTGAAAACTATGGTTAACGGAGTACCGAGTTACGGCTTGGGAAATTTTTTTCAAAATCACCATAAGTGAAAATTATGGTTTACAAAGTACCGAGTTACGGCTTGGGAAAAAATTTAAAATTACCATTAAGTGAAAACTATGGTTAACAGAGTACCGAGTTACGGCTTGGGAAATTTTTTTCAAAATCACCATAAGTGAAAACTATGGTTTACAAAGTACCGAGCTACGCTTGGGAAAATTTTGAAATTACCATTAGTTACAACTATGGGTTACAAAGTACTGAGTTACGGCTTGGAAAATTTTGTTTAAATAGAAATTGATTAAAAGAGTACAGAGTTACGACCCGGAAAAAGCTTAAATTTACCACTAAAAACTACTCTTGGGGAACTGAAGACTATCATTTTGTTGATTACGAGGTACCAAATCGTGCCCAAAAAGAATGCTACCATTAGGCTAAATAACTAAGGCAACATACAGAATCACCGGACTAAATTTCCAAGTTCAGAGTATTCAAAGGATTGCTCATATTACGAAGCATCAGAATTACTTAACAAGAAAAGGAAAAATACAATGGAAATTTCGTAATTTTTCATTAACAAAAAGATTTAGTCTTCTGGTTACAAATGAGAAGGAAAAGGGTTAAGGAGTAGAGTTGGAGCCATCTAGCATCTCCCAAAAGGTCGGAGTGGAAGGTTGGGGAGGATCCCAGAATGGCTTTCCTCTTTTTTCATCCCGCTCGCGAAGCGTCTCTATCTCCTCCGCAGTAAAAGGGACAAAAATCTGCCCCTCGCCTGCAAACTTCATTGTCAAAATTCGACTGGAAGGCTCGCAGCAAAACGGTTTCTTCAAAGTGCGGATGGAGTTGACGAATAATATGGACACAACCCTTATCCAAAAATGACCCAGCCTCGCGGCCTATCTCCTCATGATATTCAGCCGAGCTCTTGAAGTCGTCGATGATGTTCTTTTTAAACCTATCTGACTTACAATACTTGAGCTCCTCTTGGGTGGAGATTAACTTGCAATGGCTTCGTCACGGGCTGTGTTCAATTCGACATTGGATGCTTACAACTCTGCAATTTGCTCCTCTGCCTTGAACAACTGTTCCTTCAAATCAGCCACCTCGCTGGTCATCCGTAATTTCTCAGACTCAGCTAGTTCCAAGCGGGTGGCCTGGTCTGCAACCTCAGACTCCAGAGCGGCCAGGCGTGGTTCATTAGCCGCCCGCCATTCTTCATTAGCCGCTGCCCGCTCAGTTTCCTCCGAAGCACGAGATTTGGAAATATAGAGAACAAGGGAGGAAACTTGCCAAGGGAACATAATTCAAAACAAAAAAAAAAAATATATATATATATATATATATATATACCTTTGTTCTTCTTACTTGAGCTAGGAGGGCACCGACTCGGTTGGTAGCCTTGTCAACCCCCATCTCACCCATCAGGGCTAAGGACTCAGTATCAGCAGCTTGGCTTAAGATAGAGCCACCAAGGAATGAAGCTGCGTGCCGGTTGGTGAAGTGGAGGTTACGAAGAGGAGGAGTCCTGGTTGTAATCTCAGCAGCTAACTCCCTCAGAGACTCCTCATCGGTTGGCATCACGAACCCCGGCCTCAACCACGACAGTCCCGATTCCCCCCCAACTCCATCTTCAGCCCCAGTCGCCGGAGTAGAGGGCGCCTCTTCTCTCACCTCCAAGGATAGATTTTCCCTGAGGGCTTAGTTTGGAGATGAGGAGGAAGGACCAGAAGCCACCATCTCCATCGTAGAGGGGTGACGAGGTAACGTCCTTCGTCGTTGACGAGGGCGAAGTTATTCCTCATCTACAATGGTGTCGGCGACTTCCAAGGGCTCACGAACTCCGTCCCCCCAAAGTTCAGTGGGAGCTAACCTGGGAGTCCTAACCCGCAACCCGCCATCTCGTGGACGCCAAGGGTTTCCACCCCGACGTGGTACTTGGCCCGCCGAGGATGGTTAAGTCAGGACTGTATCACCCACAGCTCCCTGGTCTATCAACCTCGGCAAAAAATGAGGAAGCGAGTCCAGGTGTGACTACCGAACACTCCTGCCCTCTTCACGATCTTTCCAGGCAAGTCCGAACATGGTAGGCCCTAAAAAAAACATATATAAACCGTTAAAAAAATGGTGACAATAAACAAGTACGACAGTTACCCCAACCAGTGCGACAACTTTGGGCAGTAGAAGTACACAATTCGCAGTGGATAGAGAAGGCCCCCCCGGAGTGTATGGTCCAGTCGGGTTAGGCTTCTCAGGCTCAAAACCTAACTCCCTCTTCCTAGTATCCAAGCCCGCACCTATGCCGAACCACCATAAGCTCTCTTCGCTCAACAAGTCAACCGAAGAATATACCCGGGTCTGATACTGACGACTCTCACTTTTGTCCCAGGTAATGACCTCAAGAAAGGATTTTTCAGACTGGTCAAGAGAAGAGGGGTGGACTTGAGGCCATTGACAGTCTTCTCTAACACAAGGACGAAAAGGAAAGCCCACCTTAGACTCAATCATTACCCACCTACCCTTAAAATCTATTTTATTGGGCGGGGAGTAAAAAAGTTGAACCTTATTCCGGCGGGGTCAGAGTGAAAGTGTGTTATCAGACATTCGGAGTGAAGAAAAGAACATCCCAAGGATGTTCATGGAAAGTTCGAAGCCTAACCTACGAAAAAAGATAGATTAAAGAAAAGAGGGTATGGACAACATTGGGATGGATTTGCCCAGGCTGTACACGGGCAAACACAAAAAAATCCACAAAGGCATGATCCATGGGCAGCCTGAGCCCCACTTTGAAGTGGGACACGAGAAGAGGGATGTGGTTAAGAGACATCCTACCCATCTCGGGAACTACAAAAGTCCTATATACATTTCGGTCTATACTATAACGACGGACAAAAGAAACGACTTGGTCATAGGTAACTCTACTTCGCCAAAAAGTAAAATCAGAACCAAGGTGTCCGAGCAATAAGGGCCCTAAGGGGGCAGCCATGGGGTTCTCCCTATCCACTATTGATGGCACACCGCGAGTGGGCGAAGGGTCCCCGAAGCCCTCAACCATTAGTTCATTAATTTCTTCCCTAGCCACATCTTCATTATGATCAGCCATTGCCTACTTGCAAACGGAAGTTCAACATTCAGAATCCCATTCAAAAACTACCCAGAAAAAACCTAAAAGTCATACCCAAAACCCAATCTTTGATTACCAAAGCCTAGAAGAGAAGGGGAGAAAAAGGGTTAAGGCCAATTCAAATTCCACACCGGTTTAAAGACAACCTCAAATGCCCGAAAGACCAGAAAAGAAACATCACAGGAAACAAGCATTCACCACACACTACTACTTAAGAACAACAAAACAAAGCCCACTCTCCTACAAACATGCAAAAACAAAAATTGGAGGAAGAGAGGAAAATATGCAGAAAGCAACCACGACAGAAAATCTGAACGATAAAGAGCAGTTTACATCGAAAAGGACAAAACATACCTTTTTTAGTTGATTAGAATGGAAGTTTGAAACTGAGAGCACAAGATTGAACTTGCGACGGGAACAAAGGCAAAGGAATCTTCAGAAAAACTTGCAGAGTAGTAATGGCAAAAAGACGCTTAGAAAGGAGAAAATTGATAGAGAGAAGAAGAAAGTGAGAGATACGTATAAAGGAAGGAAGTTTTAAACGGTTATAAAAAGTGATACCTACGAAATGTTATGATTATTTCCCAAGATAACCGCATCGGGGATGGAAAAAGGCTTCCTATCGGCTGACAATCTGGCATTTATGACAAGAATCAGAAGCTGAAGAGACAGCCGTTGTAATACCCTAATTTTATTTTTGGGGCTTTATTTAATATTTAAATAGTGTGAGGACTTAATAGTAAATAGTTATAAGTTAGATATACTAGAGTTCTCTTTTATCTCATTCAGAACACGATAGTCGTTAGAGGCTAGGGTTTTTCGAATACCTAGAAATTGACGAAAGAGGTAAGTAGTTTTTAGTGTTTTTAATTATTAGGATCGTAAGACTAAGATATTAGTTATGAATTTGGTTTTAACATTCGTATTATGGATTTTGATAGAGTCCGAAAGAAATTTAAGAGCGGAATATTTGAGTTAATCGAAAGTATCGGAGAATACGCCAAGCACTCAATCGAGGTAGGTGGACTATCCCTCTCCGTTATTTTTATCTATAGTATGGATAAACTTTTTAAGTATTGAATTTGAAGATTATGATATGTGAAAGACTAATTGTTGTCTTCTCAATAGAATTTTGAAAGTTTAACTGCCTGCAATTAATCTTTGACTCCAAAAATTTTTAAGCACATATTGTTGTTGTTATTCAACCATTCCGGCGACGGCACAGTCCAAAACTTGCCATAATTATATTTCCTTATTTTCTTATTCTATATATAAATATTGGACACTGCCGTAAATTTTGAAATTGATGTGATTATGTTTCCTTTTTCAAATTTGATTATGTTTCCTTTTTCAAAATAGATTATGTTTCCTTTTTTCAAATTTTGTTATGTTTCCTTTTTCAAATTTGATTATGTTTCCTTTTTCAAATTTGATTATGTTTTCTTTTTCAAATTTGATTATGTTTTCTTTTTCAAATTTGATTATGTTTCCTTTTTCAAATTTGATTATGTTTCCTTTTTCAAAATAGATTATGTTTCCTTTTTTCAAATTTGGTTATGTTTCCTTTTTCAAATTTGGTTATGTTTCCTTTTTCAAATTTGATTATGTTTCCTTTTTCAAATTTGATTATGTTTTCTTTTTCAAATTTGATTATGTTTTCTTTTTCAAATTTGATTATGTTTCCTTTTTCAAATTTGATTATGTTTCCTTTTTCAAATTTGATTACGTTTCCTTTTTCAAATTTGATTATGTTTCCTTTTTCAAATTTGATTACGTTTCCTTTTTCAAATTTGATTACGTTTCCTTTTTCAAATTTGATTACGTTTCCTTTTTCAAATTTGATTACGTTTCCTTTTTCAAATTTGATTACGTTTCCTTTTACAAATTTGATTACGTTTCCTTTTTCAAATTTGATTATGTTTTTTTTTTCAAATTAGATTATGTTTCCTTTTCCTAATTTGAATACGTTTCCTTTTTCTAATTTGATTACAAATTATTATCTTTTTAAAATAAAGAATACTTTCTTTTCTCGTTTTCAACATTCTTGAATATTTTAGAATGTTAAGTATTTACATTAAAGTTTTATAAAAGTAAATTATATGTAATGTTTTTATATTTGATTTTATTGGGGATTAACTTGATGGATAGCAATGGGAGGAACATGTTCCACCATTTACAAGATTTTCCATTGGCATGGATAAAAAGCCACCAAGATATAAGATACATGTAAGGCCCTTTCCTAATGGGTATAAAGTTAGGAACTGATATTAGTTAAGACCCATTCGCGAAACATTCATATTATTTTCCCAATAGTCAAAGAAAAGACAAGAAAGTAAAAAAAAGAAAAATGAAAGATATTGATTGAATAATTCTATTACATTGTCTGCTCAAGGATTTTGATTACCATTTAATTCGTGTTTTGTCTTTTGTGCTCTAAAGATAAATGTACGCTAAATTATTATTATTATTATTATAAAAATATTTATATCGTTTTTCTTTTAATTGAAAATAATTGTTTTAAAAGGAGGGGAGATGTTCTGCCTACTGAGTATTTTATACTCACCCCCTATATTTTCCCACTTTACAATGACACGGGAGATACAGGGTTAGAGGATGATTATTGGATAGGTGATTACGAATAAGAGTTTGGAGTTAAGACTTTAGCTGTTTATGTTTAGAATAAACTTCTTGTTGTCTTTTTTTGGAAACTTGAATTTTTGAGGTGAAGTTTTATTATTGAAGAAAGCTAGAAATTGTGGATGATATTTTATAGATTATTTCAAGTTAAAAAATTTTACTGTTAAAAGTAAGTGGCTTTACATTCTTTGGAGAAATCTAGGGAGTGTAGCTGTGTCATATCCTTGAATTTGGGAATTTAGTTCACAAACTAGGCCCGGATTCGGGGCGTGACATTTAGTGGTATCGGAGCAGTAGGTTATGATTCAAACAAATTAAGAATTGATTTGCCTTTTAGGATTAGGAAAGTATGGATTGTAGTAAAACATAGAAATTTAAGGAAGATATTTTTTTTATATATGTATATTATGATTTTATTTTATTATTATTTTAAATAATTATATTCATTTTCTTTGGGAAAGTTTTACTACCAATAGATGAATCGTGGTAGAAGGGTTGAGACTTCCAGAGAGAGTGATCATTCTGATGAAATGGGCGAGCAAGAGAATGATGGAATGAACGTTCCTCTAGCTAATTGGAATAGAAGGACACATAGGCAAAGAGATGGAGTTACAAACATGATCTTGACGGTAGGAGAGATCCTCCATCTCCACCTCCTATTTTCACTGCCTCCAGAAATGGTTGCATTACTCAATACGATGACTCAAGTGATGCAAGGCCAGCAGCAACTTCAGCAGTCGCAAGAGCAGCGCTCACAAAATGAAGCTACCAGTACTAAAGCACATTATGAGCATTTGAAGAAGGCCAACGTACCAACTTTTGATGGTGGAGCGGACCCTGAGAAAGCTGAGAAGTGTTTGAGAGAGATGGAACGCAATTTCGAGGTTCTAGAGATACCCATGGAAGTCAGGGGTAAAGTTGCCTTACCATTTTTAGTCGGAGAGGCACAAAGATAGTGGGAAGGAGCTTCACCAGCATATGTATCTGCGAATCAACCTATAAATTGGGAGGTGTTCAAAAAGGCTTTCCTGGACCATTATTTTTCAGACTCACTTCGTCTTGAAAAGCAGAGACAATTCTTTAATCTGAGGCAGACTGAGTCAATGTCTGTAGTTGAATATGCGAATAAGTTTAACTATTTGGGACAATATGTACCTGAGTTGATGGGAAATAATAGATTGAGGCTGCTTCGTTTTGAAGATGGACTTTTGAGACGAATTCAGGCTAGATTGTCATCGGTACCTTCAAGGGATTATGAAGATTCTTACATGAGGTCTATTCGAATAGAGTCTGATATCCGGGTGGGTGATGTGGAAAGAGGAATAAAAAGGTTCAGACCCACTAACAATCAGCAAGGGCGGAATGTTAGGCCAAACACTGGAAGTTCCCAAGTACAGAGAAGGTGATATGCACAAATCATATCACTTTTTAGCATGTTTTAGGCAGAATTTAGGGTGAAATTGGAGTTAAATCATTCTCAATTGACTGTTATTAACGCAATTTCGCAGTTTTTGTAATTTTGGAAGTGTCAGGTGAAATATGCAAGAAAATAGCAAATTTAGGAGCAAAAATGTGATTTTCGGAAGTTCAGAAGTCAGGACAGGCGTCCCAAGACCAGAACGGGTGTCCCGACCCTGTCAAAGACCCGGGACGGGTGTCCCGACCTGGTCAAAGCACCGGGACGGGCATCCAGGACCCCAGACGGGTATCCTGAGCTGGTCAATCGGTCGGGACGGGCGTCCCGAATCCTGAACAGTATCCCACATCGATTTCTGAAGAGAAATTCACTCAGTTCCCCTGCTATAAATACCTAAGGCCTTTCACAGTTGAAATCATTCCTCTCCACTTGATCTGAGTCATTCAGTGACTTCCAGTACATAGTTTTCTACTGTTTACTAGTCATTTAGTGATTTCAGGTGTCTCCATTCAAGTAGATATTTCTAGTTTTCGAGAGTGTCTCGTGTTCTTCATTTCTGAGAGTTTGTCTCAGATCTTAGAATACGACTAGATAAGTTCATTTTTAATATTCATAGAATACCCAGGATTTCGTTAGGAGATCCTAAGAGAGCACTAGGCGTTCGAAGAGTTAGTCAACAGTGCCTTGCTTAAGCCCGGGACGTAAGGTAAATCAATAGCTACTAGGCTGAGGAAGCGTCATCCGAAGGTTCTGTCGAGTAGAGTCGGTCAAGCAGTCCAAAATATACAAGCAGTTGCTCCATCAGCGGACCTAATAAAGGGTGAATACTTTATGGCGGTGGTCCCCTTGTCCCTCTCTTTATATGTTTGTACTGTGTTTGTCCAAAAACATATTTGAATATTAAATTATGATACTATGAATATGTGTTATGCATGTTGAAGCTATTTACATTTTTCCGGAAAGGTCACCAGCTTAACTAACATTATGCCTGTATATCTATTTGCTCTTTTAAATTAGATGAACGGTTATAGACTACTCCTAACCACGGTCTAATCATAACCTGTCTAGTTTATCAGGCCTTAATTTAGGGTTTTGTGTGAGGACGAAAGCATTAAGGTCTACCATATTAGATGAAATAACCTATAGATCACCATGTTTGTTAAAGTAGTCTAAGTAGGCTGAGTTCGTGTGTTTATGCCGGTGTTAGGGCGAGCGGCATGATCTCCTGAGTGACACAGGACTTTCATGGATGCCTTTAGCTCGAACCGTGAGTAGGGCCATCAATGGCAGTGGGACAGTTTATTAGATAACTCAGATGTGGTACACAAGTAGAATCAGTACATAATTGCAATCTAGACCAAGATATATCTAAAATACTCGAAGATAGGTCAATCAACATGTAGGAACAATATAACATATATCAGAACACTGTCTGTAAAACACTTTTGTAGGCTTAAGTAAACTTGAACCTAGTGTAGAGTGAATCAACCTCTCATCAAAGATTTTGATGAATGATTGCATAACTGGATAATAAAATAAGAGTTAGGGTAAAAGGATAGTTACTACTAAGCCGTTACCACTTTCCTGGGAGTATGATAAAATTCTTAAATTAAAATCGTAGGTACTTTCCAACTGACTAGCTACACGATAGGTACTCTGCCTTAGGTTCTGATTGATTAAGTGACAACATAGAAGCTAAATGTGACAATTAGTAATTCTAAGTCCTTAGTTATTCATAATCGATATAGGGTAAATAAAACCTATTTTTAGCATATAGATTGAAACGCATCAGATTTTTGGCGCCGTTGCCGGGGAAATATCATAACGAATTTAGGATTCCTGATCAAAATTCTAGAGACTTATGATAGGTAACGATAGTAATCTATACCTTAGACATAACACTCATTTTATGCTAGTTAGACAATCAGTTTCCGAAATATAGGGTTATCATAACTAATTAATTTTTGATATTATCTAAAATTAAGAAATTTAGGATAATCAAATTTTAGAAAATTATTCTAAAACCTTATTAAGGAAATTTAATTGCTTTCAAAGAAAAACTAAAATTTCGAAAATATTTTTCTTGTTTTTATCCATATTTTGTTTTTCCGTTTTTGTTTGTTTTATTTGTTTTATTATTTTTTATCCTAACCAGACTTTACACTCATAGATGAAAAGAACAAGAGCAGCTACAAACCAAGCAAAGAAAACAGAAAATCTCGACGCTCTAGGTCGAAAGAAGAAGAAACTAGAAGGACCATCTAGGCCTGAACCAGAAGTACCACGGGAGAACAATCCTCCACAACCTATAAACATAGACTCAAGCCTAGATACCAGTGATTTAGTTAAACGATTCCTGAACACCTGTGAACCCACTCCCACGGAAAAGGACCCTTTTGAAGAAACCTTTCCTCCAAGAGAAGAACCTCAAAAATCTCCCGTTCACACTCCTGCCCAAAGAGCTCCTAGAAATCCACAACCCCTTGACCAAAACCAAAACTCACCAACATCTCCTGAATACACTCCAACACCTAACGAGCACACACCTTCCTCTGGAGGAAGTACTAATGGTTTTCAGTCAGTTTTGTCCGTGCAGATAGATACTTTGACCAACAGGATCTACCATATGGATCAAGTGATCGCAAGCAAATTGTGTCACTAGAAACAGAGCATTCTGAATATCAAAGCCAACATGGACCAACTTAGGGCCACGGTAAGCCTCCAAGAGAGCCAAGATGCACAGATACTATGGGAGTTAGCTGAAATTCGAAGTGAGCAAGGTAGGCAAATGGATGAGATGAGAGCTATGCGAGTAGAGATGCGAGAGATAAGAAACAAAGACCGGTAGAAAAAGAGAAGATTCTTTTATTTTTCAGCAAATAAACTGTTTGAACTAAAGTTTAATAACTAACCCCTACTTTTTATTTTCAAACTTTAAAAGGGTCTTTTATTTTATTCAAAAAATTTTCTTCAGACATTTTATTTTTTAATTCTTTACGAAAAACAAATGTGTTAAAAATACATTTTATTTTTCACTAATTAAATTGTATGAATTTAGTCTTTTGTTTTTCTAGAATTTTTGCTGAATAGAAGTTAGGATATGTTTAGGGTAGTCATGGTTTTTGAAAAGAGAATAAGACTGGAAATTTTTGCAAAGGCTTTTAACAACTTTTGTATTTCATAGGCTAACCATGAAGATTTGTTAAAGATTATAATTGTTTTTAGTGTATAAAGTTTTGCAGGGAATTTCGAAAAAGGAAAAAAAATCCAGAAGTGGCACGCATCCTGAGGCAGCCGGGATGGGCGTCCCGAGGGCGGTCCCTCTCTATAAATACTCCAACTTCTCTCTAGAAATTTTTGGCAAACTCTTGAAATTTAAAATTTCATATTTCCCTCAAAAAATTTTGAACTTTCGAATTTCTTTCCAAAAATCGAATTTCCCTCCAAAATTCGAATTTCCCGCCAAAAACTCAAAATCCTTCCCTAACCAAAATCCACCCTTCTGAATTCGAATTTCCCTCCAAAATTCGATTTTAAATTTTCTTTCCTACCGAATTTGCAAAATCTCTCAACTTCTTCAAATAAATGGCTCCAAAACGCGCCCGTATTACTTTGCGATGACTGTCACATCTGTGGCACACCCTTTCATGCTCTTTCCTTCCATTCCGACATATAAGGAGAGATGCCTATGGACACATCGGGTGTAGCATACTGGTTGGCAGAACGCTTGACTGGGCAGCTATTCGGACACTGGGAGTAGAGCAGGTGGTCCAGCACATACTCGATGTGTTACCCTACAGTCGAGTTTTCATCGTCACCGAGCCAACCTGCCTCGAGCTGGTATGCGAGTTCTACGCTTCCTTTACATTCCAGCAGGAGCATATCACATTCCGACTGGGCGGAATGGATCGATCGATGAGCATGGTCGAGTTCGGCGTCGCCTTGGGTATTTGGCGGAGGGAGGAGCTGGATACGCCTGCCTACACCATAGCAGTGCGAGATTTCACCTCTTCGGACGTCTCCACCGCTTGGGCTTAGATCTGTATAACTGGCGTTCCCTACCAGCATGGCTTCACGAAAGCCACAAGTATTCATTCGGCCCTTCGCTACTTACATGCTATTATAGCACAAACTTTGTCAGGACGTTGGACGGCCCCCGGGAATGTCACCCAGATGGAGACATTCCTCCTGGCCAACATGCACAGGGGTGCTACGGTAGAGATGGCCCGAATTATCACCATCATCATGCGGGGCTTCGCCACAGACACTCGGAAACAGTGTCTGGGGCTCGGGCCGTTCATCACCAGGATAGCCCACTACTTGGAGCTGGACATCGAGGGCTCAGAGTTTACCCAGGTTGCCTCGACCATCATTCCTACAAACCTGACCATTCTACGGAACATGGGAATGGTCGTACGAGATGCAACTGGGCGCTACTCCATCCACACGGAGCAGCAGGGAGGGTCATCGGTACCAGGATCGGCCACAAAGCACATACCACGGACCTAGACATTCGTGCCTCATACCGCTTTTGAGCGACATATGTCGCAGGTATTAGCAGACCTTACCGCCCGACATAGTCGGGATATGGCAAACATTGAGAGGCGGTTGTCAATGATGGAGGACCGAATCAGCATGACCAGCAGTAGGGTCGAGGAGGTTTTTCAGCAGAATTCCCGGTTGGCTGAAGACCCCGAGGTCTACTTCTGTGCACCCGATGACGATGAGCCCGATTCTTAGTTTTTCTTTTTCCTTTTCTTTTTCTTTCTTTCGTTCTTTTCTCTGCTTTATGTGTGTGATTATGTCTGGGCTGTATGAAATATGAATCTTTGTATGACGTTGATTTATATGACATAACAGCATTGTTTCTTCTATCATATTTTGTTATTTCTTTTACTTTTGTTGTTTTATTTTCTCTCTTCCCCTTAGTTAGTTAAATAAGTGTGGGGTAAGAGTTTTATGTTCTTTTTTATTTTTGTTTTTCATATAAGTGTGGGGTGTTTAGATATGCTTGAACACTGAGGACATTGTCAAACTTAAGTGTGGGGTAGCA
This sequence comes from Asclepias syriaca, assembly GCA_027405835.1. NCBI lineage: Eukaryota > Viridiplantae > Streptophyta > Magnoliopsida > Gentianales > Apocynaceae > Asclepias > Asclepias syriaca. The sequence continues at coordinate 4,532,838 of CM049930.1, read as the reverse complement.
GTGCACTGTGCACTGTAGTAGCAGTAAAAATTTTGCATGTTTTTCCATATTTTCACTAAAATTGCACCCTTCCAAAAAACAATTTCAAAATTTTTCACTCTTTCAGACTTCAAAATGCAGTTATGATTGGTAAAGAAATGCATATGTCTATGATATGTATGTAGAACATTATGATAAGTAGGAAACAACGTGATAACTTTACTGAATTCATCGATTAGAAATAAGGATCTCCGGATACTTGAGCACTAGTTTGGATTAGAGACATCGACCAAATACCTTTTCGAGACTTAGCTAAATAATATTAGACCAGTTGAGGATGCACTAGCAAGTTAAATGACTAGATGAGACTCTGAGCTGAAGTGAAAAAAAAAGTTAAATAAATAGGGTAGTTTGCAAGCGTCCTTTGCTACTCGAGCACCACTCCTTAAGGGAACTTAAAGCCTGATGCCCTAAGGTCGTGTAGATTTGGGAGTCATCGGAGTGGGACTCGCTACATGGGTAGTTAAAGTTGATGTGTGGAAGCGAACACAACAATACCCTGAACAATCAATCTAAAAATACATAGCCCAGTGTGTTCTTATATTGAAATTTTTAATTAAAAAACCTTGTCACCAAAGCTCAGAACTCAGAAGGTTGTTTGTTGCTTGTATGTCTAGCGACCAGTCGAGGTATTATCTGGTAAGAGTCAAGAGAAGACTATATTGTGTTGACAATCTAGTCTGGACTAATACACACACTACACATCAGGAAGACCTCATGACTAAGAGAAGAGTTTAGTCTAGTTATTAAGTTGTTAACCCTACCTGACCATGATAATCTGCTAGAGACATTTGAGACCTTGTCATGGCAACTTAACCAGTCAGACATGTGTTGTGAATCATCTAACTCAGTGATCAATTTTGGAATAAAAATATTGCTAGGAATTTTAAGTGACTACACCTATGATTTAAAATCAATAATTTCATGTAGAATTTGCTTGAGGACAAGCAAAAAGCTAAGTGTGGGGTTATATGATATGCACAAATCATATCACTTTTTTAGCATGTTTTTAGGCACAATTTAGGGCGAAATTGGAGTTAAATCGTTCTCAATTGACTGTTATTAACGCAATTTTGTAGGTTTTGTAATTTTGGAAGTGTTAGGTGAAATATGCAAGAAAATAGCAAATTTCAGGGCAAAAATGTGATTTTTGGAAGTTTAGAAGTCAGGACGGGCGTCCCAAGACCAGAACGGGCGTCCCGACCTGGTCAAAGACCCGGACGGGCGTCCTGACCCAGTCAAAGCACCAGGATGGGCGTCCTGACCTGGTCAACCAGTCGGGACGGGCGTCCCGAATCCGTGAACAGTATCCCACATCATTTCTGAAGAGAAATTCACTCAGTTCCCCTGCTATAAATACCTAAGGCCTTTCACAGTTGAAATCATTCCTCTCCACTTGATCTGAGTCATTCAGTGACTTCTAGTACACAGTTTTCTACTGTTTACTAGTCATTCAGTGATTTCATGTGTCTTCATTCAAGTAGATATTTCTAGTTTTCGAGAGTGTCTCGTGTTCTTCATTTCTGAGAGTCTGTCTCAGATCTTAGAATATGACTAGATAGGTTTGTTTTTAATATTCATAGAATACCCGGGATTTCGTTAGGAGATCCTAAGAGAGCACTAGGCGTTCGAAGAGTTAGTCAACAAGGCCTTGCTTAAGCTTGGGACGTAAGGTAAAGCAATAGCTACTAGGCTGAGGAAGCGTCATCCGAAGGTTCTGTCGAGTAGAGTCGAGTCAAGCAGTCCAAAATATACAAGCAGTTGCTCCATCAGCGGACCTAATAAAGGGTGAATACTTTATGGCGGTGGTCCCCTTGTCCCTCTCTTTATATGTTTGTACTGTGTTTGTCCAAAAACATATTTGAATATTAAATTATGATACTATGAATATGTGTTATGCATGTTGAAGCTATTTACATTTTTCCGGAAAGGTCACCAGCTTAACTAACATTATGCCTGTATATCTATTTGCTCTTTTAAATTAGATGAACGGTTATAGACTACTCCTAACCACGGTCTAATCATAACCTGTCTAGTTTATCAGGCCTTAATTTAGGGTTTTGTGTGAGGACGAAAGTATTAAGGTCTACCATATTAGATGAAATAACCTATAGATCACCATGTTTGTTAAAGTAGTCTAAGTAGGCTGAGTTCGTGTGTTTATGCGGGTGTTAGGGCGAGCGGCATGATCTCCTGAGTGACACAGGACTTTCATGGATGCCTTTAGCTCGAACCGTGAGTAGGGCCATCAATGGCAGTGGGATAGTTTATTAGATAACTCAGATGTGGTACACAAGTAGAATCAGTACATAATTGCAATCTAGACCAAGATATATCTAAAATACTCGAAGATAGGTCAATCAACATGTAGGAACAATATAACATATATCAGAACACTGTCTGTAAAACACTTTTGTAGGCTTAAGTAAACTTGAACCTAGTGTAGAGTGAATCAACCTCTCATCAAAGATTTTGATGAATGATTGCATAACTGGATAATAAAATAAGAGTTAGGGTAAAAGGATAGTTACTACTAAGCCGTTACCACTTTTCTGGGAGTACGATAAAATTCTTAAATTAAAATCGTAGGTACTTTCCAACTGACTAGCTACACGATAGGTACTCTGCCTTAGGTTCTGATTGATTAAGTGACAACATAGAAGCTAAATGTGACAATTAGTAATTCTAAGTCCTTAGTTATTCATAATCGATATAGGGTAAATAAAACCTATTTTTAGCATATAGATTGAAACGCATCAGAAGGAGGCTACTACCTAGAACAAAACAAAGTCGGGGTGAAACTTCCTTGCAAAGGAAGCCTTGTGAGACTTGTGGTAGATTACATTTTGGTGAATGCAGATTCAAGACCGGACCATATTTTAATTGTGGAGAGATAGGTCACAGAATTGCAGATTGTCCTAAGCCTAAGTCAGCGAAGCTTAATTCCTCTGACAGACTAGCACTGCAACAGTCTTCACAGCCACAACAAAAGAAGTCTAATGCAAGGGTGTTTGCTATGACTCGACAGGAAGCAGATGAGTCCAATGAGGTGGTTGCAGGTACACTATCTATCAATGTACTCCCAACTTATGCCTTATTTGATTGTGGTGCTACTCACTCCTTTATGTCTCATAAATTTGCTAAGACTCTTGGATTAGTGCCTGAATATTTTGTTAATACTTATCATATTGCTACCCCCGGAGGAAAGATTCTCAATTCTAACCATATTATTTGAGATTGTCAAGTTGATATTGGGATACATAGACTTCTTGCTAGTTTTATTTTGATTGACATATCAGATTTTGATATAATCTTGGGTATAGATTGGTTATCACACAATCATGCCACAATCAATTGTAGAGAAAAGAGTGTGGAATTTAGAATACCTAAAATGGATAAATTCAAATTTCAAGGTACATACCAGTGCCGTAAAAAGAAGATCACACCAATTATATCGGTGATAAAGGCTTCTAAATACTTATAAAAAGGATGTACAAGATACTTGGCATATGTGGTGGATTCAAAGAAGAATATCCCAAACATGGAACCTGTACCAATTGTTTGTGCCTGATGTATTTCCAGAGAAATTACTAGGTTTACCTCCTAAACGTGAAGTTGATTTGAGATCAATCTCATTTCTAGATCAGAACCTATCTCTAAGACTCCTTACCGAATGGCACCAGCTGAACTTAAGGAATTGAAAGGACAACTTCAAGAACTACTTGATATGAAGTTCATTCGGCCTAGTGTTTCCCCATGGGGAGCACCAGTCTTATTTGTGAAGAAGAAGGATGGGAGCATGCGGTTATATATTGATTATAGAGAGTTGAACAAGATCACCGTGAAGCATTACCTCGAATAGATGATCTCTTTGATCAACTGAAGAATGTCAAGATATTTTCCAAGATTGACCTTCGATCTGGATATCATCAATTGAAGATGAAGGAGGAAGATATTCCCAAAAGTGCATTTAGAACTCGATATGGACATTACAAATTTCTTGTGATGTCGTTTGGACTAACAAATGCTCCAGTTGCTTTTATGGATTTAATGAACAGAGTATTCAGAGAACAGTTGGATATCTGCGTGGTGGTATTCATTGATGATATTCTTGTCTACTCATCATAAGGAACAACATGCAGAGCATTTAAGAATGGTACTACAGACTCTTCGAGAAAATAAGTTGTATGCTAAGTTTTCAAAATGTGAATTTTGGATCCCAAGTGTGAATTTCTTGGGACATGTGATATCTAGAGAAGGTGTATCCGTGGATCCGAAAAAGATAGAAGCAATTGTGGATTGGCCTCAACCATCCAATGTAACCGAGATTCGTAGTTTTCTTGGTCTTGCAGGATACTATCGGAAGTTTATTGAAGGCTTCTCTTCAATCGCTATGCCCCTGACTCGTTTGACTCAAAAGAGGACAAAGTTCTAGTGGAGCCCATCATGTGATAAGAGTTTTCAACAACTAAAACAAAAGTTAGAGTCAGCACCTGTTTTAGCACTTCCGACTGAATTTGGAGAGTTTCAAATTTATAGCGACACTTCGAAACATGGTCTAGGATGCGTATTAATGCAGAATGGTAGGGTAATTACATATGTTTCTTGACAGTTGAAACCATATGAGCAAAATTATCCTACCCATGATTTGGAACTAGCAGCGGTGGTGTTTTCTCTAAAGATTTGGAGACATTATTTGTATGGAGAACAGTGTGAGGTATTCACTGATCATAAAAGCTTAAAGTATCTTTTCACGCAGAAGGAATTAAACATGAGGTAGCAAAGATGGTTGGAGTTACTGAAAGACTATGACTTGAAAATTAGTTATCATCCTGGAAAGGCCAACAAGGTAGTAGATGCTTTAAGTAGGAAATCATCAGGGATGCTAGCAGCTATGTGGACTCAACAAGAACAGTTGATTACAGAATTTGAGAAGTTGGAGATTGAAATTGGTGAACGTATGGATGGAATGCTTTCTGCGCTTCTAGCTCAGCCAACATTAATTGAAAGGATTAAGATAGCCTAAGAAAGTGATGAAGGTGCAAACCAAATACATAATCAAGTACACGAGGGTTTAGATTTTCAAAGGCACAAGGATGGTAATTTATGGTTTCGAGGCAGATTATGGGTACCGAATGATATACAGTTGAGGCAAGAAGTATTGAAGGAGGCGCATAACACCAAATTTTTGGTACACCCGGGAGGAACAAAAATGTACATAGACTTGAAGACAAACTTTTGGTGGAAGGGAATGAAGAAAGACATTGAGATTTTGTATCTAGTTATTTGGTTTGTCAAAAGGTGAAAGCTGAACATCAACGACCCGGAGGCCTATTACAACCATTGGAGATAACAGAATGGAAATGGGAACACGTGACTATGGATTTTATGGTAGGATTGCCTAAATTCAGAACTGGTAGAGATACAATATGGGTGATAGTGGATAGACTAACGAAGTCAGCTCATTTCCTTCCAATGAAGGCCACTATGACCATGGAAGAATTGGTATGTTTATACATTGATAACATAATTCGATTACATGGAGTACCAATATCAATTGTATCTGATCGTGATTCTCGATTTGTCTCTCATTTTTGGAAAAGTCTAAATGAATCATTTGGTACTAAATTATTTCTAAGTACTGCTTTACATCCTCAAACTGATGGTCAATCGAAGAGAGTAATTCAAATTTTGGAAGACATGCTTCGAGCATGTGTGATTGATTTTAAAGGTGATATGCATAAATCATATCACTTTTTAGCATGTTTTTAGGCACAATTTAGGGCGAAATTGGAGTTAAATCGTTCTTAATTGACTGTTATTAACACAATTTCGCAGTTTTTGTGATTTTGGAAGTTTTAGGTGAAATATGCAAGAAAATGGCAAATTTTGGGGAAAAACGTAATTTTCAGAAGTTCAGAAGTCAGGACGGGCGTCCCAAGATCACGACGGGCGTCTCGACCCGGTCAAAGCACCCGGACTAGGGATGGGCATCCCGAACCCATGAACAGTATCCCACATCATTTTTTGAAGAGAAAATTACTCAGCATCCCTACTATAAATACCATAGGCCTTCTACAGTTGAAATCATCCCTCTCCACTTGATTTGAATCATTCAGTGACTTCCAGTACATAGTTTTCTACTATATATGAGTTATTCAGTGATCTCAGGTGTTTTCGTTCAAGTAGATTTTAGTATACGAGAGTTTCTCGTGTTCTTTGTTTTCTGAGAGTCTGTCTCAGGATCTTAGAATACGACTAGATAGGATTCATTTTTAATATTCACATAATACCCGAAATTTCGTTAGGATATCCTAAGAGAGCACTAAGTGATCGAAGAGTTAGTCAACAGGGCTTTGCTTAAGCCCGGGACTTAAGGTAAAGCAATAGCTGCTAGGCTGAGGAAGCGTTTCCCGAAGGTTCTGTCGAGCAGAGTCGAGTCAAGCAGTCCAGGATATACAAGCAGTTGTGATGCGTTCCGATTGGTATGCTAAAATATAGGCTTTTATTTACCTATGTCGATTATGAGTAATTAAGGACTGAATCTTACTAACTGTCACTTTAACATTCAATTGTTGTCACTTAATCAATCAGAACCTAAGACAGAGTACCTATCGTGTAGCTAGTTCTTGGAAAGTATCTACGATTTTAATTTATTAATATCGTACTCCCAGGGAACTGGTAACGGCTTAGTAGCAACTATCCCTTAATCCTAACATTCATCTTATTTATCTAATTAGTCAATCGATAATCAATACTTTGAGATTGATTGGTGATCCCAATCACCCATAACAAGCAAATAGCATTCAAGAGTAGACATGCATTCATCAATTTAAGCTCAGTTATTACAATTTGTTTGACCTTATCTTCGAACATTTTAGATATATCTTGATCTCTAAGGCAATTATGAAATGTAACCATCTGTTTACCATATCCGAGTTACATGGTGTATTCACCCCTACCTTGGGATGATCCTTCTCATCTGTCGGATTAAAGTATCCATGAATGGTACCCTATGTCACTTCGGTATCATGCAACTTAACCCTAGGATTGGCCTAGCGTACATACTCAGCTTTATTAGGGTACTATAACAAACATGGTGATATGTTTTGTTATTTCTTCCTAATCTGGCACCTTTTACAGTCTGTTAAACTAAACCGGTTATGATTCAGACCTTGATTAGGAGTTGTCTATAACCCTAGTTTAATTTAAAAGGACACGACAGTTCAACATTCATAATGATAATTCTAGTTCTATGATCTTCCCGGGAAAATGAATAGCATCTCAAATTGTAAAACATGTATGATATATAAATTTAGTATCAAATTAATATCTAGATAAAACAATTCATAAACATACAGAACCTCGTCTAGGGGACCAAGTATCATAAAGTAGTCACGCTTTATGCAGGTCCAGCCGGCGCTGCAGCTCTGTATGCTTCTGACTGCTCGATCCTACTTTGCTCGGTAGAGCCTTCGGAGAACGCTCCTCAGACCTAGTAGCAATTGTTTTACCTTACATCCCGGGCTTAAGCAAATTGCCCTAATCTGACTAAGAACACGCACCCTATCTCTCTCTTAGGATCTCCTAACGAAATCCCGGTATTCTATGATACCAAAAACAAACCCTATCTAGTCGTAATCTAAGATTCTGAGACAGACTCTCAGAAAGCAAAGAAAACGAGAAACTCTCGTATACTAAACTACTTGAATGAAACACCTGACATTACTCAATGACTTGTATACTGTAGAAAAATGTATACTTGAAGTCACTGAATGATTCAGATCAAGTGGAAAGGGATGATTTCAACTGTTGGAGGCCTGGGGTATTTATAGCAGCTTTCTGGAGTGAATTTCTCCAAAAATTTCGATGTGGGACAACTTCTGGTGCTCGGGATGCCCGTCCTGGTGCTTTGACTGGGTCGGGACGCCCGTCCCAAATTCAGGACGATCGTCCCGAACTCAGCATTTCCAAAAATTGCATTTTTGCCCCAAAGTTTACTGTTTTCGTGCAATTTGCTCCTGAAACTTCCAAAATCAAAATTTAAGCAATTTTATGTCAATTTGATTCAATTAAGATCAAATACATTCAAATATTGCCCTAATTTATGTCTAAAACATGCTAAAAAGGGTATATGATTTGTGCATATCAAATAACCCCACACTTAGCTTTTTGCTTGTCCTCAAGCAAAGTCTATATGAAATTATTGATAATTCTAAAACATAGGTGCAAACACTCAAAATTTCTAGCAATGTTTTTATGGCAAAATTGATCACTGAGTCAGATGATTCACAAAACAAGCCTGACTCGTTAAGTTGCTATGACAAGGTCTCAAATGTCTTAGTAGATTATCATGGTCAAGCAAAGTTAAAAACTCAATAACTAAATTGAACTCTTCTCTCAGTCACAAGGTCTTCCTGATGTGTAGTGTGTGTACTAGTCCAGACTAGATTGTCAACACAATATACTCTCATCTCGACTCTTACCAGATAATACTTCGACCCATCGCTAGACATACCAACAACAAACAACTTTCTGAGTTCTGAGCCTTGGTGACAAGATTTTTAATTAAGCATTTATTGATTTTTCTTTTATTGATTTTTCAGGGTATTTTGTGTCTGCTTTCACACGTCAACTTTAACTACCCATGTAGCGAGTCCCACTCCGATGACTCCTAGACCTACACGACCTTAGCTCATCAGGCTTTAAGTTCCCCTAAGGAGTGGTGCTCGAGTAGCAAAGGCCGCTTGCAAACTACCCTATTTAATTAACTCTCTTTATTTTTCTTTTCACTTTCAGCTCAGAGTATCATCTAGTCATTTTGATTGCCAATACATCCTCAACTGGTCTAATCTTATCTAGTTAAGTTTTGAAAAGGTATTTGGCTGAGGTCTCTAATCCAAACTAAGTTGTGCTCAATTATCAGGAATTCCCTATTTCTAATCGATAAATTCAAGAAAGTCATCACATTGTCTCCTACTGGTCATAACATTCTACCTACATATCATAGACATCAGCAATGTTTTACCAATCATACTGCATTTTGAAGTCTGAAAGAGTGAAAATTTTTGAAATTTTTTTTGGAAGGGTGTGAAAATACGGGAAAACATGCAAAAATCATGCAAAACAGTGCACTGTGCACTGCTACCCCACACTTAAGTCTGACACTGTCCTCAGTGTTCATGCATATCTAAATTACCCCACACTTATTTGCAAACATGAAGTAATAAAAACAAAACAGAAACTTCTTACCCCACACTTATTTGACTAACTAAGGGTAAGAGAAAGAAAATAAAACAAAGTACGAATGGTAACATAAATAACAAAGCAATGAAGAGAAAACAAAATAAAATGAGAGGAAGATGAGGATTAGAAAAACTCCCTTCTTGTCTCGAGCAGAAGGGTTTTCTCTGAGCTGTCAATTAGCTCTTCACCTTAGCCATGTGCTATTGCTGAGGCGTTCTTGACTCTGTAAGCTCTAGATACTGGAACGGATGATGTCAGCTCCGATCCTTCATTGTCAAGCTCCAGGTAATGGCCTATCCATTTGATGAATGGCTCGAGCCCCACGGACTGCTTCCTCGAATCATTTGTAAAGTTTCTCACAATCATAGCAACGTGTCCAGGAGGAACGTGTCTAGGAATGAGACTTCTTTGGATTGGTGTGCCTACTACCAATGTCAGTGAAGGTATTGCATGCAAGTTTTGAATGTCAGAAAAGATACCTGAAGCTTTGGCGAAGCCGTGGTGGTAGGAGGCTCCAGTGGTGTAGATCTGGGCCCAAGTATTTGAGACTTCCTCGGGGAAGTTTCTCACAGCTGATTGGTATGCAGGGGATGCAAGCTCCTCCATTGCTATGCTCCTGATACAACGCCAAATTCCTCTATATCCCTCGACCGTTCGATACCACTTGGTAGCTCACTTGCTTGCGCTGGTCTAGCTTTAATTGTTGCCTGTTTACTTTTTGAGAAGTGTCGTCTTAATCCTATTATAACACAAGCTTCTTATGATGACACTTCTATAATAGTAAACGAGTCTGACTATTAATAGCATCTCATCTGTTGATTCTGCGGCTAGGGACTTTGTTGTGGTGGTATTTTCTAGAAGTTTTTAGCTCCAGAGTTATTCCTCCACTAAATCCCGGATGATTTCTTTGGTAGGGATTGTATGTGTTTCCCATTGGAGCAGCATTCTGCAGTAACCTACTCCTACCTCTTCTAGGAATGGTCAGTATTTCATTCCCATAGCAATCCCTGCTAAAGTGTGGTACTTGGCAGACTTCACAGATTTGATACATAGGCACATCTGAATCTAGAAAACAGTTTCTCACAGAATCTGCACATGACTTTAACATCATTAGTAGGTAATGCATGTGTTTCAGGCTATTTTTGAAAAGTGTTCCACGACTACTATGATGTAATTGTTTTCACAGGAAGAAAGAGAAAAGGATTCAATCAATACCCCATATATCAAAGGTTGCAACACTCTGTATACGTTGATGGGGTAGACGATATCTGGAAGATGTGTTACCTGTTATTTGGCAAGCATCGCCGGACTGTATCAAGGATATAGAATTCTTGAATATTGTGGACCAATAAGATCCTGCTTTCAACACTTTTCGGACAGTGTTGATAGCAGTCAATTGGTCTCTCGTAGATTTTTCTATGGCAATGCTCCAAAATCTTGTGGTCTTAGTCTTCCGAGACACATCTTCTGATCAATTACTCTGCAATAATTCGAAATAGAAGAACGGATCTCCTTAGTAGTAATATTCCAAATCAACAAAGAATTTCTTCTTTTGCTGATAAGTCATATCATTTGGGATAATTAGCAACTAGATAATTAGTAATATCGGTAAACCACGGAGGTGAATCATTATTCATAGCAAACACTAAAAATAAATTCTCATTTAGAAATTTATCAGATACTACTTTCTCGTCAATAGCCACTAACTCGGGGTTTTCTAATCTAGACCAATGGTTTGCTTTCTAGATTTTCAGCCCTTTTTCTTATCCCGTCTTTCTATATCAAATTCAATAAACTCAATTAATCAATCTTGGTTCAGCATCAGTTTTATTGAACATATATCTGAGAGTAGAGTAATCAGGGTATAATATTTTCTAGACTAGGTATGATATGAATAATGTCTAATCATGCTTTTGTCCTAAACAATTCTTACTGCATAATTACTAACATCAATTCAAAAAGCAATTTCCAATCAAGTGATGTCAGAATGGGTGCAGTAGTAACTAGTTCCTTTAATTTGTTCAACAAAATATCATGCAATTATCAGCAAAAACAAAAGGAACATCCTTTCTCAATAAAACATTCAAAGGTCTGGCTATTAAGGAAAAATCATTTCATAACTCGTCCTAATAAAGCCGGCATGACTCTAAGAAAATTCTAAAATAGAATTTTTTCCCAATAAAAATCTAAGCCAAAATTTTACAACTCAGAAGAAAATATATATTTTTTTTACTCACTTCCATACTTTTGTTTGTCGAAATTAAATAAAAATAAAAAATAAAAAATAAACAAACAGGAAAACTGTAAACACAAAAAATTTATTTCTTTTATCTTCTGGAAAATAATATTTTTCAGAAAACTTTATAGAAGAAAAGAAAAGAAAAGAAAAAAAAATTGAAAGAAAACAAATGTTCAACTATGAAGGAACAAATAATACAAGAGATAGGGAAGAAGAACAACTTACTGTTGAGCAGGAAAAATACATTTTCTTATTCGGGTTTTAAAATTTTAAATTTTTTTTTTTTTATTTTATTTCGAAAGCAGTTAAATTTCCTCAATATGGTTTTAGAATAATTTTCTAAACTTTGATTATCCTAAATGTCTTAATTTCAGACAATGTCTAAAATTAATTAGTTATGATAACCCTATATTTCGGAAATTGATTGTCTAACTAGCATAAAATAAGTTTTAGGTCTAAGGTCTAGGTTACTACGGTTACCTATCATAAGTTTCTAGAATTTTGATCAGGAATCCTAAATTCATTATGATATTTCCCCGACAACGGCGCCAAAAATCTGATGCGTTCCGATTGGTATGCTAAAATATAGGCTTTTATTTACCTATGTCGATTGTGAGTAATTAAGAACTGAGTCTTACTAACTTTCACTTTAGCATTCAATTGTTGTCACTTAATCAATCAGAACCTAAGACAGAGTACCTATCGTGTAGCTAGTTCTTGGAAAGTATCTACGATTTTAATTTATTAATATCGTACTCCCAGGGAACTGGTAACGGCTTAGTAGCAACTATCCCTTAATCCTAACATTCATCTTATTTATCTAATTAGTCAATCGATAATCAATACTTTGAGATTGATTGGTGATCCCAATCACCCATAACAAGCAAATAGCATTCAAGAGTAGACAAGCATTCATCAATTTAAGCTCAATTATTACAATTTGTTTGACATTATCTTCGAACATTTTAGATATATCTTGATCTCTAAGGCAATTATGAAATGTAACCATCTGTTTACCATATCTGAGTTACCTGGTGTATTCACCCCTACCTTGGGATGATCCTTCTCATCTGTCGGATTAAAGTATCCATGAACGGTACCCTATGTCACTTCGATATCATGCAACTTAACCCTAGGATTGGCCTAGCGTACAAACTCGGCTTTATTAGGGTACTATAACAAACATGGTGATCTGTTTTGTTATTTCTTCCTAATCTGGCAGACCTTTTACAGTCTGTTAAACTAAACTGGTTATGATTCAGACCTTGATTAGGAGTTGTCTATAACCCTAGTTTAATTTAAAAGGACAAGACAGTTCAACATTCATAATGATAATTCTAGTTCTATGAACTTCCCGGGAAAATGAATGGCATCTCAAATTGTAAAACATGTATGATATATAAATTTAGTATCAAATTAATATCTAGATAAAACAATTCATAAACATACAGAACCTCGTCTAGGGGACCCAGTATCATAAAGTAGTCACCGCTTTATGCAGGTCCAGCCGGCGCTGCAGCTCCTGTATGCTTCTGACTGCTCGATCCTACTCTGCTCGGCAGAGCCTTCGGAGAACGCTCCTCAGACCTAGTAGCAATTGCTTTACCTTACATCCCGAGCTTAAGCAAATTACCCTAATCTGACTAAGAACACGCACCCTATCTCTCTCTTAGGATCTCCTAACAAAATCTCGGTATTCTATGATACCAAAAACAAACCCTATCTAGTCGTAATCTAAGATTCTGAGATAGACTCTCAGAAAGCAAAGAAAATGAGAAACTCTCGTATACTAAACTACTTGAATGAAACACCTGAGATCACTCAATGCCTTGTATACTGTAGAAAAATGTATACTTGAAGTCACTGAATGATTCAGATCAAGTGGAAAGGGATGATTTCAACTGTTAGAGGACTGGGGTATTTATAGCATCTTTCTGAGTAAATTTCTCCAAAAATTTCGATGTGGGACAACTTCTGGTGCTTGGGACGCCCGTCCCGAGCTTGGGATGGCCGTCCTGGTGCTTTGACTGGGTCGGGACGCCCGTCCCGAACTCAGCATTTCCAAAAATTGCATTTTTGCCCCAAAATTTACTGTTTTCGTGCAATTTGCTCATGAAACTTCCAAAATCAAAATTTAAGCAATTTTATGTCAATTTGATTCAATTAAGATCAAATACATTCAAATATTGCCCTAATTTATGTCTAAAAACATGCTAAAAAGGGTATATGATTTGTGCATATCAAGTTGCTCCTGAGGGGACCTAATAAAGGGTGACTACTTTATGGTGGTGGTCCCCTTGTCCCTCTCTTTATATTTTTGTATTGTGTTTGTCGAAAGATCCATTTGAATATTAAATTATGATATTATGAATATGTGTTTTGCATGTTGAAGCTATTTACATTTTTCTGGAAAGGTCACCAGCTTAATTACCATTATGACTGTATGTCTATTTGCTCTTTTAAATTAGATGAACGGTTATAGACAATTCCTAACCACGGTCTAATCATAACCTGTCTAGTTAACATGCCTTAATTTAGGGCTTTGTGTGAGGACAGAAGCATTAAGGTCTGCCATATTAGATAAAATAACCTATAGATCACCATGTTTGTTTGAGTAGTCTAATGAGGCTGAGTTCGTGTGTTTATGCAGGCGTTAGGGCGAGCGGCATGATCTCCTGAGTGACGCAGGACTTTCATGGATGCCTTTAGCTCGAACCTTGAGTAGGGCCGTCAATGGCGATGGGGCGGTTTATCAGATAACTCAGATGTGGTACACAAGTAGAATCAGTATATAATTGCAATCTAGACCAAGATATATCTAAAATACTCGAAGATAGGTCAATCAACATGTAGAAACAATATAACATATATCAGAACACTTGTCTGTAAAATACTCTTGCATGCCTAATAAACTCGAACCTTGTGTAGATTGGATCACCCTCTCATCAAATATATTGATGAATGATTGCATAACTGGATAATAAAATGAGAGTTAGGGTAAAAGGATAGTTGCTACTAAGCCGTTAACACTTCCCTAGGAGTACGATAATTTCTTAAATTAAAATCGTAGGTACTTTCCAACAGACTAGCTACACGATAGGTACTCTGCCTTAGGTTTTGATTGATTAAGTGACAACATAGATGCTAAATGTGACAATTAGTAATTCTAAGTCCTTAATTATTCATAATTGATATAGGGTAAATAAAACCTTTTTTTAGCATATCGATCTGAACGCATCAGATTTTTTGGCGCCGTTATGGGGGATATATCATAACAAATTTAGGATTCCGATCAAAATTCTAGAGACTTATGATAGGTAGCGGTAGTAATCTATACCTTAGACATAACACTCACTTTATGCTAGTTAGACAATCAGTTTCCTAAAATATAGGGTTTTCATAACTAATTAATTTTAGAAATTATCTAAAATTAAGAAATTTAGAATAATCAAATTTTAGAAAATCATTCTAAAACTTTATCAAGGAAATTTAAATTGCTTTCGAAAAAAAACCCGAAAAATATTTTCTTGTTTTTTTAAAAAAAATTTTCTTCGTATTTTGTTTCACTCTTTTATTTTATTTTTTTCATTATTTGTTTTATTATTTGATTCTAGCCAGACTCTACACTCATAGATGAAGAGAACAAGAGCAGCTACAAACCAAACAAAGAAAATAGAAAATCCCGACGCTCTAGTTCGAAAGAAGAAGAAACCAGAAGGACCATCTAGGCCTGAACCAGAAGCACCGCGGGAGAACAATCCTCCACAACCTATAAACATTGACTCAAGCCTAGACACTAGTGACTTAGTGAACAGATTCTTGAATACCCGTGAACCCAGTCCTACGAAGGAGGAGGACCCTTCTGAAGAGACCTTTCCTCCAAGAGAAGAACCTCAGAAATCTCCAGTTCACACTCCTGCTCAAAAAGTTCCCGAAAATCCACAACCCTTTGACCAAACCCAGAACTCACCAACATCTCCTGAGTATACCCCAACACCTAACGAACAAACACCTTCATCCGGAGGAAGTACTAATGGTTTTCAGTCAGTTTTGTCCGTACAGATAGATACTCTGAGTCACAGGATCTACCAGATGGATCAAACGATCGCAAGCAGATTCTGTCACTCAGACCAGAGCATTCTGAATATCACAGCCAACGTGGACCAACTCAGGGCCACGGTAAATCTCCAAGAAAGTCAAGGTGCACTGATACTACGGGAATTAGCTGAAATACGAGAGGAGCAAGGAAGGCAACAGGATGAGATGAGAGCTATGCGAGTGGAGATGAGAGAGATAAGGAATAAAGGCCGATAGAAAAAGGGAAGATTCTTTTTATTTTTTTCAGCAAATAAATTGTTTGAACAAAAATTTAATAACTGGCCCCTACTTTTTATTTTCAAAATTTAAGTGGGTCTTTTATTCAATTCAGAAATTTTTCTTTAGACATTTTTTTTCAATTCTTTGAGAAAAACAAATGTGTTAAAAATACAATTTATTTTTCATTGATTAAATTGTGTGAATTTAGTCTTTTGTTTTTCTAGAATTTTTGCTGAATAGAAAGTAAGGATATGATTAGGGCAATTATGATTTTTGAAAAGAGAATAGACTGAGAATTTTTGCAAAGGTTTTTAACAACTTTTGTATTACATAGGCTAACCATGATGATTTGTTAAAAATTATAATTGTTTTTGGTGTATAAAGATTTGTAAGAAATTTCAAAAAAAAGAAAAAAAAATTCCGGAAGTGGCACACATCCCAATGCAACCGGGACGGGAGTCCTGACTTCTGGACGGGCGTCCCGAGGGCGTCCCCTCTCTATAAAAACCCAATTTTTCCCATTTTCCTCCAAAACCAAACACCAAAAATCATCTCTCTACAAAAACTCTCTCCAAAATTTTGGCAAACTCTTGAATTTTCAAATTTCAACTTTTCCCTCCAAAAATTTGAACTTTGAATTTCCTTCCAAATTTGAATTTCCCTCCAAAATTCGAATTTCCCGCCAAAAACTCAAAATCCTTTCTTAAACAAAATCCTCCCTTCTGAATTTGAATTTACCTCCAGAATTCAAATTTGAATTTTATTTCCCGCCAAATTTTTGAACTTTCTCAAATTCCTTCAACCAAATGGCTCCAAAATGCGCACGTATCACCTCTTCCATGACTGTCACATCTGTGGCACACCCCTTCATGCTTTTCCCTTCCATTCCGGTGTATCAGGAGAGATGCCACTGGCACATTGGACGTAGCATACTGGTTGGCAGAACACTCACTGGGCAGCAGTTTGGACACTAGGAATCGAGCGGGAGATCCAGCGCATACTCGACATACAACCCTACAGTCAAGTCTTCACCATCACCGAGCCGACCTACCTCGAGCTGGTTTGTGAGTTTTATGCTTCCCTCACATTCCAGCGAGAGCAGATCATATTTCGACTGGGCGGAATGGACCAGTCGATGAGCATGGCCGAGTTCGGCATCGCTTTGGGTATTTGGCAGAGAGAAGAGCTGGACACCCCTGCATACACTACGGCTGTACGAGACTTCACCTCTGTGAACGTCTCCACCGCCTGGGCCCAGATCTGTACGACTGGCGCCCCCTATCAGCATGGCTTCACGAAAGCCACAGGTATCCACTCGGCCCTTCGCTATTTACATACCATCATAGCACATACTCTAGCAGGTTGATATGCATAAATCATATCACATTTTTAGCATGTTTTTAGGCATGATATAGGGTGAAATTGAGGGCAAATCGGTCTTAATTGTTTATTATTAACTCAATTTCACAGTTTTTGTGATTTTAGAAGTGTCAGGTGAAAAGTAGAAGAAAATAGCAAATTTCGGGGCAAAAACGCAAATTTTCAGAAGTTCGGACTTCGGGGAGGGTGTCCCGAATCAGGACGGGCATCCTGACCTGGTCAACAGCCAGGACGGGCGTCCAACTCGGGACGGCAGTCCTGACCTGGTCAACAGTCCAGGACGGGCGTCCCAATCCAGGACGGGCGTCCCGAGCTGCAATTCCAAGTCCCACATCGAATTTTTGATGAAAAATTACTTCAGAAAGCTGCTATAAATACCCCAGGCCTTCCTCAGTTGAAATCATTCCTCTCCACTCAATATGAGTCATTTAGTGACTTAAGTTGTACATTTTTCTCGAGTACATAAGTCACTTAGAGACTCGGGTTCAGCATAAGTTTTCTTCTATTTTTAGTTAGTGTTTTCGTTTTCTTAGTTTCTGAGAATTAGTCTCAGAACTTAGGCTTCGATAGATAGGTTCGTTTCTGGTATTCATAGAATACTCGGGATTTCGTTAGGAGACCCTAAGAGGGCTCTAGGCGTTCGAAGAGTCAGTCCACAGGGTTGGGCTTAAGTTGGGTATTAAGGTAAAGTCCAGCTACTAGGCTGAGGAAGCGTCCTCCGAAGGTTTTGTCGAGCAGAGTCGGGTCGAGCAGTACGACATATACAAGCAGTTGCTCCATCGGCGAGACTAAGTAAAGGGTGATTTCTTTATGGCATCAGTCCCCATGTCCCTCTCTTTATATGTCTGTATTGAGTTTGTCCAAAAATTTATTATGAATATGAGATTATGATTTCTATGAATATTTGTTTTATATGTTGAAGCTTTTATGATTTTCCAGAAATGGCCACCTGCTTAATATTCATTATGTCTGCATGTCTAATGTAGTTTCTTTTAAACTAAAATTAAGGTTATAGACAATTCCTAACCATGGTCTATTCATAACCTGTTTAGTTTAACAGGCATCAATTAGTATTGCTGTCTGCCATATTAGATAAAAAAACCTGCGGAACACCCTGTCTGTTAGAGTAGTCTAAGTAGGCTGAGTAGAGCGTTTATGCCAGCGGTTAGGGGCGAGCGGCATGATCCCCGAAGTGACATAGGGCTTTCATGGATGTCTTTAGCTCGAACCGTGAGTAGGGTCGTTCACCTTGGCGATGGGGCGGTTTATTAGAGACTCAGATGTGGTACACCTTTAGACTCAGAACATAGTTGCAATCCAGGCCAAGACATGTCTAAAATATTCGAAGATAGGTCAATCAACATATAGGAACAGTATAACATAGAATCAGGACATCATCTATAAAACACTTTAGGCTTAAATAGACTTAAACCTAGTGGAGAATGAATCACCCTCTCATCAAAGTTATTGATGACGATTGCATAACTGGATCATAAGATAAGAGTTAGGGTAAAAGGCTAGTTACTACTAAGCCGTTACCACTTCCCTGAGAGTACGATATTTAACTTAATAAAATCGTAGATACTTTCCAACAGACTAGCTACATGATAGGTACTCTGCCTTAGGTTCTGACTGATTAAGTGACACTATAAAGACTAAACGTGACAATTAGTCAATCCCGGTCCTTAATTACTCATAATCAACATAGGGTAATTCAACACCTATTTTAGCATATCAGTCGGGACGCATCAAATTTTTGGCGCCGTTGCCGGGGAAATATCATAATGAACTTAGGATTCCTGATCAAAATTCTAGAGAATTATGATAGGTAACGGTAGTAACCTAGACTTTAGACCTACACTTATCTTATGCTAGTTAGACAATCACTTTCCGAAATATAGGGTTATTATAACTAACTAATTTTAGACATTATCTAAAATTAAGACATTTAGGATAATCAAATTTTAGAAAATTATTTTAAAATTTAAAAACCGAAAAAAAGAATGTATTTTTCTTGCTCAATGGTAAGTTGTTCTTTTTCCTATCTCTTGTACTATTTGTTCTTTTTCTTTCATAGTTGAACATTTGTTTTCTTTCAATTTTTTTTCTTTTCTTTTCTTCTATAAAATTTTTCTGAAAAATATTATTTTCCAGAAGATAAAAGAAATAAATCTTTCGTGTTTACAGTTTTCCTGTTTGTTTGCTTCTATTTAATTTTGAAAAAAAATAAATGAGGAAAGAATATTTTTCTTTTGAGCTGTCAATTTTGGCTTAGGTTTTAATTAGGAAGAAATGTCATTCTATGTCGGTATTGATTGAAGCCTTTTCTTTTTCTTCCTGTGAAAACATTTACATCATAGTAGTCGCAGAACACTTTTCAAAAATAGCCTGAAGCACAGGCATTACCTACTAATGATATTAAAGTCATGTGCAGATTCTACGAGAAGTTGTTTTCCAGATTCAGAGTGCCAATGCCTTAGGAAGAAACGTTCAGTCTGTGTATCAAATCTGTGAAGTCTGCCAAGTACAACACTTTATCAGGGATTGCTATGGGAATGAAATACGAACCATTCCAAAAAGAGGTAGGAGTAGGTTACTGCAGAATGCTACTCCAATGGGAGACGCATACAATCCCAGCTGGAAGAATCATACGGGATTTAGCTGAGGAATAACTCGGAAGCTGGAAACTTTCAGAAGATACCACCACAGTAAAACCCCTACCCGCAGAATCAACAGATGAGATACTGGCAACAATTAAAGCCAGACCAGTGCAAGCAAGTGATCTACCAAGTGATATTTGTTGGAGTTTGGTAAATATCTCGAGGACACTGCGGGGGCGAAACCCCAACGGGCTTAGGCCCAGTGATATGTAGGGTTTAGACCTAGTGATATGAAGATAGGCCCAGTAATGTGTAGATAGGCCCAGTCATATGTAATTAGGGTTTAGACGCCTATATATAGAGATATCATTGTAACAAGAAAAGATGAACCAAGAAATAATAATTGAGAGTTCAGTTTTCAGGACGTAGCCCTAATTGGGGTGAACCTGGGTAAATCGTGAGTTCTATTATTATTATTGTTTTTCGATATTTGTCTATCAAATTCATATTCTACATCGTTAAAATCCTACAAGTGGTATCAGAGCCAGGGTTTTATCAGAGATGTCAGGAGGGTCGCGAATTGAGATAGATAAATTCGATGGAAAGTGGTTCGATCTGTGGAAGATGAAGATGGAGGATCTTCTTTGTGATCGAGATCTATGGCCAGCAATCGAATCGGAAAGGCCTGTTGCTGACGAAACAGGTTTGGCATCCGAAAAGAGGGTTGAAGACTGGGATCGAATCGATCGGAAAGCAAAGGGCTTGATCCGGCTTTGTCTCGCAGACAACATTCTGACGAACGTGATGAGCGAACCAACAGCCAGGGCTTTATGGCGGAAATTGGAGTCGCTATATCAAAGTAAGTCACTCGTCAATAAATTATTCTTAAGAAAAAAGTTGTATAACCTTAGGATGCGTGAGGGTGATTCGTTAACCGCACATTTGTATGAATTTAACACATTGATCGGTCAACTTATATCTATTGGCGTTAAGTTTGAAGATGACGATAAGGCAATAACACTGCTTTGTTCACTGCCGGATTCATGGGATAATCTCATTGTGGTTATTGGTGGTGGGAACCAAGAACTCTCGTATGAAACTGTGTGTGCGGCCTTATTATCAGAGGAGACACGAAGAAGGGGATCAGGGAATTCCAGTAAAGAGGCTCTTGCAGTTAGGGGTAGACCTACAGAGAAATCTCAAAATTGGAAAGGGTCCGGATCTAATCTCGTGGGCGATCGAAGAGTAGAGAACGGAAGGTAAAATGCTGGAAGTGTGAAGAGTGGGGCCATATGAAACGTGACTGTAAAAACAAGGCGGTTCATAAAAGGGAAGAAAATTCATCCTCTGGAAAGGAAGTCGAGACGACAGGAGATATGTATGTGGCCACTGCGTGTATGGCACAGTCAGACAAATACATCTGGTACGTTGACACCGGTGCTTCATTCCACATGACACCTCATAGACACTGGTTTTGTGAATATGAGCAGTATGATGGTGGAGACGTCATGCTAGGAGATGATACTGCAGTTCAGGTTATTGGGCGTGGTCGCGTGAAGCTGAGGATGGAAGATGGCACAATAAAAACTCTTCCGAATGTGATGCACATACCTTCTATGAGTAAAAATCTATTATCAGTTGGCACGATGGCCGACTCAGGGGTTAACTTCAGTTGCAATAAGGATTCGTGCAAGATGACTCGAGGTTCATTTGTAATTGCACGAGGAGTCCGTTATGGGACGCTATATAAATTGCTTGCGGAAATAATTACTCTCAGTGGCAGTTTCGTGTCCGAAGAGGCGAAGGAAGATGAGCATGATACTTCTCTATTGTGGCATCAGAGGATGGGGCACATTGGAGAAAAGGGTTTATCTACCTTGTTTTCAAGCCAAATGGTGGAGGGAGTACCAGAGTGCTCTATGAGTTTCGGGTTTTGTGAACACTGCATTTATGGAAAACATAATCGAGTTAGTTTTCCACAGAATGATGCAAGAACGTCAGAGCTTCTGGGACTAATCCACAGTGATGTTTTTGGACCTACTCCTACACCATCCATAGGAGGATCCAGGTATTATGTATCTTTCATAGATGATCTCTCACGATACAGTTGGATTTATTTTCTTAAAAGTAAATCTGAGGTGTTTGAAAAATTTCAAGAGTTTAAGGCTTTGATTGAAAATCAATTGGGCAGGAAAATTAAAGGAGTTCGCACAGATAACGGAGGTGAATTCTGCTCAAACGAGTTCGAGCAGTTCTGTGTGAAGAATGGTATAGCAAGGCAAAAGACGACCCCTTATACGCCTCAGCAGAATGGAGTGGCTGAAAGACTAAACCGGACACTCATGGAAAAGGCGAGGTGTATGCTGAGTTGGGCAGGGTTAGAACCTGAATTTTGGGCAGAAGCAGTTGCCACAGCTTGTCACCTGAAGAACAGGTCACCAACCACATCAGTGAAGGATCGAACACCATACGAGGTAGTGTTTGGGAAGAAGCCAAACCTGTCATACCTTCGCGTGTTCGGGTGTGATGCATATACTCATGTACCTAAGGAGAAGAGGGGGAAACTTGACAACAAGTCCGAGAAGAACATATTTATTGGATACAAGGAAGGGGTCAAAGGCTATAAATTGTGGAATCCTGAAACAAGATCTATAGTCTACAGCAGGGATGTTATCTTTCGTGAAACTCAGTCTCAGGCTGGTACACAGAAGCGGGATGAGCAAAACAAAGTAGTAGTGCTTGAAGAAGACATGAAAGATGAAGCTGAGGAAGTGTGACACAAAGCACATCAGTTGAGAATCATTCTGATTCTGATTCTGACTTTGATTCTGATCAAGTCAGCTTGGTTGATGAAGTTGATGAAGCTCCTGATACAGGTAATACACCGGTCTTAGGAGATCAACAAGGAACAGACGGCGCCTCTACGCTACGGGTTCAGTGCTTTGAGTACAGGTGAAGACCCTACTTCTGTAAAAGATGCGAGATCAAGGGTTGATGCAAATCAGTGGGAGCTCGCAATGATAGATGAGATACAGTCGCTTGATAAAAATGAGACATGGAACTTGTGCAAATTGCCTAAGGATAGAAAGGCAATTGGATGTAAATGGGTATTCAAGCGAAAATTGAAACCAGATGGAACCGTGGAGAAATACAAGGCGAGATTGGTTGCAAAAGGGTATTCTCAGATCGAGGGAGTAGACTATGATGAGATCTTCTCACCAGTGGCAAAAGTGACCTCTATACGGTTTGTCCTGTCCATAGCAGCGGCTTATGATCTTGAAGTGGAACAGATGGATGTAAAAACAGCATTCCTCCATGGTGATTTGGAGGAGGAGATTTACATGAGGCAACCAGAAGGATTTGAAACAAAAGGGAAGGAGAATCTCGTGTGCAGGTTAAAGAAGTCTTATATGGACTGAAGCAGTCTCCGAGGATGTGGTATCAAAAGTTTGATACGCACATGCTTCAACTTAATTTTGCCCGTTTAAATTCTGATCACTGTGTCTACGTGAAGAGAACAGGTGATGAATTTGTGATTCTTACTCTCTATGTGGATGATATGCTACTAATTGGAAATAGCATGAAGATGGTAAAATGGGTGAAGGATCAGTTGGCCAAGAAGTTTGATATGAAAGACTTGGGGCCTGCAAATTTTATTTTGGGCATGCAAATTAAGAGGGATCGTGAGAAACGGAAACTGTGGCTAGGTCAGGAGAAGTATATCAACGAGATTTTGAAGAAATTTGGTATGGCAGACTGCCAACCTGTTGGTACCCCTATGTCTACAGGGACCAAATTGTCTGAGGAACAGTGTCCAAAGACTGATGAGGAAGCTGAGGTGATGGCTCGAGTACCATACGCTAGTGCAGTTGGTAGTTTGATGTATGCTATGATATGTACACGTCCAGATATAGCTCATGCAGTGGGAGTCCTGAGTAGATATATGTCCAATCCAGGTAAAGAGCATTGGACTGCGATCAAGAGAGTTTTCAGGTATCTTCGTGGAACTTCAAAACTGTCCTTGTGTTTTGAAGGAGCAGAAGTTGGAAAAGTTCTCGATATCATCGGCCATGTAGATGCTGATTGGGGTGCAGATACAGTTCGTAGGAGATCTACTAGCGGATATGTTTTCACACTATTTGGAGGTGCAGTGAGTTGGATGAGTAAGAGACAAAGCGTGGTAGCTCTCTCCTCTACAGAAGCTGAATATATGGCTCTTACTCATGCTGGAAAAGAAGCTATATGGTTACGTCGTTTGTGTATGGAACTTGGTTTTGAGCTAGGAGACATGGAGGTGAGATGCGATAATCAAGGAGCTATTCATTTAGCTAAGAATCCGGCATTTCACTCAAGAACAAAGCATATTGACATTCAGTATCACTTCATTCGAGAGAAGGTGGAAAAGAAACTGATTCAGCTTACAAAGGTTGACACGATGAAGAATAGTGCAGACTTTCTTACTAAGGCTGTCCCAAGTACAAAGTTTGAATGGTGTTCTGCAGCAATTGGGTTGACGACAAATGACAACTGGAAGGCTCTCATTTGCTCAATATATTCACCAAGTGGGAGATTGTTGGAGTTTGGTAAATATCTCGAGGACACTGCGGGGGCGAAACCCCAACGGGCTTAGGCCCAGTGATATGTAATTAGGGTTTAGACCTAGTGATATGAAGATAGGCCCAGTAATGTGTAGATAGGCCCAGTCATATGTAATTAGGGTTTAGACGCCTATATATAGAGATATCATTGTAACAAGAAAAGATGAACCAAGAAATAATAATTGAGAGTTCAGTTTTCAGGACGTAGCCCTAATTGGGGTGAACCTGGGTAAATCGTGAGTTCTATTATTATTATTGTTTTTCGATATTTGTCTATCAAATTCATATTCTACATCGTTAAAATCCTACAATATCGAACGGTCGAAGGATATAGAGGAATTTGGCATTGTATCAGGAGCATAGCAATGGAGGAGCTTGCATCCCCTACATACAATCAGCTGTGAGAAACTTCCCCGAGGAAGTTTCAAATACTTGGGCCCAGATCTACACCACTGGAGCCTCCTACCACCACGGCGCCAAAGCTTCAAGTATCTTTTCTGCCATTCGAAAATTGCATGCAATACCTTTACTGACACTGGCAGGTAGGCACACCAATCCAAAGAAGTCTCATTCCTAGACACGTTCCTTCTGGACACGTTGCTACGATTACAGAAACTTTGCAAATGATTCGAGGAAACAGTCCGTGGGGCTCGAGCCATTCATCAAACGAATAGGCCACCACCTGGAGCTCGACAATGAAGGATCGGAGCTGACGTCATCCGTTCCAGTATCTAGAGCTTACAGAGTCAAGAGCGCCTCAGCAATAGCACATGGCTAAGGTGAAGAGCCAATTGACAGCCCAGAGAAAACCCTTCTGCTCGAGACAAGAAGGGAGTTTTTCTAATCTTAATCTTCCTCTACTTTTATTTTGTGTTCTTTTGATTTTTATCTTCATTTTGTGTTATGTCTTGTTTATTGCTTTATTTTCCTTCTTACCCATAGTCATTCGAATAAGTGTGGGGTAAGAGTCTTTTCTGTTTTGTTTTTGTTTCTTATTTTCAAATAAGTGTGGGGTAATTAGAAATGCAAGAACATTGAGGACAGTGTCAGACTTAAGTGTGGGCTAGCAGTGCACGGTGCACTGTAGTAGTTTGAGAAATTTTTTGCATGATTTTGCTTGTTTTCCCCGTATTTTCACACCCTTCCAAAATTTTTCAAAATTTTTCATTCTTTCAGACTTTAAATGCAGTATGATTGGTAAAACATTGCTTATGTCTATGATATGTAGGTAGAATGTTATGGTTAGTAGGAGACAATGTGATAACTATTTTGAACTTATTGATTAGGAATAGGGAATTCTTGATAACTGAGAACAACTTAGTCTGGATTAGAGACCTCAGCCAAATACCTTTTCAAGACTTAACTAGATAAGATTAGATCAGTCGTGGATGTATTGACAACTAGAATGACTAGATGAGACTCTGAGCTAAAAGTGAAAAGAAAAAAAAGAAAGTTAATTAAATAAGGGTAGTTTGCCAGCGGCCTTTGCTACTCGAGCACCACTCCTTAGGGGAACTTAAAGCCTGATGCCCTAAGGTCGTGTAGGTCTGGGAGTCATCGGAGTGGGACTCGCTACATGGGTAGTTGAAGTTGACGTGTTCAAAGCAGACTCAAAATACCTTGAATCTATAAAAGAAAGAAAATCAATAAACGCTAAATAATTAAAAATCTGATCACCAAAGCTCAGAACTCAGAAAGTTGTCTGTTGTTAGTATGTCTAGCGACAGGTCGAAATGTTATCTAGTAGTAGTTAAGACGAGAGTATATTGTGTTGACTATCTGGTCTAGACTAGTACACACACTACACATCAGGAAGACCTTGTGACTAGAGAAGAGTTCAATCTGGTTGTTAAGTTGTTAACTTCTTGATTATAACAATCTACTAGAGACATTTGAGACCTTGTCATAGCAACCTAACCAGTCAGACCTGTGTTAAGAATTGTCTGAATAATTTTTGGAATAAAAACATGAGTAGGAATTTAAGTGACTACACATATGATTTAGAATCACTAACTTCAGGTAGACTTTGCTTGAGGACAAGCAAAAAGCTAAGTGTGGGGTTATCTGATATGCATAAATCATATCACATTTTTAGCATGTTTTTAGGCATGATTTAGGGTGAAATTGAGGGCAAATCGGTCTTAATTGTTTATTATTAACTCAATTTCACAGTTTTTGTGATTTTGGAAGTGTCAGGTGAAAAGTAGAAGAAAATGGCAAATTTCGGGGCAAAAATGTAATTTTTCAGAAGTTCAGACTTCGGGGAGGGCGTCCCGAATCAGGACGGGCGTCCTGACCTGGTCAACAGGCCAGGACGGGAGTCCAAGACTCGGGACGGCCGTCCTGACCTGGTCAATAGTCCAGGACGGGCGTACCAATCCAGGACGGGCGTACCAATCCAGGACGAGCGTCCCGAGCTGCAATTCCAAGACCCACATCAAATTTTTGATGAAAAATCACTCCAGAAAGTTACTATAAATACCCCAGGCCTTCCTCAGTTGAAATCATTCCTCTCCACTCAATCTGAGTCATTTAGTGACTTAAGTTGTACATTTTTCTCGAGTACATAAGTCACTTAGAGACTCGGGTTCAGCATAAGTTTTCTTCTATTTTTAGTTAGTGTTTTCGTTTTCTCAGTTTCTGAGAATTAGTCTCAGAACTTAGGCTTCAATAGATAGGTTCGTTTCTGGTATTCATAGAATACTCGGGATTTCTTTAGAAGATCCTAAGAGGGCTCTAGGCGTTCGAAGAGTCAGTCCACAGGGCTGGGCTTAAACTGGGTATTAAGGTAAAGTCCAGCTACTAGGCTGAGGATGCGTCCTCCGAAGGTTCTGTCGAGCAGAGTCGGGTCGAGCAGTACGACATATACAAGCAGTTGCTCCATCGGCGAGACTAAGTAAAGGGTGATTTCTTTATGGCATCAGTCCCCCTGTCCCTCTCTTTATATGTCTGTATTGAGTTTGTCCAAAAATTTATTATGAATATGAGATTATGATTTCTATGAATATTTGTTTTATATGTTGAAGCTTTTATGATTTTCCGAAAATGGCCACCTGCTTAATATTCATTATGTCTGCATGTCTAATGTAGTTTCTTTTAAACTAAAATTAGGGTTATAGACAATTCCTAAGAACGGTCTATTCATTACCTGTTTAGTTTAACAGACATCAATTAGTATTGGTGTCTGCCATTTTAGATAAAATAACCTGCGGAACACCCTGTTTGTTAGAGTAGTCTAAGTAGGCTGAGTAGAGGGTTTATGCCGGCGGTTAGGGGCGAGCGGCATGATCCCTGAAGTGACATAGGGCTTTCATGGATGTCTTTAGCTCGAACCGTGAGTAGGGCCGTTTACCTTGGCGATGGGGCGGTTTATTAGAGACTCGGATGTGGTACACCTTTAGACTCAGAACATAGTTGCAATCTAGGCCAAGACATGTCTAAAATATTCGAAGATAGGTCAATCAACATATAGGAATAGTATAACATAGAATCAGGACATCATCTATAAAACACTTTAGGCTTAAATAGACTTAAACCTAGTGGAGAATGAATCACCCTCTCATCAAAGTTATTGATGACGATTGCATAACTGGATCATAAGATAAGAGTTAGGGTAAAAGGCTAGTTACTACTAAGCCGTTACCACTTCCCTAGGAGTACGATATTTAACTTAATAAAATCGTAGATACTTTCCAACAGACTAGCTACATGATAGGTACTCTGCCTTAGGTTCTGACTGATTAAGTGACACTATAAAGACTAAACGTGACAATTAGTCAATCCCGGTCCTTAATTACTCATAATAAACATAGGGTAATTCAACACCTATTTTAGCATATCAGTCGGGACGCATCACAGGTCGACGTACTGCCCCGTGGAATGTCACCCAGATGGAGATATTCCTTCTGGCTAATATGCATAGGGGCACTACTGTGGAGATGGCCCGATTCATTGCTGTCATCATGCGGGGCTTTGCTACAGACACTCAGAAGCAGTGTTTGGGGCTCGGGCCGTTCATCACCCGGATAGCCCACTATCTGGAGTTGAACATCGAGGGCTCGGAGTTGACCCAGATTGCTCCGACCACCATTCCCACGAACTTGACTCTTCTACGAAACATGGGAATGGTCGTACAAGATGCAGCTGGGCGATACTCCATCCACACGGAGCAGCAAGGAGAGTCATCGGTACCAGGACCGGTAGTAGAGCATACACCACCGACCCAGACGTTCGTACCACGCACCGCCTTCGAGCGACATATGTCGCAAGGGTTGGCGAAACTCACTGCCCGACATAGCCGGGATATGGAGAACATTGAGAGGCGGATGACGATGATGGATGACAGAATCAGCAGGACCAGCAGTCTGGTCAAGGAGATCTATCAGTAGACCTCCCAATTTACTGAAGACCCCGAGGTCTATTCTGGCCACCTGATGATGATGAGCCCGTTTCTTAGTTTCTCTTTTCCTTTTTCTTTCTTTCATTTTTCGCTTTATGTGTGATTATGTGATAAGTCTGGGCTATATGAAATATGAATCTTTGTATGCAAAACGTTGATTTGTATGACATAACAACATTGTTTCCTTTATCTATTTTTGTTATTTCTATTCCCCTTTTGTTTTGTTGTTTTATTTTCTTTCTCTTCCCCTTAGTTACTCAAATAAGTGTGGGGTAAGAGTTTTATATGTTATGTTTTCCAACTTTTGTTTTTCAAATAAGTGTGGGGTGATAGGATATGCATGACCACTGAGGACAGTGTAAACCTTAAGTGTGGGGTAGCAATGCACAGTGCACTGTAGTAGTAAAATTTTTGCATGTTTTCACATATTTCTCACTAAAATTGCACCCTTCCAAAAAAATTTCAAAAATTTTCACTCTTTCAGACTTCAAAATGCAGTAGTGATTGGTATAAGAAATGCTTATGTCTATAATATATGTTGAGTAGAGCATTATGATCAGTAGGAAACAAGTTGATAACTTTACTGAAATTCCTCGATTAGAAATAGGGAATTCTTGATAATTGAGCACAACCTAGTCTGGATTAGAAACATCAACCAAATACCTTTTTGAGACTTAACTAAATAATATTAGACCGTTTGAGGATGTATTAGCAATTTAAATAACTAGATGATGCTCTGAGCTGGAAGTGAAAAAGTTAAATACATAGGGTAGTTTGCAAGCGTCCTTTGCTACTCGAGCACCACTCCTTAAGGGAACTTAAGGCATGATGCCCTAAGGTCGTGTAGATTTGGGAGTCATCAGAGTGGGACTCGCTACATGGGTAGTTAAAGTTGATGTGTGAAAGAGAACACAAAAATACCCTAAATAATCAATCTAAAAATATATAGCCCAGTGTGTTCTTTTATTGAAAGTTTTAATTGAAAAGCCTTGACACCAAAGCTCAGAACTCAGAAGGTTGTTTGTTGCTGTTATGTCCAGCGACTGGTTGAAGTATTATCTGGTAAGAGTTAAGAGAAGACTATATTGTGTTGACAATCTAGTCTAGTCTAATACACACTACACATCGGGAAGACCTCGTGAATAAGAGTAGAGTTCAGTCTAGTTATTGAATTGTTAAACCTGCATTATCATGATAATCTACTAAGACATTTGAGACCTTGTCATAGCAACTTAACCAGTCATGCCTATTTTGTAAATTATTTGACTCAGTGATCAATTTTGGCATAAAATATTGCTAGGAATTTTAAGTGACTGCACCTATGATTTAAAATTCAATAATTTCATATAGACTTTGCTTGAGGACAAGCAAAAAGCTAAGTGTGGGGTTATATGATATGCATAAATCATATCACTTTTTTAGCATGTTTTTAGACACAATTTTAGGACAAAATTGGAGTTAAATCGTTCTTAATTGACTGTTATTAACACAATTTCGCAGTTTTTGTGATTTTGGAAGTTTCAGGTGAAATATGCAAGAAAATGACAAATTTTGGGGCAAAAACAAGATTTTCGGAAGTTCGAAAGTCAGGACGGGCGTCCCAAGATCAAGACGGGCATCCCAACCCGGTCAAAGCACCGGGACGGGCATCCTGACCCAGTCAACAGATCGGGATGGGCGTCCTGAACCCATGAACAGTATCCCACATCATTTTCTGAAGAGAAAATCACTCAGCATCCCTGCTATAAATACCCTAGGCCTTCTACAATTGAAATCATCCCTCTCCACTTGATCTGAATCATTCAGTGACTTCGAGTACATAGTTTTCTACTATATACGAGTCATTCAGTGATCTCAAGTGTTTTCGTTCAAGTAGATTTTAGTATACGAGAGTTTCTCGTGTTCTTTATTTTCTGAGAGTCTGTCTCAGGATCATAGAATACGACTAGATAGGGTTCATTTTTAATATTCATAGAATACCCGGGATTTCATTAGGAGATCCTAAGAGAGCACTAAGTGATCGAAGAGTTAGTCAATAGGGCTTTGCTTAAGCCCGAGACTTAAGGTAAAGCAATAGCTGCTAGGCTGAGGAAGCATTCCCCGAAGGTTTTGTCGAGCAGAGTCGAGTCAAGCAGTCCAGGATATACAAGCAGTTGCTCCATCAACGGACCTAATAAAGGGTGAATACTTTATGGTGGTGGTCCCCTTGTCCCTCTCTTTATAGTTTTGTATTGTGTTTGTCCAAAGACCCATTTGAATATTAAATTATAATATTATGAATATGTGTTTTGCATGTTGAAGCTATTTACATTTTTCCGAAAAGGTCACCAGCTTAATTATCATTATGAATGTATGTCTATTTGCTCTTTTAATTTAGATGAACGGTTATAGACAATTCCTAACCACGGTCTAATCATAACCTGTCGAGTTTAACAGGCCTTAATTTAGGGCTTTGTGTGAGGACAGAAGCATTAAGGTGTGCCATATTAGATAAAATAACCTATAGATCACCATGTTTGTTAGAGTAGTCTAATGAGGCTGAGTTCGTGTGTTTATGCCGGCGTTAGGACGAGCGGCATGATCTCTTGAGTGACACAGGACTTTCATGGATGCCTTTAGCTCGAACCGTGAGTAGGGTCGTCAATGGCGATGGGGCGGTTTATTAGATAACTCAGATGTGGTACACAAGTAGAATCAGTATATAATTGCAATCTAGACCAAGATATATCTAAAATACTTGAAGATAGGTCAATCAACATGTAGAAACAATATAACATATATCAGAACACTTGTCTGTAAAATACTCTTGCATGCTTAATAAACTCGAACCTTGTGTAGAATGGATCACCCTCTCATCAAACATATTGATGAATGATTGCATAACTGGATAATAAAATGAGAGTTACGGTAAAAGAATAGTTGCTACTAAGCCGTTACCACTTCCCTGGGAGTATGATAATTTCTTAAATTAAAATCGTAGGTACTTTCCAACATACCTACACGATAGGTACTCTGCCTTAGGTTCTGATTGATTAAGTGACAACATAGATGCTAAATGTGACAATTAGTAATTCTAAGTCCTTAATTATTCATAATCAATATAGGGTAAATAAAACCTATTTTTAGCATATCGATCGGAACGCATCAAAAGGTAATTGGGTAGATTACCTAACCTTAGTGGAGTTTTCATACAAAAATGGTTATCAGTCTAGTATTGGTATGACTCCTTTTGAAGCTTTGTATGGGAGAAGATGTCACTCCCCCACTTATTGGGATGAAGTTAGGGAAAAGAGCATAACTGGTCCGGAATTAGTGCAAATAGCTAAGGAAAAGGTGACATTGATAAGATAACATTTGAAGACAGCTCAAGATCAATAAAGAAGTTGGGGAAATACAAAAAAGAGAAAAGGTATATTTAAGAGTCTCACCAACAAAAGGTGTTATGAGATTTGGCATGAGTGGAAAATTAAGTCCAAGGTTTGTGGGATCTTTTGAAATATTAGAGAGAGTTGGACAACTAGCATATCAACTCCACCTGCTTTATCCGGGATACACAATGCCTTCCATGTGTCACAATTGAGGTGTTATGTTCCAGATGAAAGTCATGTGTTAGAAGTGGAACCTTTACATGTTCAAGAGAACTTAAATTATGAAGAAGTTCCAATGAAAATCGTTGATCGTAAAGAACAAGTATTGAGAAGAAGAACTATACCGTATGTTAAAGTGCAATGGACCAATCACACCCAAGGGAAGCTACATGGGAATTGGAGCAAGATATGCGCACTAAATATCCATATTTGTTTGAGGAACAAGGTATTAGTTTCTAGGACGAAACATTTTCTATGAGGAGTAGAATGTAATACCCTAATTTTATTTTTGGGGCTTTATTTATTATTTAAATAGTGTGAGGACTTAATAGTAAATAGTTATAAGTTAGATATAAGCCTAATTATAAATATAGGCATAAGCATGATTATTAGGTTTGATTATTAAGTTTTTACTAGGGTTCTCTTTTATCTCTTTCAAAACACGATAGCCGTCAGAGGCTGGGGTTTTCGAATACTGAGAAGTTGACGAAAGAGGTAAGTAGTTTTTAGTGTTTTTAATTATTAGGATCGTAAGACTAAGATAATAGTTATGAATTTAGTTTTAACATTCTTATTATGGATTTTGATAGAGTCCGAAAGAAATTTAAGAGCGGAATATTTGAGTTAATCGAAAGTATCGGAGAATACGCCAAGCACTCAATCGAGGTAGGTGGACTATCCCTCTCTGTTATTTTTATCTATAGTATGGATAAACTTTTTAAGTATTGAATTTGGAGATTATGATATGTGAAAGACTAATTGTTATCTTCTCAATAGAATTTTGAAAGTTTAACTGCCTGCAATTAATCTGACTCCAAAAATTTTAAGCACATATTGTTGCTGTTATTCAACCATTCCGACGACGGCACAGTCCAAAACTTGCCATAATTATATTTTCTTATTTTCTTATTATATATATATATATATATTGGACACTGCCCTAAATTTCGAAATTGAGGTGATTATATTTCCTTTTTCAAATTTGATTATGTTTCCTTTTTCAAAATAGATTATGTTTCCTTTTTCAAATTTGATTATGTTTCCTTTTTCAAATTTGATTATCTTTCCTTTTTCAAATTTGATTATGTTTCCTTTCTTAAATTTGATTACGTTTCCTTTTTCAAATTTGATTATGTTTCCTTTTTCAAAATTGATTATATTTCCTTTTTTTTTCAAATTAGATTATGTTTCATTTTCCTATTTTGATTACGTTTCCTTTTTCTAATTTGATTACACATTATTATCTTTTTAAAATAAAGAATACTTTCTTTTTTCGTTTTCAACATTCTTAAATATTTTAGAATGTTAAGTATTTACATTAAAGTTTTATAAAAGTAAATTATATGTAATGTTTTTATATTTGATTTTATTGGGGATTAACTTGATGGATAGCAATGGAAGGAACATGTTCCACCATTTACAAGATTTTCCATTGGCATGGATAAAAAGCCACAAGATATAAGATACAAGTAAGGCCCTTTCCTAACGGGTATAAAGTTAGGAACTGATATCAGTTAAGACCCATTCGTGAAACATTCATATTATTTTCCCAATAGTCAAAGAAAAGACAAGAAAGTAAAAGAAAAGAAAAATGAAAGATATTGATTGAATAATTCTACTACATTGTTTGCTCAAGGTTTTTTATTACCATTTAATTCGTGTTTTATCTTTTGTGCTTTAAAGATAAATGTACGCTAAATTATTATTTTATATTATTATTATTATTATTATAAAAATATTTATATCATTTTTCTTTTAATTGAAAATAATTATTTTAAAAGGAGGGGAGATGTTCTGCCTACTGAGTATTTTATACTCACCCCCTATGTTTTCCCACTTTACAGATGGCAGGCAAGATACAGGTTAGAGGATGATTACTGGACAGATGATTATGAATAAGAGTTTGGAGTTAAGACTTTAGCTGTTTATGTTTAGAATAAACTTCTTGTTGTCTTTGTTTGGAAACTTGAATTTTTGAGGTGAAGTTTTATTGTTGAAGAAAGCTAGAAATTGTGGATGATATTTTATAGATTATTTCAAGTTAAAATTTTTACAATTGAAAGTAAGTGGCTTTACATTCTTTGGAGAAATCTAGGGAGTGTAGCCATGTCATATCCTTGAATTTGGGAATTTAGTTCACGAACTAGGCCCAGATTCGGGGCGTGACAGCCGTCACCATCAGAAACCCTAAGGGCACTTCGGCGACACGCAACATCTCCTCTGAGGGGCCACTATCCAGCGAAGTACATCACAAGGCATTGCTATACTTCGCTGAGGGGCCACTAAAAGGAAAATAATGCCCACCAAGGGCAGAAGCGTAATTTACATAGCAGAATGAACCGCATAACACCCGATACTCCGCACTTTGACTAAAAGTCAAAGTTACAGGCATAAAAAGTGGAACACAACTCTCATCCCAATCGTGGATTCCCACTCTCCCACTACCGAAGACCGTTTCCCACAACGGCAACATCAAAAAAGCCCATGAACGGGATAGACACGATCCCATCATCTCTTCCATTTTCTTCCCCTAAAAAAGATGCCAATAAAAGGAAGGGAAGGAGAACCAAACTGACTTGATCGTCGGAGAGTTCACGGGGATCCACGTCCCCACCGAACTTCCTCTATTTTGCAGGTTACATATACTTCAGGATTCTCAGGGATTTCTGGAGTCACATTTACTTTTTTACCCTCAAAACATCCTAACTAATTTTTGACGAATCAATATATATATATATATATATATATAATACAAAACATTACTCCACCAATTAGCCTACAATAATAATAATAATAATAATAATAATAATAATATAAAGTATATAAATACTTACTCAAAATTCAAATATCGTGTTCAAAAATAGTAACATGAGGCAGTTGTTTGGATCATTTTCTCTATAAATAACCAATATTCCCCATATACCTCTTTCATATCCTATTTTCAAAATATAAATACGTACATAGGGTGAATTCTTCGTATGTAATTACACAAAATTATTAAAAAAAAAGTAAAGTGGATAAGAGAACGTACTTCCCATAGGGCCGGGAAAATATACAACTACGTCGCCATTATTTTGTTCTACCGCTCGATAACTCGTTAACCTATATTAAGATAAAAATCAATAAAGAAAATAAAATATTAAAGAAAGAAAATAAAATTTTTACTAACAATTATGTTATATCAATACATCTTCTGTCAATATTGTCCTTTGATTCATCCATTCTTCTTAAATATTATAATCTAAGTGTCATATATATATATATTTCAATTAATATTTTTATAATTAAAAGATATGTTCTCTAATATTTTCTCTTTTTATTATTATATATTTTCATATCTAGACCAAGGCAAAAGGAACACAAAAGAAGATTTATCAGGGTTTGAAATGGCTTGGCCTTTTCCGCTTCTAAGCTGTTTTGTATAGCTTTTGTACATTTTTGTGATATATATTATATACATAATCCCTTCTTCTAGAAAAATAAGCAAAAAAAAAAGTTTAAAAACATTAAATAATTACAAAAATATCATTTAAGTTTTAATTATACTACTATCAAATTTAAAAGCCAAAAAATTATTAAATATTTAAAATATTTATCAAAATTACACTTCCTGTCATAAAAAATTATAATTATTACACATAATATATATATATATATATATATATATATATATATATTATTATTTGTCAAAAATTAGTTGAGATATTTTGGTGATTAAGAAAGTAAATTTACGCTGATTGATCTCCGAAAATCTCGAAGTATCAGTCACCTGCAAAACAGAGAAAGTTTAATGGAGAGGTGGATTTCCCGTGAACTCTCGAACGATCAAGTCAATTTAGAGTGTAAAGAGTAATTTAGGATATTTGGAATTGACTGTCCTTACCTTCTCCCTCTCCCCTCCTTTATAGTCTTCTCTTTAGGAGGGAAAATAATGGGATTATGCCCACATCCTTTGTAACAGACAGAAGATCTTTGTTATTTTTCCATAGAAAACAGGCTTAGATCGTGGAGAAATTAAGAGGAGAAAATCCACCATTGAAGTAGTGGGATCATATAAAGTCCGCCTTTTACCTAATTATTGACTTCATACCAATAATCGTGGTTTCACCGAATTGTGAAGTACTGGACCGTTAGTTTTCATGAACAAATGACGTTTTTGCCCTTAACAAGTGTTATTTGTTATTCAATATATATACACAATTTATTTGAATAAAAACTCCAAAAATATTGTATAAGAAAGTTACGGAATTCTTCTCCAACGTGACATTTAAACTTTAATAATAGAAACATATAGATAATGCATCGTAAACACATAATAATATATCTTATATATATAAACCTATAATGGCATTAATTTGTAATTTTATTAAACTTTTTATATTTTATAGTCTTTTTTTTCTTTTCTTTTTAATCTTTCAAATTGACATAGTGTTATTTTTTATTTTTTTTTCAATCTTTTTAAATTTATTTACCTTTTATAATTTTAAAATATATTATACTTCCCATTTTATCAATTTATATTATCCAGTATATATAAAGTTTTGAATTTTTAATCATAATTTTAAATAGTTTTCATGATTTTTTTCTTTTTTTAAGAGATGTTTTTTCTAAAATTTTATATTAAACATTTATGTTAATAAATTATAATTATAATTTTTCTTTTATTTTAAACTTTATTCTTTATCTCAATTTTATTTTTTACTATTTTAACTTTTTGCGTCATCTTTATATTTTAATTTATATTCTTTCATTAAATATAATAATTTGTCGAACAGAAAATTTTTAAAACTTTTTTTTATCCTTTTATATATATAAATTATTTATTTTGACCTAACGTTAAAATATTTTAAAAAATAAATATAATTTAATTATTTTAAAAAAATATAGAACTTATGACTTTTCAGTTACAATTTAATTTAATTAATTTATAAATTAATTTTTTTTACAATTTAAATTATAATTTTAAATTTAAATTTTGATATACTAATAATAGTAACAAAAATAATATAATGTATATAATGTATATATTATATGCTTACAACTTTACAAATATATTTATATTAAATTTATAGTTAGAAAAATAAAAATTATATAAAGATTCAAATATTTAAATAAACCTTATAATCTTTTACACCTCAAAAATTTTTTTTTACTTATAGTGTAATTGAGGTTTCAAAACATTCCACAGCATGCACCTCTCTTAAGTCAAACTATTAAGTCTTTAATTTTATGGTTAGTCAACATTTTTCACTATTTAGCACTAGTCGACTCAGGGGCATTTTTGTTCAATTCTTCTTAAATTTTTTTCTCTCTCCTTCTTCTTTCTCTTTTCTCTCTCTTCCCTCTTTCTCTCTCTCTTTTTCTTCTTCCTTTCTCTCTCTTCCTTCTTTCTCTCTTCCTTCTTCCTCCTCATTTCTCTCCCACAGTCATGACCACCATTTTCGCTTTAATCTCCTGATAAATCTCGTTGCTGTTGTAATTTCCTCCTCCTCATTTCTCTCCCACAGTCATGACCACCATTTTCGCTTTAATCTCCTGATAAATCTCGTTGCGTTGTAATTTCCTCATCTACAACTACCTCCTTATTTCTTGACAAAAACACGACTTATAGTGTCATTGAGGTTTCAAAACCTCCTACTACATGCACCTATCTTAAGTCAAGAACATAAAATTATATATTTATTATTTTATTTTATGTATATATATTTATTATATGTAGAAATATTGTTAAAAAAAAGTATAATCAATAGTAATACTTTTATTTTTTTTAGACCAAAAGCAAAGATTGTTCCTGTATTAAATAACCAATCCAGATGACCCCGAAAATATACAACTGTAAGGGAGAAAACTTATGATAACACGATGGCCTAACACACAAGTGTTGCAGCATGCAAATTGCATGTCCCCAAGCTGCTGTAGGGAGATTTGTTTTCATCAATAATGGTCTAGCAATTAATTACAGCCTTTTAATAAATGATTCAGCTAGACCATTCTGTGTGTGAACATGAACTATAGGATGTTCAACAATTATTCCAATCGACATGCAATAAGAATCAAATGCATGCAAAGAAAATTCACCAGTATTATCTAGACGGATCCGCTTAATAGGATAA
This sequence comes from Asclepias syriaca, assembly GCA_027405835.1. Classification (NCBI taxonomy): domain Eukaryota; kingdom Viridiplantae; phylum Streptophyta; class Magnoliopsida; order Gentianales; family Apocynaceae; genus Asclepias; species Asclepias syriaca. The sequence goes on along the minus strand of CM049930.1, from coordinate 4,494,320 downwards.
TCAGGAACTTGCGCATTTAAGCGAATTATTTGGGCAAGTAATCTTGCAAACACCAGGTTGCGAGTTGATAATAAACAAACATGCGACCATCGGATCGATGCATCAATCAAGACCATGAAATATTGAAATTGCCCACATGGTGGACTACTTGGTCCACATATATCTTCATGAATCTGTTCTAGAAATGTAGGACCTTCAGCTCCTACTTTCAATGGTGATGGTCTTATAATTAATTTTCATTCGAAACATGAAGCACATGAATGTTTATCGGATGTCAAAATCTTTTGATTTTTCAAAGGATGATCGTGCGTTGTTTTGATAAGTTTTCACATCATAATTGATCCCGGATGACCCAAACGGTCATGCAAACTTTAAAAGTAATGGGATTAGTAAACTTCTGGTTTACTAAATGATGCGCCTCAATAACATTTATTTTCGCATAATATAGGCTAGAGGATAGAGATGATAGTTTTTCCAACAAAAACTTATTACCGAAGGTCACTTTTGTGATACCCAAATATTCATGATCATTATCCTCCATAGTCTCAACATAATATCCATTACGTCGGATATCTTTAAAACTCAATAAATTTTTTGAGACTTTGAGGAATATAATACTTTATCAATAGCAATCATAGTTCCTCATGGTAATATTATATTAGCTCTTCCGGAGCCTTCAATAAATTTTGGACTACCATTTATTGTGGTAACACTTGTTTCTCCCACATTCAAATGAGAAAAATATTTCTCATATTTCATTATGGTGTGTGTAGTTCCACTGCAATAAGACAGACACTTCCGATATTGTTATTCAAACAAAAAAATTGAACAACAACCATCTATTTATTAACAAAATATTTACAAACATAAAAATTAAACATATTATATCACACAAAAAGTAATATAAACATATAACACATAATATTAATATTTTAATTATTTTGGACACTTCCATCTCCAATCAAGTGGTCAATTCTTCCTTCTGGATGTTCGAAAAAATCAGCAACATCCAGGTGAGCCACATCAATATCAATGTTTTCAAGATCATTATCATTTATTTCATGAGACATATTTTGAGAAATAAAATTTTTCTCAGCATCTTTGCCTTCCTTTTCAATAGATGCTTGATATAAGTCAACAAGATATTTTTCGTACGACAGGCACGAGACTAGTGACCTTTCATGCCACAACGATAACATTTGTCTTCATAATTTTTGGAACAATATTTCCTTTCTCATTATGTTTTGTCCACTTCAGGTGGACATTAACATTTTTTGCACCTAAATTATTATCTCGATTTCAAGGGCCAAGTTTATCACGGCGTCCATGATCATATTTTCGACCATGACCACGGTAACGACCACGACTACAACCATGATCTCTTCTGTGATCATGGTTTCTAACAGCATTCAATTCTGGAAATGGAGTAGAGCTAGTAGGTCGAGTCTCGTGATTTTTCATCAGTAATTCATTAATTTGTTCCGCAACAAGAAGACAAAAAATTAATTCAGAGTATTTCTTAAAACCTTTCTCACGATATTGTTGTTGCAGGACAATATTCGTGGCATGAAAAGTGGAGTATGTTTTCTCTAACATATCATCATCCGTTATATCAACTCCACATAGTTTCAACTGCGAAACTATTTTAAAATTTCATAAAGAAGAGATCATGACCACGGTAATGACCACCAGGAATGGAGTGAGTTTCGTAGAGAATAGCCCAATAAGTCTGTTGGGGTACATGGTAAAATTTCGAAGATAGTAAGACGAAGAACGCTCCGCCATGACAATCGGGTCTATCCTGGTCACGGAAGAAGTAGGGGCTGAAAAAGCCATCAGGGAACAACCCCAGCACAAAGAGCCAAAAATGTCTGAGTTAGAGGAGTACGAGAAGGTCATAATCCACCATGACTACCCTGACCAGAAAGTCCAAATTGGAAAGGAGCTCCCACCTCCACTGAAAGAAGACATCATTAGGTTCCTTTCCAACCACCTCAAGAACTTTGCCTGGTGCGCACAGGATATGTTAGGGATCAACCCGTTGATCACGGAACACAATCTCAACATTGACCCGACATATAAACCCGTGAAAAAAAACAAAGCCAATTCAGCGAGGACAAGCTCAAACGCATGCAGAGCGAGGTGAACAAACTTCTAAATTCAGGATTCATTCGCGAATTTAAGTACCCTTCCTGGATGGCTAACGTTGTCATGGTGAGAAAGCCAAATTGGAAATGGAGGATGTGCATAGACTACACCAATCTCAACAAAGTGTGCCCTAAGGATTGTTACCCGCTCCCCCAGATAGATTCTCTTGTCGATTCAACCTCCGACTACTAATTCCTCAGCTTCATGGATGCATTCTCGGGATATCATCATATCAGGATGAAACAGCAGGACCATATCCACACTTCTTTTAAGGCCGCAGGCGCCACCTACTGCTATAACATGATGCCTTTCGACCTAAAAATGCAGAAGCTACATATCAAAGAATGATGAACAAAATCTTGAAGAGGCAAATAGGTAGGAACGTGGAGACCTACGTGGATGACATGATCGTCAAAACAAAGAAGGGGCAGTCTCACTTAGATGACCTGAAGGAGACTTTCACCACCTTAACCGAATATAAACTGAAGCTCAACCCCACAAAATGTACCTTCAGCATAAAGTTTGGGAAATTCATGGGCTTCATGACCTCTGAACGAGGTATCGAGGCAAATCCCCACAGAATTGAGGCGGTGTTAGGACTAGTCAAACCACGCTGCATCAAGGATATCCAGAGGCTGAACGGGTACATAGCAGCCTTGGGAAGGTTCCTCTCCAAATCCACCGAAAGATGCATGCCTTTCTTCAAAGCACTCAAGCTATTCGGAAAGACTTTCCAATGGGAAGAGAGTTGCACTCAAGCCTGGAATGACCTAAAGGAATACCTGACAAAACTCCCGCTGTTGTGCGCCTCCAAAGCAGGAGAAACTTGATATGCATAAATCATATCACATTTTTAGCATGTTTTTAGGCACATAATAGGGCAAAATTGGGAACAAATCATTCTTAATTGATTGATATTAACACAATTTTGCAATTTTTGTGATTTTGGAAGTTTCAGGCAAAATGTGCAAGAAAACATCAAATATCGGGGCAAAAATGTGATTTTCGGAAGTTTCCAGCTCAAGACGGTCCCACAGTCAGGACGGGCGTCCCGACCTAGTCAAACAACCGGGACGGGCATCCCTGAGGACGGGCATTTTGACCCGGTCAACAGACTCGGGACGGGCTTCCCAAGCACCTGCACAAAATCCCACATCATTTTCTAAAGAGAAAATCACTCAACTTCCCTACTATAAATACCCCAGGCCTTCCTCAGTTACAATCATCCCACTTCACTCGATCTGAGTCATCTAGTGACTTCAAGTATACAGTTTTCTACAGTATACAAGTCACTTATTGATTTCAGGTGTTCACATAAGTAGTTTAGGTATTAGAGAGTGTCTCGTTTTCTTTACTTTCTGAGGGTTTGCCTCAGAATCTTAGATTACAACTAGATAGGGTTCGTCTTTGGTATTCATAGAATACCCGGGATTTCGTTAGGAGATCCTAAGAGGGCATTAGGTGAGCGAAGAGCTAGTCAACAGGGCTTTGCTTATGCCCAGGACATAAGGTAAAGCAATTACTGCTAGGCTAAGGAGGCGTTCTCCGAAGGTTCTGTCGAGAAGAGTCGGGTCAAGCAGTCCAGGATAGACAAGTAATCACTCCGTCGACGGACCTGATAAAGGGTGAATACTTTATGGTGGTGGTCCCCTAGATCCTCTCTGTATATTTTTGCACTGTGTTTGTCCAAATACTTATTTGAATGCTGAATTATGATGTTATGTATATATGTTTTGCATGCTGAAGTTCTTTACATTTTTCCGGAAAGGTCACCATCTTAATTTATCATTATGACTACATATCTATTTGCTCTTTTAAATTAGATGAATGGTTATAGACAATTCCTAACCACAGTCTAAACATAACCTGTCTAATTTATCAGGCCTTAATTTAGGGCTTCGTGTGAGGACGGAAGCATTAGGGTCTGTCATACTAGATAAAATAACCTATAGATCACCATGTTTGTTAGAGTAGTCTAAGTAGGTTGGGTTCACGTTTTTATGCTGGCGTTAGGGCGATTGGTATGATTTCCTGAGTGACACAGGCTTTCATGGATGCATTTAGCTCGAACCGTGAGTAGGGCCGTCAATTGCGATGGGGCGGTTTATTAGATAACCCAGATGTGGTACACAGGTAGATACATTACATAATTGCAATCCAGACCAAGATATATCTATAACATTCAAAGATAGGTCAGTCAACATGTAGAAACAATAGAACATACATCAGGATACATGTTCATAAAACACTCTTGCATGCTAAATGAACTTAAGTCTTGTGTAGTATGGATCACCCACTCATCAAAGATATTGATGAATGATTGAATAACTAAGAAATAAAATGAACGTTAGTTGCTACTAAGTCGTTACCACTTCCTGGGAGTATGATAAATTCTTAAATTAAAATCGTAGGTACTTTCCAATAGACTAGCTACACGATAGGTACTTTGTCTTAGGTTCTGATTGATTAAGTGACAACATAGATGCTAAAAGTGACAATTAGTAAGTCTCCGTCCTTAATTATTCATAATCAATATAGGGTAATAAAAAACTTATTTTTAGCATACCAATCGGAACACATCAGATTTTTTGCGCCGTTGCCGGGGACATATCATAAAATTATAGGATTCTTGATCAAAATTCTAGAGGCTTATGATAGGTAGCGGTAGTAATTTATACCTTAGATAAAACATTCATTTTACTCTAGTTAGACAATCATTTTCCTGAAATATAAGGTTATCATAACTAATTAATTTTAGAAATTATCTAAAATTAAGACATTTAGGATAATCAAATTTTAGAAAATAATTCTAAAACCTTAATTTACGTTGCTTTTGAAAAAAAAAAATTTAATTTAAAATTTTAAAATTTAAATTAAATCTTTTCTTTTCTTTTCTTCTATAAATTTTATTTTCTGAAAAAATATTATTTTTCAGAAAATAAAAGAAATAAATTTTTCGTGTTTATAGTTTTCCTGTTTGTTTGTCATTTTTTAATTTCGTAAAAAATGGAAATGAGGAACGGATATTTTTCTTCTGAATTGTCAAATTTTGGCTTAGGTTTTAATTTGGAAAGAATGCCATGTTAGGATTTTTCTTAGGTCATGCTGGCTTTATTCGACAAGCTATGAAATAAATTTTTCTTTAGCCAGACCTTTGAATATTCTATTGAGAAAGGATGTTCCTTTTGTTTTTTCTGATAACTGCATGATATCTTTTTAAACAAACTAAAGGAACTATTTATTACTGCACACATTCTGACATCACTTGATTGGAGATTGCTTCTTGAATTGATATGTGATGTTAGTAATTATGCAGTAAGAATTGTTTAGGACAAAGGCATGATTAGACATTTCATGTTATATACTATGCAAGTAAAACCTTTATTGATGTCCAGTAGAACTATACCACTACTGAAAAAGGAATTACTAGCTGTAGTATATGCATGTGGTACATTCATACCTAGTTTAAACAATGGTATATACTGATCACTCTGCTCTGAGATATCTATTCAATAAAACTAATGTTGAACCAAGATTGATTGGTTGAGTTCTATTGTTACAAGAATTGGATATAGAAAGAAGGGATAAGACAAAGGGTTGAAAATCTAGAAAGCAAACCATTTGTCTAGATTAGAAAACCCCGAGTTAGAGGCTATTATTGAGGCAGCAATATTGATAAATTTTTGGATGAGAACTTATTTGCATTGTTTTGCTATGTATAATAATTCTCATCTGTCGTTTATCGATGTTACAAACTACCTAGTCACTGAAATGTTCCCAAGTGATATGACTTATCAGCAGAAGAAGAAATTCTTTGCTGATTTATAATATTACTACTGGGAAGATTCCTTTTCTATTTCGAATTATTGCAGAGTAATTGATAAGAAGATGTGTCTCAAAAGACGAAGGCCACAAGATTATGGAGCATTGCCATAAAGAATCTACGGGAGACCAATTGACTACTATCAACACCGCCAGAAAAGTGCTGGAAGCAGGCTTCTACTGGCCTACAATATTCAGAGACGCCGCAACATATGCAGGGTCCTGCGATGCCTGTCAGAAAATAGGAAACATGTCTTCTCGAGACGGTCTACCCCAACAGGTAATTCAAAGTGTAGAAATATTTGACATATGGGGTATAGACTTCATGGGTCCATTTCCTTCTTCCTATGGTAACAAGTACATCATAGTAGCCGTAGAATACTTTTCGAGGTGGCCTGAGGCACAGGCACTACCTACTAACGATGCTCGAGTCGTATGCAGATTTCTTAGACAAATATTCTCTAGATTTGGATGCCCAAAAGCTCTCATCAGTGACCGGGGTACACATTTTTTCAACTCTCAATTGCAGAAAGTACTTCAGCAATACGGAGTTCAACATCGCCTTTCCACAGTATATCACCCTCAAACCAATGGACGGGTTGAGGTAACCAATAGAGGAATAAAAAGGATATTAGAAAAGACTATAGGTGTTAACCGTAAGGACTGGGCCATAAAACTTGATGATGCCTTATGGGCCTTTCGTACGACATATAGAACTTCTACAGGATTTTCACCTTATAGACTGGTCTATGGAAAAGCATGTCATCTACCTGTTGAAATTGAACATAGAGCCTACTAGGCAGTACAAAAATGTAATCTAGACAATACTATGACTAAGGAAAATTGGATTTTACAACTCAACGAATTGGATGAATGGAGGCTCAAAGCCTATGAAAATTCACACCAATTCAAGATGACAAGTAAACTCCGACATGACAGGCGACTTAGATCCCATAAGAATTTTGAACCAGGAGATAAAGTACTATTATACAACTCTCATTTGAAACTATTTCCAGGAAAGTTGCGAAGCTATTGGTCAGGCCCGTTCACCATCAAAGAAGTATCGCCCTATGGAGCATGCGTCATTATGGATTCTGACGGTACTACTCAAAAAGTGAAAGGGCAGCACTTGAAATTCTATAAGGAACCACTCTACTTGTCTGAGCAGACCGTTGAATTCTCAGAATAAGGGAGTATTATTTTCATTCTATTTATTTTCTTTTATTTGATTTTTGTTTATTCTACTACTTTCGTTTTTTTTTTCTTGCTTCTTTTCTTCTCTTTATCTTATTTTATCAAATAAGTGTGGGGTAGTAGAATATGCATGCACACTGAGGACAATGTAAATCTTAAGTATGGGGTAGCAGTGCACAGTGCACTGTAGTAGTAAAAATTTGCATGTTTTCCCATACTTTTTCTTAAAAATTGCACCCTTCCAAAAAAAATTTCAAAATTTTTCACTCTTTCAGACTTCAAAATGAGGATTGATTGGTTAAGAAATGCTAATGTCTGTGATATATGTTGAGTAGAGTATTATGATCAGTAGGACACAAGTTGATAACTCTACTGAATTCATCACTTAGAAGTAGGGAATTCCTGATATTATTGAGCACAACCTAGTTTGGATTAGAAACATTAACCAAATACCTTTTCAATACTTAAACTAAATAATATTAGACCGGTTGAGAATGTGTCAGCAATTTGAATGACTAGATGATACTTTGAGCCAAAAGTTCAATAACATCCCGAGGTTACCATCTCTTGAACAAACTCCGGTCCTAGCTGTATGGCCCTTCGACGGGTGTGAATATTTGATCGTGGCAGTTGATTATTTCTCAAAATAGATCGAAGCCAAACCACTCCCCAATCCCACAGAGGAAGATACACTGAACTTTCTCTATGACTTTGTTCTGTGCAGATACGGGGTACCCCGAGCCATTGTAACTGACCATGGAACTCAATTCTCCAGCAAATTCTTCGAAGAATGCTCGCGTCTCAAAATCAAACATCAGAAGTCATCCGTAGTGCATCCCCAGGGAAATGGACAGGCAGAAGCAGCAAACAAGATCGTGCTCAGCACCCTGCGGAAAAACTTAGAGGGCAAATCTAATAAATGGGTCGATGAACTTCAGCCTACTCTCTAGGTTGTACGAACCTCGCCTAGGGGTTCCACTGGCGAAACTGCTTACTCTCTCATCTTTGGAACTGAAGCCATTTTACTAGCCGAGCTTGCACTCCCAACATACAGAGTCTCTTCGTTTGAACAGGAAAAAATAAATGTCAACGATGTCTAGACCTCAACCTACTGGAAGAAAAACGAATATCCGCACGACTCAGGGCAGAGGTATACAAAAGCAAAATGAAAGTCGCGCATGACAAAAGCCTGGTTAACAGCATCAGAAACAATAGAGACTGAGTGCTCAAAAAGATCGAAGGAACTGCCAAACAAATCAAAGCAAACAAATTAACACCTAAAAGTACATAAATTTTATATTTTGAATGTAGGTTATATTAAATATAAACATTCTCAAAATATTACCCACATCCCTTCCTCCAACCTTGCATGGAAGCTCTTCTTCAACTCTTTCGATTTGAATTTGTCGCAAAATATAAATTCTCAAGTGTTTTTTATACAATGTCATTGCTAATACTAATAATGTAACAATGCTATTATAAATATATAATAATAAAAAAAGTTGAAGAAATAGAAGAGTTGAAAAAGAGCTTCAGTTCAAGGTTTGAGGAAGGGGATGATGAAGAAGACCTGTGGTTTAAATTGTGTCATTTGGATAATAATTTTTACAAATGCTTATATTTAATATAATGTCCAATTAATGTAAAATATTTATACTTGTCTTACTGGTAAATGTATAAATATTATTTATATAGCTGTGATTTAATCTAAGAATAGAGCTGTAAACGAACCAAACTGTTCGCGAACAAAGATCGTTCGAGCTCGTTTATACTCGGTTCGAGGTCGTTCATTTATTAAACAAACAAACACGAATAAAATTTTAGGCTCGATTAAATTCCAAACTTATTCAAACATTGTTCGCGAACATACCGGAGCGTTCGGGAAGAAATTATAAATATTTATATATATTATTAAAAATAACATTTAATATTTAAATTAGAAAATTTTTTGAATTTTTTTTTCTAATTTCTAGAGGTGATTCAAAGGTCTTCAAATGTTAAAGTAATTTGTTTCTCTCAGAACCATAAAAAGACTCTTGAATTCTAACTCAACCAACTTTCTTTCTATACCAACCCTAAAAAGTTGACCGTTTTCCTTCCCTTACCTTCTCAAAGTCCAAGCTCAACTGAAAAAATAAGTTTAAAGGTAAGTATATTATTTTTTTTACCATATTTATTTTATTTTATTAGAATAGTTAGATTATATTTGTTTGATATTTTAAATTTTGAATATTATATTATTCTTGATTGCTATCAAATTTTATTTGAATTGTTTTTTTCTTCTATATAAAAAAATGATTAATATATTTAAAATTATTCTTTATATATTTAACATTTTTTTCAGACATAGGATGATGATCTATCTTTCGAAGAAATTGTTTTATCTTAGTTTGAAATTTAATCATTTTACTTATTATATTTAAATTTATCATTTAAAAGAATGCTCACTTTTATTATTATTATTATTAAATAGTTAAATATTTAAATTCTATTTTTTTTATAAATTTGAAATTTTGAAAAAAAAAATGTAAAATTTAAATTTGGAAATTTTTAAACTTAATCGAGCGAACTCGAGCTTGAGCTCGAGCTCGAGCTCGAGCTCGAACAATGAAAAAAAATTACCGAACAAACTCGAACAATTTTTTCGTGTTTGAAATATAAAATGAGCGAACTCAAACATGCTCGAATAATAATCAAACAAACTCAAAATATCTTATGCTCGGTTCGACTCACCTCGTTAAAAGCTCTATCCGCTGCATACCTCCAGGCCTCACTACGCATATACTAGAAGAAATGCACGATGGAGTGTGTGGCAGACACCCCGAATCGAGATCTCTATCGGATAAGATAATCAACCAGGGGTATTATTGGCTTACACTCAGACATGATGCAGAGGAGTACGTGAAGAACTGTGAAGTGTGCCAAAAGTTCAGTAACATTCCGAGGTTACCATCTATTGAACAAACTCGGTCCTAGCTGCATGGCCCTTCGACGGGTGCGAATATTTGATCATGGCAGTTGATTATTTCTCAAAATGGATCGAAGCCAAATCACTCACCAATCCCACAGAGGAAAATACACTGAACTTTCTCTATGACTTCATTCTGTGCAGATACGGGGTACCCCGAGCCATTGTAACTGACCATGGAACTCAATTTTCCAGCAAATTCTCCGAAGAATGCTCGCATCTCAAAATTAAACATTGGAAGTCATCCGTAGCACATCCCCAGGGAAATGGACAGGCAGAAGCAGCAAAAAAGATAGTGCTCAGCGCCCTGCAGAAAAACTGAGAGGGCAAATCTAATAAATGGGTCGATGAACTTCAGCCTACTCTCTAGGTTGTACAAACCTCGCCTAGGGGCCCCACTTGCAAAACTGCTTACTCTCTCATCTTTGGAACTGAAGCCATTTTACCAGCCGAGCTTGCACTCCCAACATACAGAGTCTCTTCGTTTGAACAGGAAAAAACAAATGCCAACGATTTCTAGACCTCGACCTACTGGAAGAGAAACGAATATCCACATGACTCAGGGCAGAGGTATACAAAAGCAAAACTAAAGTCGTGCATGACAAAAGCCTCGTTAACAGACCCATAAACAATAGAGACTGGGTGCTCAGAAAGATCGAAGGAACTGCCAGACAAATCAAAGCAAACAAATTAACACTTAAAAGTACATAAATTCAATATTTTGAATGTAGGTTATATTAAATATAAACATTCTCAAATATTACCCACATCCCTTTCTCCAACCTTGCATGGAAGCTCTTCTTCAACTCTTTCAATTTGAATTTGTCGCAAAATATAAATTCTCAAGTACTTTTTATACAATGTCATTGCTAATACTAATCATGTAAAAATGCTATTATAAATAAATAATAATAAAAAAAAAGTTGAAGAAATAGAAGAGTTGAAAAAGAGCTCCAGTTCAAGGTTTGAGGAAGGGGATGATGAAGAAGACCTGCAGTTTAAATTGTGTCATTTGGATAATATTTTTTAAAAATATTTATATATAATATAATATCCAGTTAATGTAAAATATTTATACTTGTCTTACTCGTAAATGTATAAATATTATTTATATAGTTGTATTTTAATCTAAGACTAAGAACCACACAGATAATTATGTTAAATTTATTTTGGCATTGGTCTTGCGTGCAATCTAAAATATAAGTTTCGTTGAAAGAATATGCTTATAGTTGTTCTAGTGGTTAAAGGAGGTGTGGTCATGGGTGTGGTGGTGAGATTGAATCCTTATAACCACAAATGATTTTTAGTAATTATGTGAAAAGCAAAATTACCCTTTAAAATAAAACTCTAATATTTTAAAATGACGAAAATAACCCTAAGAATTGGACAGAGGACAAACGAGGTAATTTTTTTGTAGTCTTTAAAATAAAATAAATACAAATGCAAAAGTTGAATTTTTGAAAAGTTTAAGTGTTAGTAGGATAATTTACCCTAAAAATTAGTTTGTAATTTTATTAAACGTAACATATTTTATTGACGATGTAACGGTTAGTCAAACTTTTTTTTTTACTTTTTACTTTCTCTTCATTTATATCAATTTTTAGGGTAAATTATCCTTTTGTTAATTTATTGACGATCTAACTGTTAGTCAAATTTTTTTTTTAAATATAATAATAATTATTTTAAAAGTGTAAAATGTGAAAATACCAATCCCCTTGAATTTCATAGAAATAATCTAATTTTCATCATCTTAGTCTTCTTTTTCTTCCTTCTTTAATAGTTATTTTTAAATGAGAGTTTTGTAAATAGTTGGTGATTTTTTTTAATGGAAAACTTCTATACTGATAGAGTTTAGATTCTAAGGATTTACCATGAGATAGGCATTATGTATGTTATTATGTATGTGTGAGTTTTTTTTTTAAATTATATTTTTCATTCATGAGAAAATTATTCGCCATGTGTAGATCAAAGAGTGCTTTGCATAAATTACATATCATTCAAACAATAAAGGAATTTTTATATATATATATAAAAATTGCATTCACTTTATTTATAAAATAAAAATTGTAAGAATAAATAAAAAACAAAAATAAATTCTCTAACTAAATTGTGATGGCTTGCTGAGCTGATTGGAGTCTATAATTTTTTAATTTTATTTTTTTTATTATTAAAATTTACGAATTAAAAATAAAGGAATGGCAAGAAAAAAAAATGAAGATAAATTTATAAATCATAAGAATACATCATCATAAGAAGAAAAAGAAAAGACGAAAGGAATATATATATATATATATATATATAAATATATATATATATATATATATATATTCACAATAATTTAAAATTTTAAAGAAAGACTCTAATCTAATAATTATTTATTCTTCTAAAATAATTTTCCCTCTTTTTCAAAAGAAAGATGATATTATTTTGTATATTTCAAAAGAAAAAAAAAGAAAAGAAAAACACGATATGGAATCAAATTATCCTTCATTCACCATTCCCAGCACCACCAACATCGCCATTTAGTGGATTTGCATACATTGCTAAGTATTCTGCCATTAATCCAAATAAATGAAAAGGAAATGTAATTAAATCAATAAACCCACAAATATCTTCTCATTATATAACATATATACCTGCAACTTTTTCTTCAAACATCTTCGTGTCCTTGTCCCATGCTTCAGCAGCTTTCTCATTTAAAATATTCCCCATTCTGTTGTAAGATTTTATACGAAATACGGCATTTAAAAAAGTATCGAACAAATATGTTAAACCTGAAAAATATACAAATTTCATAATCATGAGATTCCAAATATATAAATAAATAAATAAATAATAAATAAATAATATATAATATATATATATATATATATATATATATATAGATATATATTATATATATATATTGCAATTTTAGTACTTGAATATCCATGAGGAGACCATCCTATAGCTATAAGCTTGTCACAAACTTGTCCTGACCTGAAAATTCAAACAATTAACTCTCGTTTTTGTTTCATTCATATATATATATATATATATAGTAAATAGACTTACTCAAAATTAATATTTGGATGATAAATTTTATCAAGAAACTGTAAAGTTGGATATTGGAGTGGATATGTTTTAGGGAGGGTTACCAGTATGCGCCATACACCACCCTCGTAGGGACCTGTTTATTTTATTTTTTAAAAAAATAAAATTAAAATGATTAAGGAAAAAAAGAAGAATAAATAATTAAGAGAATGACTTACAATGGATAGGTCCAGGATAATAGACGCAGCATTGATCAAACCTATTCTCCATCCTTTCAACGCGAAAGGAAAGCGACCTATTTTTATTCACAATCACAATTAATTTGAAATTCAATCACGCAATTATAATTTTCAAAAGAAACAAAAGAAAAAAAGATAGAAAATTAACAGATTCACAATGTCTTTCTCTCTGCGATCCATATAGCCACTATTAGTTTTTCTTCTGCCAATTTCTTCAAAATCCAGAAGAGAGTGCTGCAAATACGCAACAAACAAAACACGTATCACTATATATATAATAGTTTTTCAAAAAAATAAAAATTTTGAATTTATTTATTTATAATTAATTTGGTTTTTAGAAGGTGAGTGGATAAAAGAAATATATATTTTTTATATTTATTATGATTTATAAATTTGATTTTTTTGATATTCATATATTTTATTTTAAATTTTAAATTTTTTATGTATATCATATATTTTATACTTTTTCTTTTTTATTTAAAACTCTTGAATCGTTCTTTGATAAAAAAATTAATAATAAAAAATAAAGTAATGTAAAAATTTAATGAAGATAGCATATAGATTTGGAGAAGATAAAAAAGTTAATAATTTTTTAAAAAAATATAAAAAACAAAAAATGTAATCAATATTATATAAAAATATTGAATTTCAAAAAAATAAATGAGAATATCAACAATCCAAAATGATGAAAATTTTAGATAAAATTAAAATTAATGTAAAGTTTAAAATGTTAAACTTTTATTTAATTTAGGGTAAACTATCCCAGATGCACCTCTTGAATGTCAAAATCCAGCTTTTGCACCTTAAATATTTTTTGAACATAGAGTGCCATTAACGTTTCAAAGCGTCTCACTACATGCACTTCTGTTCAGTCAAACCGTTAGTGACTCAATTTTACCGTTAGTCAACATTTTTTCACTATTTGACACTGTTCCAATTAGGGGCATTTTTGTCCAATTTTTCTTTTTTTTAATTTTTTTTCTCTTTCTTCTTCATCTTTTTCTGTCTCTTCCTTCTTTCTCTCTCCATTAATTTAATTTTTTTTTCTCTCTTCCTCATTTCTCTCTCTTTTTTGTTCTTCCTCTCTCTTCCTTCTTTCTCTCTCCTTCTTCCTCCTCATTTTTGTCCTGATCTTTGTATTTCTCTCCTTCTTCTTCCTCCTCCACAAATTCAAGATCAAATTTGGAACCACGACAATCTCTACAATACCAGCAGAGCCATAGAAGGGGAATTCGTTCGACTTCTGGAGAAAGACAAACTTACTAATGGGGAAAAGCATTGAGTTATTGGCCCGTTGAATCCAATTTCAACCCCGGAGAGAAAAAACCCCAATAATCAATGCTTGGAATGGCTGGACAAACAACCCCAAGTTATGTAATATTCGTTTCCTTCGGTACCACTACTTGCTTAAGAGACGATGAAGTTGCAAAATTGCTATGGGATTGGAACAGAAAATGGAGGTGAAGGGAAGGCCCGTCCGTGGACCCTCACGTAGGACGACGTCGAATTCCACTTTGATCTTTGCAATGTTCATTATATTTTCATTTTTGCTATTGATTATATTTGCGCTCAGAATTTTGTCAATTCCTAGCACTTCCAGAAATTCTCCGCCAGCTAAGAAACTCAGTTCAATGGTGCATAGTACTGTTGATGGGAATGGAGCGCAGTTTTCGGTTTGAAAAAGGAGAGAGAAAGGAAGAACAAAAAAAGAGAGAAAGGAGGAAGAGAGAAAAAAATTAAATTAATGGAGAGAGAAAGAAGGAAGAGAGAGAAAAGAGGAAGAAAAAAGAGAGAAAAAAATTGGATAAAAATGCCCCTAATTGGAACAGTGCCAAATAGTAAAAAAATGTTGACTAACGGCAAAATTGATTCACTAACGGTTTGACTTAACAGAAGTGCATGTCGTGGGACGTTTTGAAACGTTAATGGCACTCTATGTACAAAAAATTTTTGAGGTGCAAAAGCTGAATTTTGACATTCAAGAGGTGCATCTGAGATAATTTACCCTTTAATTTAATTATAATATTCATTTATTACTAAAATTCTATTATTAAAGAATATAATATATATTTCTAAAAAAGAGAATATATATATATATATATATATATATTGAACAATCACAAAAATACCTTAGAGGTAGAACGGTAATTTCGTCACGTCTTAACTGCCCTGATCTCACCTGACGTCATAAGTACAAATTAATGGGCCTCATCAAGGCCAGACATTACCTCTTTTAAGGTCACATTTATAGCCCGTTATCCACAACGGTCAAAACGGCCCAAATCTCCAACGATAAACTTATTAACAGACTCGTATAAAAGAGAGATCTGAACATAAGGTAAGGACTTTTTCCTTTTTTCCAGATATCCAAAAATACACTCTACTGACTCGGAGAGTTTACGGGGTACAAACTCCCGATTGAACCTACTTGTTTTGCAGGCTGCTACCCGAAGTATCGATTTCTTTGACCTTGACCAATTCAAAAGCTCTCATTTATGAGTCAATCATAAAGCTTCCTTAATTCCCGGCATCCCAATTTACCTTTTTACCCTTCAACAGATTCTTGCAGAATCAATATATATATATATACACACAAGAAGTCAAGAATAATAAGAAACAAGAAAAGGAAATTTTAAAAAAAATTAAACTGGAGTTTATAGATATATATATCAAGGAAGTCAATTGAGGAAAAAATCATAAAAAAAGAATTTACGGAAGTTAAGATATTAAATGATAAGAATGAATAATTTTATTAAACTATTTTACTAAACACAAATAAAGTTTTCTTTAACGGATTTCGTTACAAAAAATTAAAAATGTAAAATTTATTTTATTTAATGATTGGTCAAAAATTGGTTGGGGTATCTTCGATATTTATCATTCATTAGTTAGGGTAAAAACGTGATTATTTGTGAGAAAATAAATTTAATTAAACTAATAAATAAAAAATGTCTATCACATATAAAATTTAAAAATAAGAAATATGCTTATAACTTTATATTATTTTAACTTTTTACTTTATCTTTTCCTTTTAATTTATATTCTTTAATTAAAAATAATAATTTGTCTAACAAAAAATTTTTAAAAAAACTTTTTTATTTTATCCTTTTATATATAAAAATGATTTATTTTGACTTAAAGCTGCAATATTTAAAAAATAAGTATAATTTAATTCTTTTAAGAAAAATATTTTCGTTTTTATTATGTCTCGAACTTATAATTTCTCGATCACAAATGAGAATGTTTACTATCAAAACAACGTTTTCTTAACAATTTAACTTTATTAATTTTATATTTTCTTTTTACAATCTAAATTATAATTTTAAATTTAAATTTCAATATAGTAACAAAAAATAATATAATATATATAATATATATTATATACTTACAATTTTATACATATATTTACATTAAATTTATCGTTAAAAAAATAAAAATTATATAACAATTCAAATATTTAAATAAATAAATAATATGAAATTAATTATAAAATCAAATTTATATAGTTACATCAACAACATAATAATACTTTATTTATTATATGTAGAAATATTGTCAAAAAAAAAAGTGTAACCAATAATAATACTTTTATTTTTTTTAGACCAAAAGTAAAATTATTCCTGTATTAAATAACTAATTCACATATAAAAGGTAAATTAATATTAATAAATTTATAATAAAGTAAAAAGTAAATTAACAAATTTCATCTTATATAATTTTGTAATTTTATATATTTTTAAATTTTTTTTAAAGAATTTCATTCTTTATTTTTATAATTTTGACAACTTTCATTATTCTCTTAATTTTATTAAAACACTTAAGTAGCTATCTTTAGATTTCAATGGCGGCATAATACTTCCACTTCTTTCTTATTCTATAATTTGAGAATTATTTATATCAATGTGCCTCTTATTAAATATATTTAAATAATATAGTGACATAAATACTCTTCGAGTTTTTTTATTAACTGATGATTTAATGATATTTTTAATGAACGGATCAATGTTATAATTTTTTTATAGTTCGGGGACCAATTTCACAAAAAAAAATTTTTAAAAATAATTTATAGACCAATATTACCGTACCTCTATAGTTTGAAAAATATTTATGTCAATTTATTTTTTTTTTTTTTTATAAAATGATATCTTGAAATTTAATTTAAAATTTAATTTTTTAAAAAAATATATTGACATTTGTATCCTTTTAATATAAAATTATTTTTATAGAAAATATTTTTGATTCAATGTTAATAAAAATTATGGTAAATTATCTTACTAACACTTAAACTTTTCAAAAATCCAACTTTTGCACATGTATTTATTTTTACTTTGAACTGACACTTGAATTATAAAATATCACCTTTTTTGCCCTTCCGTCCAAAATTTCCGTTAGACTTCATTTTCCATCCAATTCTTAGGGGCATTTTCATCTTTTAAAATTATTAATATTTTAAAAATTTTAAGGTTTTATTTTTAGGGATAATTTTTTTTTTTCATAAAATTTTAAAAATTTTAAAAAATCTTCTTAAATTGGAGGGATTAAATCCCTCAACCACACAAATGACAAAATCATATTAACCCACTGACCAACTATTAACATGTTAATTTATATAAAACTTATATTTTATATTACATACTAGATGATGTCAAAACAAATTTAACATAATTATATTTATGAATCCCTAGATTTGAACCACAACCGTATAAATAATAAATAAGCATTTACTATTTGAACAAATACAAAAATTTATATTTATTTGAAAATTATATTAAATATAAAAATTCTGAAAAAATATTATCGAAACAACACAATTTAAACCAATTGTCTTCCTAGTCATTCCCTTCCTCAAACCTTAAATTTATTTATTTTTAACTTTGAATTCGTTGCAGAATACAAATTTTGAGGTTTTTTTACAATAACATTATTACATTATGAGTGTCAATAATGACATTGTATAAAAAAACATCTCGAAATTCATATTCTGCGACAAATTAGAAACAAAAAAGTTAAAGAAGAACTTCAGTGCAAGCTTTGACAAATGTGACAATAACAAAAACTTGTGGTTTGAATTGTGTCATTTGATAATATTTTTTTGATAATATTTATATTTAATATAATTTATATTTAAAATATAGAATATAATCGCAATATAAAATACGTATTTATTATTTTCGTAATTATAATATAAAATATAAGTTCCAAATAATTTTATATATTTATAGTTGTTCCAGTGGCTTAAATATAGTTTATTTAGGCGTGTGATTGTAGGATCAAATCCTTGAGATTACAAAAAAAATATTTTTCAGATTTTTAATAATAAAGTGAAATGACAAAATTATCCTTGAAAATAAAACCCTAATAATTAGAAAATGCACATAAAGTGAAATGACAAAATTACACTTAAAAATAAAATCCTAATAATTAAAAAATACTCACAATTGTAAAAAAATGAAAATGCCCCTAAGAATAATTACACTTAAAAATAAAACTCTAATACTCATAATTGTAAAAAGACGAAAATGTCCCTAAGAATTGGATGGAAAATGAAGTCTGACGTAAATTTTGGAATGGCAAATGAAGTGATATTTTATAGTTCAAGTGTCAATTCAAAGCAAAAATAAATATAAGTGCAAAAACTGAATTTTTTAAAAGTTCAAGTGTTAGTAGGATAATTTACCCTCAAAATTAACATAAGGCGGAAAGTTATTAACATTATAAAAATAGGAAATAAAATTATCCATGATTTTTAAAAAATGATAAAATCTTAAAATTTATATAATTTAAAGAATAAAATTTATTAATTTATGTAATAATTTATTTTAATAAAATTTCACCCAAAAAATTAATTTCCTCAAAATTTAAACAAATTAATTTCTACTTTCACAAAGATGGGCTCCGAGAGCCCATTAAATCTTCATGATTAACACGACGTCGTTGATGAAGGGAAAAATTTAAAAAAAAAAAAGAAAAGAAAACACTGAAAAAAAAATTTGTTTAAAGAGGACGAGAACCGATGCTAGGAACAGCGTGTCAGTCATTTAACAGTAATAAAGAACAATGTATTTTGTACTCAAAACAAGATACATTTTGTCTCCTCATTTCAGAAATGTAAGGAAAAAAAAATACATTTTAGTGTTCTTTCATGCACCTCCATCCTCGGCCGCAGCAGCTGGAGGAGGACCCTCGGCTGCAGGAGGAGGAGAACCCTCGACTGCAGGAAAAGGAGATTTTGCGTACAACTGAATGCACTCTACAATTTTTTAAAAGAAAAACCTAATTTAAGAAATAAAACTCTTGACGCATGGCACATAAATGGCAGAAAAGATGGGTCACAAAATCTCCACATGGAGCTTCCTGCATGGAAAATAAGGAGGTGACCAACATATAGTCACAATCTAATCTAAGTAACACTGGCATACAAAATGAACTCGTGGCTAAGTTCATCTAGCATTGCCACTTGTAGCAAGACCCTCTTTGAAAATCCATTACCACCATCTGCAAATTAATATGCTAAGTTCATCTAGCATTAAAGAATCTGTCTGCCCCTATCTCTGCAATTTTTAAGTTAGGTATATCAAATATATGTCTGGCCTCCTCTTCCTCCCAATAGGTCATTCATTATGGGCACAGTTACCCATGGCAGGTAATTCTAGTTTTTTCTGCTGTATCTAGGCACAAATCTCCCTGTAATATTACTTTAACTATTGTTCTATTTTTCTATTCTTTAGTCTATTCTTTAGAAAAGGGCATGAATCCAGATCTCTGCATTCGGGTGATATTGCTAAATTATATTATATTTTTAACATGTTTTTAGACACAAATTATAACAATATTGAAACGTATTTGATCTTAATTGGATTAAATTAAATAAAATTGCGTATGATTTTGAAAATTTTTTAACTAAATTGCAAGAAAACAGTAAATATTGGGGCAAAAGTGCAAATTTTGGAAAGGTTGGAGATTAGGGTGGCCGTCCCTGGTGACTCAGTCAAGGCTAGGGGCGAGCGTCCCAAGCTCAGGACAGACGTCCCCAAGGTCTCACATCAGAAAAGGAAGCAAAATCCACTCCATTCCACACCTATAAATACCCCAGGTTTCAGAATATTCAAAAATTCAATTAGATTAGTATTCAATTTTCGGTGTCATAGAATATTGAGATTTCGTTAGGTAGCGTGTTTTTAGTCAAATTAAGCAATTTGCTTAAGCCCGGAACGTAAGATAAAACAATTGCTACTAGGTCTAAGAAGCGTTCTCCGAAGGCTCTGCAGCGTAGAGTAGGATTGAGCAGCCAGAAGCATACAAGATCGGCAACGCCGTCAGACCTCATAAAGTGGTGATTACTTTGTGATATTGAATTCCCTACACTCGTTTCTATATGTGTTTGAATTGTTTCGTCTAGATATCAATTTGACACTGAATTTCTATATCATACATGTTTTACAATTTGAGATTCTGTCCATTTTTTTGGGAAGATTATGAATTGTTGAACTGTTTACGCTTTTAAATTGAACTTAGGTTATAGACAATTCCTAACCACGGTCATTCATAACTTGTTTAATTTAACCATCTACATTATGCCTTATAAGAAGAGGAATGTGTAGAATCTGCCAGATTAGGAGGAATAACAAAACAGATCACCATGTTTGTTAAAGTATCTTAGATGAGTTTGCATGTTAGGCCAATCCTAGAGCAATATAGAGGTATGAATCGAAGTGACATAGGATCATGTATAATGCTAGAAGCTCGAAAGATGAGTAAGGTTATCTCTCTTTAGGGATAAATACACTAGGTAACTTAGATATGGTAAACAACCGGTTACATTTCATAATTGCCTTAGAGATCAAAATATATCTAAAATATTCGAAGATAAAGTCAAACAAGTTGTAATAAACTGAGCTCAATCTGATGAATGCATGCCTACTCTTGAATGCTTATTGCTTGCAATGTGCTGTTGTGATAATCACCCTTCAAGATATTGATAATCGATTGATTGATTCTTATTAAAATGTTTGGTAGGATTATATTATAATTATACCTAAGTCATTACTAGTTCCTTGGAATTACGATATTATAAATGTAAAATCGTAGATACTTCCAATAAACTAGCTACACGATAGGTACTCTGCCTTATGTTCTGTTCGATTAAGTGACAACTATTAAATGCTAAATTCAAAATCTTTAATTACTCATAAAAACAATATAGAGTGACAACCAAGTTGCCTGCCAATCTCTTTGAAATATATCAATGCTACAGTCTAGAAGCACCAGATGCTTACTCTCAAAGGGATCAGAGAATGATAACTAGAGCCTAATCAGCTCAATAGGCAAATACCGAGTCTCGTTATTAACAACCCTAGGAGAGTATCCTGAAATTTTTTCTTGATTTTCTATTTCTCTTCTTAATTCTTCATCTTAAAATACTTTCCTAAAGTAGTGCTTCCTTTGAAACCCAAAAAAAAAAAAAAAAAAAGAAACACTAACTATCTCCTATCACAATCTAACCAGAGCTCAAACTAACCAGCAATGTAACTCTTAATCCAAGAGCAAAAATGGGTATATTCTTATGTTAACATATAAATTCAAGCTTGTACACTCCTTAGGAGTCTCTGTACATGTTTTGCTATATATATAATATCCCTTTTATTGAAAAAGAAACATATAAATTCAAGCAAACAATTCTTTAAGTTGTTGAACACATAGCCAAATCTCCTTGTCAAGAGATCCTTTTCATGCAGAATGCAAGGGGTTAAATCTTGATGAGAAAGGCCACTGGGTACCAACTTGCATTCAGAAACTAGAACATTATCCTTCACTTCATTTTACAAATTTTGGAATTGAGCTGGGGGGTTTGTCACTTGGAAGGCAAAATATATAAACTAATCAAAGAAAATGTAATATCTATCTCAATTATAAAAACTAAATAAGGTAAATGAATGAATCTTGAAACCCAATTCAGGATTCAATCATCATAAGGTCAGGAAAATAATCCTCTCAACGAAGTCCTTTAAGCCAAGGTCCATGTGTTTCAAAAACTTACATGTAAATATAAATAATTAAAAAACAAAAAAAAAGTGCATTATTCAAAATACCTTTAGATTGTACTTTGACCTTAATGTCCTTCGGTAGCTGCAAGCATAACATGCCACAAAGCATCCAGGTAAACCCAGAAGAACACCTTCACTGAGAAAGCTGCAGACAGTATTAAGAAGACCCCATAAAATAAAGTGTGCGGTGCATGAACCTATAAAGGTTCCTGACCCCAAAACCTCCGCATTTCTCCCAAAAAGAAAGCAGGGACAAAAGCCTCCGATAAGACCTGATCATAAAACATGATGTGAGTAATTAGTTGAATTCATCCACATGCCAAAGACAATGAGGGAATCACACAATAACTTATTAAAGCATTTGACCATCTAAATGTTACCACTTTGTAATGAAAGTCAGAGCCACTTTATAAGAACTAATGCTCTAAGAGATTCAATGGACTGAATTCTCCATGAAAACAAAATTTCAGTTTAGAGATTACTTTTGATAATCAAAATTGTTTTGTACCAAGCTAAGTATCAATTTTATCCAACATATGCAAAATGCTAGTTCAAAGTAAAAGCTGTTTGTTTTTTCATCTTCTTGTTTTCCTTTTTTTTTTTTCTTGTTGGTAAGTAGTTAGTTTCTCATCAAATTAATCTCCAAAGAATCAGGTACTTTTCGCACATAGATAACCCTTGATGAGGAATTTTCATCAGAAATTACTCCAGTTCCCACATCAAATGATAAAATACAAACTGGAAACATAAAGAGTGACAGTGAAACCAGTCATGAGTTACCAGATTGTAGCCAAATAAATGCCTAATATGAAAGAGGAACTGAACTTTATGATGCAGCCAGAAAATTTAGCAAAGTTTTCAAGGCCAAGTATAAAATGGAAGTGATGCAACCTCCAACTAAGGCACTAAAATAGAGCATATGAACACCACACAATCAACCCAAAAAAGAAAAAAAAAAAAGAAAAGAAAGCAGTATGAGGTTCTCAGTAAATTACTGAGTCAATTGAAGATAGAGACACATGCTTAAAAGGCAACATGCACAGCGCAGGTAGTGAACTCAAAATCTTGTTCAAGGGGTCAGATCAGATACCATGGTGCTCACTCAGGCTTTATTAAACCAATGAAGTTTGCTAACTCCCATATTACTTAGTTCTGCTACAAAATGTTTTTTCCCTAAAAGCCACTTATTTCAATTTGCTCACCTCATCTCAATTTTTTAAATCTAAAACAACAGGAAATAGATATATCCATATATATCTCTGTTTTAATCCACTGAAATATTTAAATTTTCTGCAACCAAAAACTAAAAATTAAGGAATACCGCGTTAACTCGAATCTATATAGCAAAATTCTTGATCTTATACCTATTTTTATAGGAAGACCAGTCCAGGTTAGCTCTCCTCTGATGTATCACTAGATATCTCCTCACAGATACATATGATAATAAGTGATACTGTCAAAACCTTCTCCAACTCTGGCATCTTAATAAATGTAGTTTTTCCCCAACTCCTAATGGTTCTGCGAAACGGACATAAACTTCTCCACCACCTTCCTTCCAACCTATTAAAAAGATGATACTATTACTATTACAATTTTAGCAGATACCGACCACCTTCCAGAATATATCAATCAGTGCTACTTTACAGAAACGCCATCATTAGATCAGTGCTGTACTCTAGAAGACAATTCCTCTCTAGGCCGTTACCTTAATCCCGAGATCATAAACAATTAAAACTAACAATTTCCCTACAAACACACACATATACATATACATTAAATTAAACCAACAGAAAGGAACTCACAGCTCTGCAGATCATCGCAACAGGCACAGATTCCAGAAGACCATTGTTGAGGGGGATTCACAGAGTTAGAATCCACCACCACTGCAGCTTCAACATCCTTTTCTACTTCTGGACTGCCTTCTAGTGGTATATAAGCCGGAGGCACATAACTCCCTCGCCCTTTCATCGACATTTTTTATCTCATCTCCTGAACACCATCAACAATCGCATCAGATTTAATAAACCCGATCATGATATAAATTCTCTAAAATCATGGGAAGGTGAAACGCGCAGTTATCGGTGGCTATCACGTCACTTAACCTAATTACACAGATTCTCCATTTACGGATTATTTTATTTTCCATGTGATGACGATATTATTTCAAAGTTACAGAATAAATAAATAAATAAAGTTGGTGTGTTTCGTCATCGGAAACAAAGGAGATTCAACTCAGGGATTTATCAAATTTAATGGTTTCCTGATTTATTCCCGAAGTATTTGGAATCGTACTGTTTGCAATAGTAATCTGCTTCTTCTTCTGGGTTTGTCTGCGATACGGAAACGAGCTGACTCTCTTTCAATAGATTATAAACTGAAAATATTTCTCCATGAAAATATTTCTCCATTGAGCAGCTCCAAGTAAATATCCTTCTACCAACCTCTGCAAATTCAGATACGGTAGATTTGGTAGGGGCAGCCCAAGACCAAAACAAAAAAAAAAAAAAAAAAAAGAAAACAATGAACAAACAGTCATTTCTGCCACATTTTTAGAATTGGTGATCCCAAATGCATTATCAGCATGTCTATGAGAGAACAAAGGAACCAACAAAGGAAATTCTAAAAATCGCAACTTAGGATAATTGTTTGGATAATTTTATGTAAAAG
The DNA here is from genome assembly GCA_027405835.1 of Asclepias syriaca. Lineage (NCBI taxonomy): Eukaryota > Viridiplantae > Streptophyta > Magnoliopsida > Gentianales > Apocynaceae > Asclepias > Asclepias syriaca. The sequence continues at coordinate 4,469,205 of CM049930.1, read as the reverse complement.
TAATTAATATCTGCCACATACCTCCTTCATAGAAACCTATTTTTAAAATATAAATACATATATATAGTGAATTCTTCGTATATAAGTAGACAAAGTTATATAAAAACAAAAATAACCTCAGTAATACAACTTACTTTCTAGAGGGCCCGGGAAATATACAACTATATTTCCATCGTTTTGTTCTATAACTCGATAATTCTTTGACCTACATTAAGATAAAAAAAATTAATAATAAAAATTTTTTTTTTGAGAAAAGATAATAGAATTTTTACTAACAATTTTCTTATATGAATAAGTCTTATATCAGAGTATCTCAAAGCGTATCATAAACTCTAAAAGTCACACACACACACAAACACATATATATATATATATATATATATATATATATAATATTATTCTTAGATTTATAAATTGATATTTTTATAATTAAAGATTTCTTTTTTGATATTTGTATGTTTAATATTTTTTTTTTATTCTTTTGTATTTTGATATTTTTAAAAAAAAAAGATTAAAAGTAAAAATAATATCTATATATATATATATAATATTATTCTTAAATTTATAAATTGATATTTTTATAATTAAAGATTTCTTTTTTTATATTTTTATGTTTAATATTTTTTGTTTTTTATTCTTTTGTATTTTGATATTTTTTAAAAAAATATTAAAAGTAAAAATTATATATATATATATATATAAATATTATTCTTAGATTTATAAATTGATATTTTATAATTAAAGATTTATTTTTTTGATATTTTTATGTTTAATACTTTTTGTTTTTTATTATTTTGTATTTTGATTTTTTAAAAAAAAATGATTAAAAGTAAAAATTTTATATATATATATATATATATAATATATTATTCTTAGATTTAAGTTGATATTTTTATAATTAAAGATTTCTTTTTTTGATATTTTTATGTTTAATACTTTTTTGTTTTTTATTCTTTTGTATTTTGATATTTTTAAAAAAAAAAGATTAAAAGTAAAAATAATATATATATATATATTCTTAGATTTATAAATTGATATTTTTATAATTAAAGATTTCTTTTTTTATATTTTTATGTTTAATACTTTTTGTTTTTTTATTCTTTTGTATTTGATTTTTTAAAAAAAAAAGATTAAAAGTAAAAATAATATATATATATATATTCTTAGATTATAAATTGATTTTTATAATTAAATATTTCTTTTTTGATATTTTATGTTTAATACTTTTTTGTTTTTTTTATTATTTTGTATTTTGATATTTTTAAAAAAATGATTAAAAGTAAAAATTTTATATATATATATATATATATATATATATATATTATATATATATACTCTTTTTCAACTCTTTCGATTTGAATTTGTCGCAAAATATAAATTATCAAGTATTTTTTATACAATGTCATTGTTAATACTAATAATGTAACAAATCTATTATAAATAAATAATAATAAAAAAGTTGAAGAAATAGAAGAGTTGAAAAAGAGCTTCAGTTCAAGGTTTGAGGAATGGGACCATGAAGAAGACATGTGGTTTAAATTGTGTCATTTGGATAATATTTTTTAAAAATGTTTATATTTAATATAATATCCAATTAATGTAAAATATTTATACTTGTCTTATTGGTAAATGTATAAATATTATTTATATAGTTGTGGTTTAATCTAAGAATAGAGCTGTAAATTAATCAAACTATTCGAAACAAAGATCGTTCAAGCTCGTTTATACTCGGTTCGAGCTCGTTCATTTATTAAACAAACAAACACGAACAAAATTTTAGGCTCGATTAAATTTCAAGTTTATTCAAATATTGTTCGCGAACATACCGAGTCGTTCGGGAAGAAATTATAAATATTTATATATATTATTAAAAATAATATTTAATATTTAAATTAGAAAATTTTTTGAAATTTTTTTTTCTAATTTCTAGAGGTGATTCAACGTTCTTCAAATGTTAAAGTAATTTTTTTCTCTCAAAACCATAAAAAGACTCTTAAATTCTAACTCAATCAACTTTTTTTCTATACCAACCCTAAAAATTTGACCATTTTCCTTCCCTTACCTTCTGAAAGTCCAGGCTCAACTGAAAAAATAAATTTAAAGGTAAGTATATTATTCTTTTACCATATTTATTTTATTTTATTAGAATAATTAGATTATATTTGTTTGATATTTTAAATTTTGAAAATTATATTATTCTTGACTGCTATCAAATTTTATTTGAATTGTTTTTTTCTTCTATATAAAAATGATGATTAATATATTTAAAATTATTCTTTATATATTTAACATTTTTTTTTCAGACATAGGATAATGATCTATCTTTTAAAGAAATTGTTTTATCTTAGTTTGAAATTTAATCGTTTTACTTATTATATTTAAATTTATCATTTAAAAGAATGCTCACTTTTATTATTATTATTATCAAATAGTAAAATATTTAAATTCTAATTTTTTTATAAATTTGAAATTTTGAAAAAAATGTAATATTTAAATTTAAATTTAAATTTGAAAATTTTTAAACTTAATCGAGCGAACTCGAGCTCGAACTCGAACAATGAAAAAAAAAATAATCGAACAAACTCGAACAATTTTTTCTATTTGAAATATTAAACGAGCGAACTCAAACATGCTCGAATAATAATCAAACAAACTCAAAATATCTGATGCTCGGTTCGACTCACCTCCTTAACAGCTCTATCCGCTGCATACCTCCAGGTCTCACTATGCATATACAAGAAGAAATGCACGATGGAGTGTGTGGCGGACACCCCGGATCGAGATCTCTACCGGATAAGATAATCAACTAGGGGTATTATTGGCTTACACTCAGACATGATGCAGAGGAGTACGTGAAGAACTGTGAAGTGTGCCAAAAGTTCAGTAATATCTCGAGGTTACCATCTATTGAACAAACTCTGGTCCTAGCTGCATGGCCCTTCGACGGGTGCGAAATTTGATCGTGGCAGTTGATTATTTCTCAAAATGGATTGAAGCCAAACCATTCACCAATCCCACAGAGGAAAATACACTGAACTTTCTCTATGACTTCATTCTTTGTAGATACGGGGTACCCCGAGCCATTGTAACTGACCATGGAACTCAATTTTCCAGCAAATTCTATGAAGAATGACTCGCGTCTCAAAATCAAACATTGGAAGTCATCCGTAGCACATCTCTAGGGAAATGGACAGGCAGAAGCATCAAACAAGATTGTACTCAACGCCCTACTGAAAAACCTAGAGGGCAAATCCAATAAATGTGTCGATGAACTTCAGGCTACTCTCTGGGTTGTACGAACCTCGGCTAGGGGTCCCACTGGCAAAACTGCTTACTCTCTCATCTTTGGAACTGAAGCCGTTTTACCAGCCGAGCTTGCACTCCCAACATACAGAGTCTCTTCGTTTGAACACGAAAAAACAAATGCCAACGATGTCTAGACCTCGACCTACTGGAAGAGAACTGAATATCCGCACGACTCAGGGCAGAGGTATACAAAAGCAAAACAAAAGTCGTGCATGACAAAAGCCTGGTTAACAGACCCATAAATAATGGAGACTTGGTGCTCAGAAAGATCGAAGGAACTGCCAAACAAATCAAAGCAAACAAATTAATACCTAAAAGTACATAAATTTTATATTTTGAATGTAAATTATATTAAATATAAACATTCTCAAAATATTACCCACATCCCTTCCTCCAACGTTGCACGGAAGCTTTTCTTCAACTCTTTCGATTTGAATTTGTCGTAAAATATAAATTCTCAAATACTTTTTATACAATGTCATTGCTAATACTAATAATGTAAAAATGCTATTATAAATAAATAATAATAAAAAAAAGTTGAAGAAATAGAAGAGTTAAAAAAGAGCTTCAGTTCAAGGTTTGAGGAAGGGGATGATGAAGAAGACGTGTGGTTTAAATTGTGTCATTTGGATAATATTTTTTAAAAATATTTATATTTAATATAATATCCAATTAATGTAAAATATTTATACTTGTCTTACTGGTAAATGTATAAATATTATTTATATAGTTGTGGTTTAATCTAAGACTGAGAGCTATACAGATAATTATGTTAAATTTATTTTGACATGGTCTTGCGTGCAATATAAAATATAAGTTTCATTGAAAGAATATGCTTATAGTTGTTCTAGTGATTAAAGGAGGTGTGGTGGCGGGATTGAATCCTTATAACCACAAATAATTTTTAGTAATTATGTGAAAAGCAAAATTACTCTTTAAAATAAAACTCTAATATTTTGAAAGGACTAAAATAACCCTAAGAATTTGACAGAAGGACAAACGAGGTAATTTTTTTTTTTTGTAGTCTTTAAAGCAAAAATAAATACAAATGCAAAAGTTAGATTTTTAAAAAGTTCAAGTGTTAGTAGGATAATTTACCCAAAAAATTATTTTGTAATTTTATTAAATGTAATATATTTTATTGACGATGTAACGGTTAGTCAAACTTTTTTTTACTTTTTACTTTCTCTTCATTTATATCAATTTTTAGGGTAAATTATCCTTTTGATAATTTATTGGCGATCTAACTGTTAGTCAAACCTTTTTTTAAAATATAATATTAATTATTTTAAAAGTGTAAAAATGTGAAAATACCAATCCCCTTGGATTTCATAGAAATAATCTAATTTTCGTCATCTTAGTCTTCTTTTTTTTCCTTCTTTAATAGTGATTTTGAAATGAGAGTTTTGCAAATAGTTGGTGAGTTTTTTTTAAAAATTATATTTGTCACATGAGAAAATTATTCGTCAATGTGTAGATCAAAGAGTGCTTTGCATAAAGTACATATCATTCAAACAATAAAGGAATTTATATATATATATAAAAATTGCATTCACTTTATTTATAAAATAAAAATTGTAAGAATAAATAAAAAACAAAAATAAATTCTCTAACTAAATTGTGATGGCTTGCTGAGCTGATTGGAGTCTATAATTTTTTAATTTTATTTTTTTTATTATTAAAATTTACTAATTAAAAATAAAGGAATGGCAAGAAAAAAAAAAGGAAGATAAATTTATAAATCATAAGAATATAACATCATCATAAGAAGAAAAAGAAAAAGAAGAAAGAATATATATATATATATATATATATATATTCACAATAATTTAAAATTTTAAAGAAAGGCTCTAATCTAATAATTATTTATTTTTCTAAAATAATTTTCCCTCTATTTCGAAAGAGAGATGATATTATTTTGTATATTTCAAAAGAAATAAAAGAAAAGAAAAACAAGATATGAAATCAAATTATCCTTCATTCACCATTCCCAGTACCACCAACATCGCCATTTAGTGGATTTGCATACATTGCTAAGTATTCTGCCATTAATCCAAATAAATGAAAAGGAAATGTAATTAAATCAATAAACCCACAAATATCTTCTCATTATATAACATATATACCTGCAACTTTTTCTTCAAACATCTTCGTGTCCTTGTCCCATGCTTCAGCAGCTTTCTCATTTAAAATATTCCCCATTCGGTTGTAAGGTTTTATACGAAATACGGCATTTAAAAAAGTATCGAACAAATATGTTAAACCTGAAAAATATACAAATTTTATAATCATGAGATTCCAAATATATAAATATAAATATAAATATATATATATATATATATATATATATATATATATATATATCCTATATATTGCAATTTTAGTACTTGAATATCCATGAGGAGACCATCCTATAGCTATAAGCTTGTCACAAACTTGTCCTGACCTGAAAATTCAAACAATTAACTCTCGTTTTTGTTTCATTCATATATATATATATATATAGTAAATAGACTTACTCAAAATTAATATTTGGATGATAAATTTTATCAAGAAACTGTAAAGTTGGATATTGGAGTGGATATGTTTTAGGGAGGGTTACCAGTATGCGCCATACACCACCCTCGTAGGGACCTGTTTATTTTATATTTCAAAAAAATAAAATTAAAATGATTAAGGAAAAAAAGAAGAATAAAGAATTAAGAGAATGACTTACACTGGATAGGTCCAGGATAATAGACGCAGCATTGATCAAGCTTATTCTCCATCCTTTCAACACGAAAGGAAAGCGACCTATTTTTATTCACAATCACAATTAATTTGAAATTCAATCACGCAATTATAATTCTCAAAAGAAACAAAAGAAAAAAAGATAGAAAATTAACAGATTCACAATGTCCTTCTCTCTGCTATCCAGATTCACAATGTCCTTCTCTCTGCTATCCAGATTCACAAGGTCCTTCTCTCTCCTATCCAGATTCACAATGTCCTTCTCTCTGCGATCCAGATTCACAATGTCCTTCTCTCTGCTATCCAGATTCACAATGTCCTTCTCTCTGCTATCCAGATTCACAATGTCCTTCTCTCTGCTATCCAGATTCACAATGTCCTTCTCTCTGCTATCCATATAGCCGCTATTAGTTTTTCTTCTACCAATTTCTTTAAAATCCAGAAGAGAGTGCTGCAAATACGCAACAAACAAAACACGTATCACTATATATAATAGTTTTTAAAAATATAAAAATTTTGAATTTATTTATTTATAATTAATTTGGTTTTTACTATTAGTTTTTCTTCTGCCAATTTCTTCAAAATCCAGAAGAGAGTGCTGCAAACACGCAACAAACAAAACACGTATCACTATATATAATAGTTTTTCAAAAAAAATAAAAATTTTGAATTTATTTATTTATAATTAATTTGGTTTTTAGAAGGTGAGTGGATAAAGATATATATATTTTTTATATTTATTATGATTTATAAATTTGATTTTTTTGATATTCATATATTTTATTTTTAAATTTTAAATTTTTTATGTATATCATATATTTTATTTTAAATTTTAAATTTTTTATGTATATCATATATTTTATTTTAAATTTTAAATTTTTTATGTACTTTTTCTTTTTTATTTAAAACTCTTGAATGTTCTTTGATAAAAAAAATTAATAATAAAAAATAAAGTAATGTAAAAATTTAATGAAGATAGCATATAGATTTGGAGAAGATAAAAAAAGTTAATAATTTTTTAAAAAAAAATAAAAAACAAAAAATATAATCAATATCATATAAAAATATTAAATTCAAAAAAATAAATGAGAATATCAACAATCCAAAATGATAAAAATTTTAGATAAAATTAAAATTAATGTAAAGTTTAAAATGTTAAACTTTTATTTAATTTAATTATAATATTCATTTATTACTAAAATTCTATTATTAAAGAATATAATATATATTTCTAAAAAAAAAGAATATAATATATATATACAAGAAGTCAAGAATAATAAGAAACAAGAAAAGGAAATTTCTAAAAAAATTAAACTGGAGTTTATAGATATATATCAAGGAAGTCAATTGAGGAAAAAATCATAAAAAAAAAGAATTTAGAGAAGTTAAGATATTAAATGATAAGAATGAATAATTTTATTAAACTATTTTACTAAACACAAATAAAGTTTTTTTTAACGGATTTCGTTACAAAAAATTAAAAATGTAAAATTTATTTTATTTAATAATTGGTCAAAAATTGGTTGGGGTATCTTCGATATTTATCATTCATTAGTTAGGGTAAAAATGTGATTATATGTGAGAAAATAAATTTAATTAAACTAATAAATAAAAAATGTCTATCACATATAAAATTTAAAAATAAAAAATATGCTTATAACTTTTTATTATTTTAACTTTTTACTTTATCTTTTCCTTTTAATTTATATTCTTTAATTAAAAATAATAATTTGTCTAACAAAATATTTTAAAAATAACTTTTTAATTTTATCCTTTTATATATAAAAATGATTTATTTTGACTTAAAGCTTCAATATTTAAAGAATAAGTATAATTTAATTTTTTAAGAAAAATATTTTCGTTTCTATTATGTCTCGAACTTATGATTTCTCGATCACAAGTGAGAGTATTTACTATCAAAACAACGTCTTCTTAACAATTTAACTTTATTAATTTTATATTTTCTTTTTACAATCTAAACTATAATTTTAAATTTAAATTTCGATATAGTAACAAAAAATTATATAATATATATTATATACTTACAATTTTATACATATATTTACATTAAATTTATCGTTAAAAAATAAAAATTATATAACAATTCAAATATTTAAATAAATAAATAATATGAAATTAATTATAAAATCAAATTTATATAGTTACATCAACAACATAATAATACTTTATCTATTATATGTAGAAATATTGTCAAAAAAAAAGTGTAACCAATAATAATTTTTTTTTAGATAAAAAATAAAGATTATTCCTGTATTAAATAACTAATCCACATAAAAGGTAAATTAATATTAATAAATTTATAATAAAGTAAAAAGTAAATTATAAATTTATAATAAAATAAAAAGTAAATTAATAAATTTTATCTTATATAATTTTTGTAATTTTATTTTTTTTTAAAGAATTTCATTCTTTAATTTTATAATTTTGACAACTTTCATTATTCTCTTAATTTTATTAAAACACTTAAATAGCTATCTTTAGATTTCAATGGCGGCATCATACTTCCACTTCTTTCTTATTCTATAATTTGAGAATTATTTATATTAATGTGCTTATTATTAAATATATTTAAATAATATAGTGACATAAATATTTTTTTTTTTTTATTAACTGATGATTTAATATTTTTAATGAAAGGATCAATGTTATAATTTTTTTATAATTCGGGGACTAATTTCACAAAAAAAAATTTAAAAATAATTTGGAAACCAATATTACCGTACCTCTATAGTTTGAAAATATTTATGTCAATTTATTATTATTTTTTTTATAAAATAATATATTGAAATTTAATTTAAAATTTAATTTTTAAAAACAATTATATTAACATTTGTATTCTTAATTTTTTTTTTATAAAATAATATATTGAAATTTAATTTAAAATTTAATTTTTAAAAAAAATTATATTAACATTTGTATCTTTTAATATAAAATTATTTTTATAGAAAATTTTTTGATTCAATGTTAATAAAAATTAACATAAGGTGGAAAGTTATTAACATTATAAAAATAGGAAATAAAATTATCCATAAATTTTAAAAAATGATAAAATCTTAAAATTTATATAATTTAAAAAATAAAATTTATTAATTTATGTAATAATTTATTTTAAGAAAATTTCACCAAAAAATTAATTTCCTCAATGCTAATTGTTTTTTTCAATTAAATGTTTATAAGAAAACTCATTCATTTGACTGATGTATCTTATTCTTTCCTAGTCATTTTGTCTATTTCAAGATCTTGTGACAAAGATTATTATTAGAAAGGACATGAATCCAGATCTCTGCATTCGGGTGATATTGCTAAATTATATCACATTTTTAACATGTTTTTAGACACAAATTATGACAATATTGGAACGTATTTGATCTTAATTGGATTAAATTAAATAAAATTGCGTATGATTTTGGAAACTTTTTGACTAAATTGCATAAAAACAGTAAATATTGGGCAAAAGTGCAAATTCTGGAAAGGTTAGAGATTAGGGTGGCCGTCCCTATGCTAGGGACGCCCACCCTGACTCAGTCAAGGCTAGGGGCGAGCGTCCCAAGCTCAGGGCAGACGTCCCGAAGGTCCCACATCGAAAAAGGAAGCAAAATCTACTTCATTCCACACCTATAAATATCCCAGGTTCCAGAATATTCAAAAATTCGATTAGATTAGTATTCAATTTTCGATGACATAGAATATTGGGATTTCGATTAGGTAGATTATTTTTAGTCAAATTAGGGCAATCTGCTTAAGCCCGGAACGTAAGAAAAACAATTGCTACTAGGTCTAAGAAGCATTATCCAAAGGTTCTGCAACGCATAGTAGGATCGAGCAACCACAAGCATACAAGATCGACAACGCCGTCAAACCTCATAAAGTGGTGATTGCTTTGTGATATTGGATTCCCTAGACTCTTTTCTATAAATTTCTATATCATACATGTTTTACAATTTGAGATTCTATCCATTTTTCCGGAAAGATTATGAATTGTTGAATTGTTTACGCTTTTAAATTGAACTTAGGTTATAGACAATTCCTAACCACGATCACTCATAACCTGTTTAATTTAACCATCTACATTATGCCTTATAAGAAGAGGAATGTGTAGAATCTGCCAGATTAGGAGGAATAACAAAACAGATTACCATGTTTGTTAAAGTATCTTAATAAAGATGAGTTTGCATGTTAGGCCAATCCTAGAGCAATATAGAGGTATGAACCGAAGTGACATAGGATCATGTATAATGCTAGAAGCTCGAAAGATGAGTAAGGTTATCTCTTCAGCACTTGTTAGTGTTCATTTGTTGCTGTGACAAATTGATCAGAAAATTTCAGAGGACTGATAAAGAAACGTCAACCACAACTTGTTAGGATTTTATCTTTCACAATAATTGATTTCATAGGCATCAATTTGGTGTACTGATAATAGCAGAGGCTAAAGGCATTCATACCAGCATACAACATGCACAAAAACAGGAATCTCAGATAGCACAGTATCTTTAACATTCTCCACTAAACCCAACAGAAAGCAAAATCGAAGTACTTATTTTGTAATTATATTAAACGTAATATATTTATTTGACGGTTAGTCAAACTTTTTTTACTTTTACTTTCTCTTCATTTATATCAATTTTTAAGGTAAATTATCCTTTTGTTAATTTATTGACAATCTAACTAACTGTTCGTCAAACTTTTTTTTAAATATAATAATAATTATTTTAAAAGTGTAAAAATGTAAAAATACCAATCCCCTTAGATTTCATAGAAATAATCTAATTTTCATCATCTTAGTTTTATTTTTCTTCCTTCTTTAATAGTGATTTTGAAATGAGAGTTTTGCAAATAGTTGGTGATTTTTTTTTAATGAAAAACTTCTATGTTGATAGAGTTTAGATTCTAACGATTTACCAATTAAAATAATATCAATCAAAATTTTTTTCCGTTTAGTTTGTGAAGATAGGCGTTGTGTATGTGTGATTCTTTTGTTTTTTAATTATATTTTTCATTCATGAGAAAATTATTCATCATATGTAGATCAAAGAGTGCTTTGCATAAATTACATATCATTCAAACAATAAAGGAATTTATATATATATATATATATATATATATATATATAAATTGCATTCACTTTATTTATAAAATAAAAATTGTAAGAATAAATAAAAAACAAAAATAAATTCTCTAACTAAATTGTGATGGCTTGCTGAGCTGATTGGAGTCTGTAATTTTTTAATTTTTTTTTTATTATTAAAATTTACGAATTAAAAATAAAGGAATGACAAGAAAAAAAAAAGAAAGATAAATTTACAAATCATAAGAATATAACATCATCATAAGAAGAAAAAGAAAAAGATAAAGAAATATATATATATATATATATATATATATATATATATATTCACAATAATTTAAAATTTTAAAGAAAGACTCTAATCTAATAATTATTTATTCTTCTAAAATAATTTCCCTTCTTTTTCAAAAGAAAGATGATATTATTTTGTATATTTTTTAAAGAAAAAAAAAAAAAAACACGATATGGAATCAATTATCCTTCATTCACCATTCCCAGCACCACCAACATCGCCATTTAGTGGATTTGCATACATTGCACAGTATTCTGCCATTAACCAAATAAATGAAAAAGAAATGTAATTAAATCAATAAACCCACAAATATCTTCTCATTATATAATATATATACCTGCAATTTTTCTTCAAACATCCCATGCTTCAGCAGCTTTTTCATTTAAAATATTTCCCATTTTGTTGTATGATTTTATACGAAATACGGCATTTAAAAAAATATCGAACATAAATGTTAAACCTGAAAAATATACAAATTTCATAATTATGAGATTCCAAATATATATATAAATATAAATAAATAAATAAATAAATATATATATATATATATATATTGCAATTTTAGTACTTGAATATCCACGAGGAGACCATCCTATAGCTATAAGCTTGTCACAAACTTGTCCTGACCTGAAAATTCAAACAATTAACTCTCGTTTTTGTTTCATTCATATATATATAAAAATAAATAGACTTACTCAAAATTAATATTTGGATGATAAATTTTATCAAGAAACTGCAAAGTTGGATATTGGAGTGGATATGTTTTAGGGAGGGTTACCAGTATGCGCCATACAAAACCCTCGTAAGGACCTGTTTATTTTATTTTTCAAAAAAAATATATTAAAATGATTAAGGAAAAAAAAGAAGAAGAAAGAATTAAGAGAATGACTTACAATGGATAGGTCCAAAGATAATAGACGCAACATTGATCAAACCTATTTTCCATCCTTTCAACACGAAAGGAAAGTGACCTATTTTTATTTACAATCACAATTAATTTGAAATTCAATCAGGCAATTATAATTCTCAAAAGAAACAAAGAAAAAAAGATAGAAAATTAACAGATTCACAATGTTCTTCTCTCTGCGATCCATATAGCCGCTATTAGTTTTTCTTCTGCCAATTTCTTCAAAATCCAGAAGAGAGTGTTGCAAACACGCAACAAACAAAACACGTATCACTATATATAATAGTTTTTCAAAAAAATAAAAATTTTGAATTTATTTATTTATAATTAATTTGGTTTTTAGAAGGTTAGTGGATAAAAGATATATATATTTTTTATATTTATTATGATTTATAAATTTGATTTTTTTGATATTCATATATTTTAATTTAAATTTTAAATTTTTTATGTATATCATATATTTTATACTTTTTCTTTTTTTTATTTAAAACTCTTGAATCGTTCTTTGATAAAAAAATTAATAATAAAAAATAAAGTAATGTAAACATTTAATGAAGATAGCATATAGATTTGGAGAAGATAAAAAAGTTAATAATTTTTTTAAAAAAATATATAAAACAAAAAATATAATCAATATCATATAAAAATATTGAATTCAAAAAAATAAATGAAAATATCAATAATCCAACATGATGAAAATTTTAGATAAAATTAAAATTAATGTAAAGTTTAAAATGTTAAACTTTTATTTAATTTAATTATAATATTTATTTATTACTAAAATTCTATTATTAAAGAATATAATATATATTTCTAAAAAAAAGAATATAATATATAGGGTAAATTATCCTACAAACATTCAACTTTTCAAAAATTCAAGTTAAAACGTCCAGCTTTTGCACTTCTATTTATTTTTGCTTTGAACTGACACTTTGAACTGACACTTGAGTCAGTTCATTTGCCCCCAAAATCCCAAAATTTTCGTCAGACTTCATTTTCCATCCAATTCCATACAATTATGAGTATTTTTTAATTATTAGGGTTTTATTTTCAAGGATAATTTTGTCATTTCACTTTATTATTAAAAATCTGAATTTTTTTTTGTAATCTCAAGGATTTGATCCTACAACCACATGCCTCAATAAACTATATTCAACCACTGGAACAACTATAAATATACAAAATTATTTGGAACTTATATTTTATATTATAATTACGAAAATAATAAATACCCATTTTATATTGCGATTATATTCTATATTTTAAATATAAATTATATTAAATATAAATATTCTCAAAAAAATATTATCAAATGACACAATTCAAACCACAAGTTTTTGTTATTGTCACATTTGTTAAAGCTTGCACTGAAGTTTTTCTTTAACTTTTTTGTTTCGAATTCGTCGCAAAATATGAATTTCGAGATATTATTTTATACAATGTCATTTTTGACACTCATAATGTAATAATGTCATTGTAAAAAAACCTCAAAATTTTTATTCTGCAACGAATTCAAAGTTAAAAATAAATAAATTTAAGGTTTGAGGAAGGGAATGACTACGAAGACAATTGGTTTAAGTTGTGTTGTTTCGATAATATTTTTTTAAAATTTTTATATTTAATATAATTTTCAAATAATATAAATTTTTGTATTTGTTCAAATAGTAAATGCTTATTTATTGTTTATACGGTTGTGGTTCAAATCTAGGGATTCACAAATACAATTATGTTAAATTTGTTTTGACATCATCTAGTATGCAATATAAAATATAAGTTTTATATAAATTAACATGTTAATAGTTGCTCAGTGGGTAAATATAATTTTACCATTTGTGTGGTTGAGAGATCGAATCCCTCCAATTTAAGAAGATTTTTCAAAATTTTTAAAATTTTTATGAAAAGACAAAATTATCCCTAAAAATAAAACTTTAATAATTTTAAAATATCAATAATTTTAAAAGACGAAAATGCCCCTAAGAATCGGATGGAAAATGAAGTCTAACGGAAATTTTGGACGGAAGGGCAAAGGAGGTTTCAAAATTTTTAAAATTTTATGAAAAAATAAAATTATCCCTAAAAATAAAACCTTAATAATTTTAAAATATTAATAATTTTAAAAGACGAAAATGCCCCTAAGAATTGGATGAAAAATGAAGTCTAACGGAAATTTTGGACGGAAGGGCAAAGGATGTGATATTTTATAGTTCAAGTGTCAGTTCAAAGCAAAAATAAATACAAGTGCAAAAGCTGAATTTTTGAAAAGTTCAAGTGTTAGTAAGATATATATATATATATATATACACACACAAGAAGTCAAGAATAATTAGAAACAAAAAAAGGAAATTTCTAAAAAAATTAAAATGGAGTTTATAGATATATATCAAGGAAGTTAATTGAGGAAAAAATCATAAAAAAAGAATTTAGAGAAGTTAAGATATTAAATGATAAGAATGAATAATTTTATTAAACTGTTTTACTAAACACAAATAAAATTTTTTTTTAACGGATTTCGTTACAAAAAATTTAAAATGTAAAATTTATTTTATTTAATGATTGGTCAAAAATTAGTTGGGGTATCTTCGATATTTATTATTCATTAGTTAGGGTAAAAACGTGATTATATGTGAGAAAATAGATTTAATTAAACTAATAAATAAAAAATGTCTATCACATATAAAATTTAAAAATAAAAAATATGCTTATAACTTTTTATTATTTTAACTTTTTACTTTATCTTTTCCTTTTAATTTATATTCTTTAATTAAAAATAATAATTTGTCTAACAAAAAACTTAAAAAAAAAACATTTTTATTTTATCCTTTTATATATAAAAATGATTTATTTTGACTTAAAGCTTCAATATTTAAAGAATAAGTATAATTTAATTCTTTTAAGAAAAATATTTTCGTTTCTATTATGTCTCGAACTTATAATTTCTCGATCACAAGTGAGAGTGTTTACTATCAAAACAACGTCTTCTTAACAATTTAACTTTATTAATTTTATATTTTCTTTTTACAATCTAAATTATAATTTTAAATTTAAATTTCGATATAGTAACAAAAAATAATATAATATATATAATATATATTATATACTCACAATTATATATATATATATATATATATATTTACATTAAATTTATCATTAAAAAAAATAAAAATTATATAACAATTCAAATATTTAAATAAATAAATAATATGAAATTAATTATAAAATCAAATTTATATAGTTACATCAACAACATAATAATACTTTATTTATTATATGTAGAAATATTGTCAAAAAAAAGTGTAACCAATAATAATACTTTTATTTTTTTTAGATCAAAAGTAAAGATTGTTCTTGTATTAAATAACTAATTCGCATATAAAAGGTAAATTAATATTAATAAATAATAATAAATTTATAATAAAGTGAAAAGTAAATTAACAAATTTCATCTTATATAATTTTTATGATTTTATTTATTTTTAATTTTTTAAAAAAAATTTCATTCTTTAATTTTATTATTTTGACAACTTTCATTATTCTCTTAATTTTATTAAGACACTAAGTAGCTATCTTTAGATTTCAATGGCGGCATCATACTTCCACTTCTTTCTTATTCTATAATTTGAGAATTTTTTATATCAATATACCTATTATTAAATATATTTAAATAATATAGTGACATAAATACTTTTCGAATTTTTTAATTAACTAATGATTTAATGATATTTTTAATAAAGGATCAATGTTATAATTTTTTTATAGTTTGGGGACCAATTTCACAAAAAAAAAAATTAAAAAAAAATTTTAAAAACCAATATTACCGTACCTCTATAGTTTAGAAAATATTTATGTCAATTTATTATTATTATTATTTTTTTGATAAAATGATATCTTGAAATTTAATTTAAAATTTAATTTTTTAAAAAAATATTAACATTTGTATCCTTTTAATATAAAATTATTTTTATAGAAAATATTTTTGATTCAATGTTAATAAAAATTAAAATAATGTGGAAAGTTATTAGCATTATAAAAATAGGAAATAAAATTATCCATAAATTTTAAAAAATGATAAAATCTTAAAATTTATATAATTTAAAGAATAAAATTTATTAATTTATGTAATAATTTATTTTAATAAAATTTCAACCAAAAAAATAATTTCCTCAAAATTTAAACAAATTAATTTCTACTTTCACAAAAAAAAAAAAAAGGGCTCCGAGAGCCCATTAAATCTTTAGGATTAACACGACGCCGTTGATGAAGAAGGGTAAAATTAAAAAAAAAAAGAAAAAGAAAAGAAAACACTGGAAAAAAAATTGTTTAAAGAGGACGAGAACAGATGCTAGGAACAGCGTGCCAGTCATTTGACACTAGAAAAGAATAATGTATTTTGTACTCAAAACAAAACTTGATACATTTTGTCTCCTTATTTCAGAAATGTAAGAAAAAAAAAATATTTTAGTGCTCTTTCATGTACCTCCATCCTCGGCCGCAGCAGCTGGAGGAGGACCCTCGGCTGCAGGAGGAAGAGAACCCACAATGCTAATTTTTAGTGCTCTTTCATGTACCTCCAATTCCATTGTGCCTGTCTGCTGATCTGATTATTTTAGTCACCCACAATGCTAATTTTTTTTTCAATTAAATGTTTATAAGAAAACTCATTCATTTGACTGATGTATCTTATTCTTTCCTAGTCATTTTGTCTATTTCAAGATCTTGTGACAAAGATGATTATTAGAA
This sequence comes from Asclepias syriaca, assembly GCA_027405835.1. Classification (NCBI taxonomy): domain Eukaryota; kingdom Viridiplantae; phylum Streptophyta; class Magnoliopsida; order Gentianales; family Apocynaceae; genus Asclepias; species Asclepias syriaca. Next base: position 4,452,148 of record CM049930.1, on the reverse strand, counting down.
AAGGACATGAATCCATATTTCTGCATTGAGTGATATTGCTAAATTATATCACATGTTTAGCATGTTTTTAGACACAAATTATGACAATATTGGAACGTATTTGATCTTAATTGGATTAAATTAAATAAAATTGCGTATGATTTTAGAAATTTTTTGACTAAATTGCATGAAAACAGTAAATATTAGGGCAAAAGTGCAAATTCTGGAAAAGTTGGAGATTAGGGTGGTCGTCCCTATGCCAGGGACGCCCACCCTGACTCAGTCAAGGCTAGGGGCGAGTGTCCCAAGCTCAGGGCAGACGTCCCGAAGGTCCCACATCGGAAAAGGAAGCAAAATCCACTCCATTCCACACCTATAAATATCCCAGGTTCCAGAATATTTAAAAATTCGATTAGATTAGTATTCATTTTTTCGTGGCATAGAATATTGGGATTTCGTTAGGTAGCGTATTTTTAGTCAAATTAGGGCAATCTGCTTAAGCCCAGAACGTAAGATAAAACAATTGCTACTAGGTTTAAGAAGCATTATCCGAAGGCTCTGCAACGCAGAGTAGGATCGAGCAACCAGAAGCATACAAGATCGGCAACGCCATCAGACCTCATAAAGTGGTGATTACTTTGTGATATTGGATTCCCTAGACTCTTTTCTATATGTGTTTGAATTGTTTCGTCTAGATATCAATTTGACACTGAATTTCTATATCATACATGTTTTACAATTTGAGATTCTATCCATTTTTTCGGAAAGATTATGAATTGTTGAACTGTTTACGCTTTTAAATTGAACTTAGGTTATAGACAATTCCTAACCACGATCATTCATAACCTGTTTAATTTAACCATATACATTATGCCTTATAAGAAGAGGAAAGTGTAGAATCTGCCAGATTAGGAGGAATAACAAAACAGATTACCATGTTTGTTAAAGTATCTTAATAAAGATGAGTTTGCATGTTAGGCCAATCCTAGAGCAATATAGAGGTATGAACCGAAGTGACATAGGATCATGTATAATGCTAGAAGCTCGAAAGATGAGTAAGGTTATCTCTCTTTAGGGATAAATACACTAGGTAACTTAGATACGGTAAACAACCGGTTACATTTCATAATTGCCTTAGAGATCAAGATATATCTAAAATATTCGAAGATAAAGTCAAACAAGTTGTAATAAACTGAGCTCAATCTGATGAATGCATGCCTACTCTTGAATGCTTATTGCTTGCAATGTGCTGTTGTGATAATCACCCTTCAAGATATTGATAATCGATTAATTGATTCTTATTAAAATGTTTGGTAGGATTATATTATAATTATACCTAAGTCATTACTAGTTCCTTGGAATTACGATATTATAAATGTAAAATCGTAGATACTTCCAATAAACTAGCTACACGATAGGTACTCTGCCTTATGTTCTGTTCGATTAAGTGACAACTATTAAATGCTAAATTCAAAATCTTTAATTACTCATAAAAACAATATAGAGTGACAACCAAGTTGCCTGCCAATCTCTTTGAAATATATCAATGCTACAGTCTAGAAGCACCAGATGCTTACTCTCAAAGGGATCAGAGAATGATAACTAGAGCCTAATCAGCTCAATAGGCAAATACCGAGTCTCGTTATTAACAACCCTAGGAGAGTATCCTGAAATTTTTTTTCTTGATTTTCTATTTCTCTTCTTAATTCTTCATCTTAAAATACTTTCCTAAAGTAGTGCTTCCTTTGAAACCCAAAAAAAAAAAAAAAAAAAGAAACACTAACTATCTCCTATCACAATCTAACCAGAGCTCAAACTAACCAGCAATGTAACTCTTAATCCAAGAGCAAAAATGGGTATATTCTTATGTTAACATATAAATTCAAGCTTGTACACTCCTTAGGAGTCTCTGTACATGTTTTGCTATATATATAATATCCCTTTTATTGAAAAAGAAACATATAAATTCAAGCAAACAATTCTTTAAGTTGTTGAACACATAGCCAAATCTCCTTGTCAAGAGATCCTTTTCATGCAGAATGCAAGGGGTTAAATCTTGATGAGAAAGGCCACTGGGTACCAACTTGCATTCAGAAACTAGAACATTATCCTCTTCACTTCATTTTACAAATTTTGGAATTGAGCTGGGGGGTTTGTCACTTGGAAGGCATAAATATATAAACTAATCAAAGAAAATGTAATATCTATCTCAATTATAAAAACTAAATAAGGTAAATGAATGAATCTTGAAACCCAATTCAGGATTCAATCATCATAAGGTCAGGAAAATAATCCTCTCAACGAAGTCCTTTAAGCCAAGGTCCATGTGTTTCAAAAACTTACATGTAAATATAAATAATTAAAAAACAAAAAAAAAGTGCATTATTCAAAATACCTTTAGATTGTACTTTGACCTTAATGTCCTTCGGTAGCTGCAAGCATAACATGCCACAAAGCATCCAGGTAAACCCAGAAGAACACCTTCACTGAGAAAGCTGCAGACAGTATTAAGAAGACCCCATAAAATAAAGTGTGCGGTGCATGAACCTATAAAGGTTCCTGACCCCAAAACCTCCGCATTTCTCCCAAAAAGAAAGCAGGGACAAAAGCCTCCGATAAGACCTGATCATAAAACATGATGTGAGTAATTAGTTGAATTCTCATCCACATGCCAAAGACAATGAGGGAATCACACAATAACTTATTAAAGCATTTGACCATCTAAATGTTACCACTTTGTAATGAAAGTCAGAGCCACTTTATAAGAACTAATGCTCTAAGAGATTCAATGGACTGAATTCTCCATGAAAACAAAATTTCAGTTTAGAGATTACTTTTGATAATCAAAATTGTTTTGTACCAAGCTAAGTATCAATTTTATCCAACATATGCAAAATGCTAGTTCAAAGTAAAAGCTATGTTTGTTTTTTCATCTTCTTGTTTTCCTTTTTTCTTTTTTCTTGTTGGTAAAGTAGTTAGTTTCTCATCAAATTAATCTCCAAAGAATCAGGTACTTTTCGCACATAGATAACCCTTGATGAGGAATTTTCATCAGAAATTACTCCAGTTCCCACATCAAATGATAAAATACAAACTGGAAACATAAAGAGTGACAGTGAAACCAGTCATGAGTTACCAGATTGTAGCCAAATAAATGCCTAATATGAAAGAGGAACTGAACTTTATGATGCAGCCAGAAAATTTAGCAAAGTTTTCAAGGCCAAGTATAAAATGGAAGTGATGCAACCTCCAACTAAGGCACTAAAATAGAGCATATGAACACCACACAATCAACCCAAAAAAGAAAAAAAAAAAGAAAAGAAAGCAGTATGAGGTTCTCAGTAAATTACTGAGTCAATTGAAGATAGAGACACATGCTTAAAAGGCAACATGCACAGTGCAGGTAGTGAACTAAAAATCTTGTTCAAGGGGTCAGATCAGATACCATGGTGCTCACTCAGGCTTTATTAAACCAATGAAGTTTGCTAACTCCCATATTAGTTAGTTCTGCTACAAAATGTTTTTTCCCTAAAAGCCACTTATTTCAATTTGCTCACCTCATCTCAATTTTTTAAATCTAAAACAACAGGAAATAGATATATCCATATATATCTCTGTTTTAATCCACTGAAATATTTAAATTTTCTGCAACCAAAAACTAAAAATTAAGGAATACCGCGTTAACTCGAATCTATATAGCAAAATTCTTGATCTTATACCTATTTTTATAGGAAGACCAGTCCAGGTTAGCTCTCCTCTGATGTATCACTAGATATCTCCTCACAGATACATATGATAATAAGTGATACTGTCAAAACCTTCTCCAACTCTGGCATCTTAATAAATGTAGTTTTTCCCCAACTCCTAATGGTTCTGCGAAACGGACATAAACTTCTCCACCACCTTCCTTCCAACCTATTAAAAAGATGATACTATTACTATTACAATTTTAGCAGATACCGACCACCTTCCAGAATATATCAATCAGTGCTACTTTACAGAAACGCCATCATTAGATCAGTGCTGTACTCTAGAAGACAATTCCTCTCTAGGCCGTTACCTTAATCCCGAGATCATAAACAATTAAAACTAACAATTTCCCTACAAACACACACATATACATATACATTAAATTAAACCAACAGAAAGGAACTCACAGCTCTGCAGATCATCGCAACAGGCACAGATTCCAGAAGACCATTGTTGAGGGGGATTCACAGAGTTAGAATCCACCACCACTGCAGCTTCAACATCCTTTTCTACTTCTGGACTGCCTTCTAGTGGTATATAAGCCGGAGGCACATAACTCCCTCGCCCTTTCATCGACATTTTTTATCTCATCTCCTGAACACCATCAACAATCGCATCAGATTTAATAAACCCGATCATGATATAAATTCTCTAAAATCATGGGAAGGTGAAACGCGCAGTTATCGGTGGCTATCACGTCACTTAACCTAATTACACAGATTCTCCATTTACGGATTATTTTATTTTCCATGTGATGACGATATTATTTCAAAGTTACAGAATAAATAAATAAATAAAGTTGGTGTGTTTCGTCATCGGAAACAAAGGAGATTCAACTCAGGGATTTATCAAATTTAATGGTTTCCTGATTTATTCCCGAAGTATTTGGAATCGTACTGTTTGCAATAGTAATCTGCTTCTTCTTCTGGGTTTGTCTGCGATACGGAAACGAGCTGACTCTCTTTCAATAGATTATAAACTGAAAATATTTCTCCATGAAAATATTTCTCCATTGAGCAGCTCCAAGTAAATATCCTTCTACCAACCTCTGCAAATTCAGATACGGTAGATTTGGTAGGGGCAGCCCAAGACCACAAAACAAAAAAAAAAAAAAAAAGAAAACAATGAACAAACAGTCATTTCTGCCACATTTTTAGAATTGGTGATCCCAAATACATTATCAGCATGTCTATGAGAGAACAAAGGAACCAACATATCCAACATAATGAGAATTAACAAGGTCAATCAAAACCTTTTATCAATTCCCAATTCCCAAAACAGTGATAAACCACACTTCATCTTTTTCCTTCACAATTCATTATAATGGGACAAAGAAAGAGAAACCCCCCAATTTTCTTTTTCCTCCTTCGCCATCCCCTCATTAATTCATCAACTCCGCAAAATTTTTTTTTTTAAAAAAAGAAAACACTGAAAAACAATTCGTTTAAAGAGGACGAGAACCGATGCTAGGAACTGCTTGCGAGTCATTTAACAGTAGAAAGAACAATGTACTTTGTTTTTGAAACTTTATATATTTTGTTTCCTTATTTCAGAAATGTAAAAAAAAAAAAAAAAAAACATTCTAGTGCTCTTTCATGCACCTCCATCCTCGGCCGCAGCAGCTGGAGGAGGACTCTCGGCTGCAGGAGGAGGAGAACCCTCGGCTGTAGGAGGTGGAGAACCATCCGGCGGATTTGCGTACAACTGAATGCACTCTACAATTTTTTAAAAGAAAAATAAAAGAATTAAAAGAAAAATCTAATTTAAAAATTTATTAAGTAAAACTTGTGGTTTGTACCTTTGATTTTATCTCTAAATCCATTAAAATCATGAGAATAATTCTGCTCCGCCTCCGGGTTTAATATATCCCCCATGAGGTATATAGGGTCCACTTTCATAACGAGTTTCATCAAGACTTTAAAAAGTATATTAAGAGCTGATGACAAAAATATAATTTATTATATTAAAAATATGCATACATTATTTATATATATATATATATAACATCATATATAAGACATGTATAACGTACTCCAGTAATCTCCCCAGAAGTTTTCTACTATTAAATTGCACAAGTCCCCAGACCTGATATATATATATATATAATAAAAACATTATTCAACCTATAATAATAATAATAATAATAATAATATATGGTATATAAATACTTACTCGAAATTCACGTTAGGATGAAATATCTTATTCAAAAATCGCAACCTAGGATAATTGTTTGGGTAATTTTCTGTAAAAGTAATTAATATCTGCCACATACCTCCTTCATAGAAACCTATTTTTAAAATATAAATACATATATATAGTGAATTCTTCGTATATAAGTACACAAAGTTATACAAAAACAAAAATAACCTCAGTAATACAACTTACTTTCTAGAGGGCCCGGGAAATATACAATTATATTTCCATCGTTTTGTTTTATAACTCCATAATTCTTTGACCTACATTAAGATAAAAAAAATTAATAATAAAATTTTTTTTTTGAGAAAAGATAATAGAATTTTTACTAACAATTTTCTTATATGAATAAGTCTTATATCAGCCATCTCAAAGCGTATCATAAACTCTAAAAGTCACACACACACACACATATATATATATATATATAAAATATATTATTCTTAGATTTATAAATTGATATTTTTATAATTAAAGATTTCTTTTTTTGATATTTGTATGTTTAATATTTTTTTTTTATTCTTTGTATTTTGATATTTTTTTAAAAAAAAATTATTAAAGTATATATATATATATAAATATTATTCTTAAATTTATAAATTGATATTTTTATAATTAAAGATTTCTTTTTTATATTTTTATGTTAATACTTTTTTGTTTTTTTATTCTTTGTATTTTGATATTTTTTAAAAAAAAAGATTAAAAGTAAAAATTTTATATATTATATATATATATATATTATATATATATAATATATTCTTAGATTTAAAATTGATATTTTATAATTAAAGATTTCTTTTTTTATTTTTATGTTTAATACTTTTTGTTTTTTATTCTTTTGTATTTTGATATTTTAAAAAAAAAAAGATTAAAAGTAAAAATAATATATATATATTATATATATATAATATATTATATATTCTTAGATTTATAAATTGATATTTTTATAATTAAAGATTTCTTTTTTTGATATTTTTATTTTTAATACTTTTTTGTTTTTTTTATTATTTTGTATTTTGATATTTTTTAAAAAAAATGATTAAAAGTAAAAATTATATACATATATATATATATACTCTTCTTCAACTCTTTCGATTTGAATTTGTCGCAAAATATAAATTTTCAAGTGTTTTTTATACAATGTCATTATTAATACTAATAATGTAACAATTCTATTATAAATAAATAATAATAAAAAAGTTGAAGAAATAGAAGTGTTGAAAAAGAGTTTCAGTTCAAGGTTTGAGGAATGGGACCATGAAGAAGACCTGTGGTTCAAATTGTGTCATTTGGATAATATTTTTTTAAAATGTTTATATTTAATATAATATCCAATTAATGTAAAATATTTATACTTGTCTTACTGGTAAATGTATAAATATTATTTATATAGTTGTGGTTTAATCTAAGACTGAGAGCTATACAGATAATTATGTTAAATTTATTTTGACATGGTCTTGCGTGCAATATAAAATATAAGTTTCATTGAAAGAATATGCTTATAGTTGTTCTAGTGATTAAAGGAGGTGTGGTGGCGGGATTGAATCCTTATAACCACAAATAATTTTTAGTAATTATGTGAAAAGCAAAATTACTCTTTAAAATAAAACTCTAATATTTTGAAAGGACTAAAATAACCCTAAGAATTTGACAGAAGGACAAACGAGGTAATTTTTTTTTGTAGTCTTTAAAGCAAAAATAAATACAAATGCAAAAGTTAGATTTTTAAAAAGTTCAAGTGTTAGTAGGATAATTTACCCAAAAAATTATTTTGTAATTTTATTAAATGTAATATATTTTATTGACGATGTAACGGTTAGTCAAACTTTTTTTTACTTTTTACTTTCTCTTCATTTATATCAAATTTTAGGGTAAATTATCATTTTGTTAATTTATTGACGATCTAACTGTGAGTCAAACTTTTTTTTTTTAATATAATAATAATTATTTTAAAAGTGTAAAATGTGAAAATACCAATCCCCTTGAATTTCATAGAAATAATCTAATTTTCATCATCTTAGTCTTCTTTTTCTTCCTTCTTTAATAGTGATTTTTAAATGAGAGTTTTGTAAATAGTTGGTGATTTTTTTTAATGGAAAACTTGTATGCTGATAGAGTTTAGATTCTAACGATTTACCATGTGTGAGTTTTTTAAAAAAAAATTATATTTGTCACATGAGAAAATTATTCGTCAATGTGTAGATCAAAGAGTGCTTTGCATAAAGTACATATCATTCAAACAATAAAGGAATTATATATATATATATATAGATAGATAAATAGAGAGAGAGAGAGAAGGAAAAGGAAAGAATAGAGAAAAACTTACAGAGATTGCATTTGAAATGCGAGTATTGGAGTTGAAACAAGCACCCAACATTGTGCAAGAATGCTCAAAGTGAGCAGTTTGCTGCAGCAATAAATTAAAGAATGAATTGAGTAAACAATTTGAAAGAATTCAGTCACAACTTGATATTATAATAACTTTAATTGGTCCCCTCCCTTTCACCTCTCATGTTCCCATTCTTCCCACAATTAAGTGGAAGAATGGTATAGTATTTTCCCTAAAGCTTGCAACTCAAGCAGAAATAATTTGTAATAAGAATAATATTTTCTAGTTAATGTTAAACAAATTTTTGTTCTTTCTTTTCAAGATCAAACTAGACAATGTGATGAATAGTTTTGGAAGAAAGAAAAGAGTAGATAGAAATCAAGAAATGGGCTTTTGACCCTTTTCTGCAAAGGAGCTCAAGGGGTCTCTAGTTAACAGAAGATGAAAATAAAACTTCAAACTAATTTAAAATCAAGCTAACTTCATTTCCAAAGAACTGATCTTTCTACTTCAGCACTTGTTAGTGTTCATTTGTTGCTGTGACAAATTGATCAGAAAATTTCAGAGGACTGATAAAGAAACGTCAACCACAACTTGTTAGGATTTTATCTTTCACAATAATTGATTTCATAGGCATCAATTTGGTGTACTGATAATAGTAGAGGCTAAAGGAATTTATACCAGCATACAACATGCATAAAAACAGGAATCTCAGATAGCACAGTATCTTTAACATTCTCCACTAAACCAAACAGAAAGCAAATCGAAGTACTCTAGCAAGATAATCAACCCAGAGAAATAGGGGCAAGGCAACAAGGTGGAACATACACTGATTCTTGCTGCTTCATCCAATTTGAGACATTAACGGCAATGGAAACTGTAGTTTGAAGTCTCCACCTGCATCAGCTCCAGTCAATAGGGGTTCAAATGAAACCAACTCTCAATTTTGCAGTGAACCAATACTTCGTTCCAGAAACAGAACATTAGTATTTCAACAACCTTGTAATTAACCAGCTGATTTCAACCAACTTTCTCTTACAGAACAAAGAATTTAGCATTCTTGATCACAGCGAAGTCAGCCGCTAAGAATCCATGTTCTGCTACCATCAGTCCAACAGCATTCTTCAATTCATTTAGTTTACAGAATAGCTACCTTCAATTGTGTAATTTAATTGCCTACCAGAAATTTCTTGTTTCTTTGTCATTATTTCATATCAAAACTAGAAGTGTATTTATAAGTTGGTAATCTTCTGATGTACTCAGATGAATTGGTCAAAACATTATCACTGTACCTATACACAAGTGGTCACCTCACTGTTTTATAAAACAAAATCTTCTAGGATTGCAGTTTCAAAGCTTCCAGCGGGGTGAAAAAATTATTTTCATAATCCACATATATAGTTGCATGACAAGATCTACCTGGAATTTACATTACACAAAAGTATGGAGCACTACAGATAATATAAAAAGGAAAAAAGGCCCCTGTCTCACATGAATCAGACCATAAAACATCTCATTAACATGATGCAATTGATTCTCTCTTGATGGTGGATTTAGACTCATGAATGAGCATCTCAATAGTTCTCCGAAATTCCCCTGATTTCACTATAAATGCGAGAGAAAAATTGCCAGGAGTTCCTGCACCAAAGATAATGATTTCAGAAAAATGACCACATAGCTTCCCCACATTATTAAGGAGAATGACGAGCTACCTTAACTTCTAGGGAAAATTATATACTAGGCTACAGGTTTCTAACTAAAGCCTAGTGCTACCATAAAGCTTTAGGCCCCACTAATCAAATCCATAGAAAGTTTTTACAAGAGTGTGAGAGATACTTTAAATCAATTCAAACTCTATATTATTTTCCTTCAACATTTTTTAAACCATTCAAACATACGAATGTAATTATCTCAGAATTTAATTTGTTTATTCACATTTCAAATATTATTTTCCCTATCCGTTAATAAAAAAATACATTGCAAAGAGAAACCTATTGACTCACTTTAATTGAACGGAGAAGAAGACCTTAGTTTGATGCAACTGGCTCCATTGATTGGGGTGGTGGAGGAGTCACTTCTACTAAATTTAATCCTGGCGAGTTAGAACCAGCAGATCTTTCCCGTATTTCTCTGTACTCTTGACACATGGCACATAAATGGCAGAAAAGATGGGTCACAAAATCTCCACATGGAGCTTCCTGCATGGAAAATAAGGAGGTGACCAACATATAGTCACAATCTAATCTAAGTAACACTGGCATACAAAATGAACTAGTGGCTAAGTTCATCTAGCATTGCCACTTGTAGCAAGACCCTCTTTGAAAATCCATTACCACCATCTGCAAATTAATATGCTAAGTTCATCTAGCATTAAAGAATCTGTCTGCCCCTATCTCTGCAATTTTTAAGTTAGGTATATCAAATATATGCCTGGCCTCCTCTTCCTCCCAATAGGTCATTCATTATGGGCACAGTTACCCATGGCAGGTAATTCTAGTTTTTTCTGCTGTATCCAGGCACAAATCTCCCTGTAATATTACTTTAAACGATTGTTCTATTTTTCTATTCTTTAGTCTAGCATAATCAATCCAATTCCATTGTGCCTGTCTTCTGATCTGATTATTTTAGTCACCCACAATGCTAATTTTTTTTTCAATTAAATGTTTATAAAGGCACAAATCTCCCTGTAATATTACTTTAAACGATTGTTCTATTTTTCTATTCTTTAGTCTAGCATAATCAATCCAATTCCATTGTGCCTGTCTGCTGATCTGATTATTTTAGTCACCCACAATGCTAAATTTTTTTTTCAATTAAATGTTTATAAGAAAACTCATTCATTTGACTGATGTATCTTATTCTTTCCTAGTCATTTTGTCTATTTCAAGATCTTGTGACAAAGATGATTATTAGAAAAGGGCATGAATGTAGATCTCTGCATTCGGGTGATATTGCTAAATTATATCACATTTTTAGCATGTTTTTAGACACAAATTATGACAATATTGGAACGTATTTGATCTTAATTGGATTAAATTAAATAAAATTACATATGATTTTGGAAAATTTTTGACTAAATTGCATGAAAACAGTAAATATTGGGGCAAAAGTGCAAATTCTGGAAAGGTTGGAGATTAGGGTGGCCGTCCCTATGCCAGGGACGCCCACCTTGACTCAGTCAAGGCTAGGGGCGAGCGTCCCAAGTTCAGGGCAGACGTCCCGAAGGTCCCACATCAAAAAAGGAAGCAAAATCCACTCCATTCCACACCTATAAATACCCCAGGTTCCAGAATATTCAAAAATTCGATTAGATTAGTATTCAATTTCCGGTGGAATAGAATATTGAGATTTCGTTAGGTAGCGTGTTTTTAGTCAGATTAGGGCAATCTGCTTAAGCCCGGAACGTAAGATAAAACAATTGCTACTAGGTCTGAGAAGCGTTCTCCGAAGGCTCTGCAGCGCAGAGTGGGATCGAGCAGCCAGAAGCATACAAGATCGACAACGCCGTCAGACCTCATAAAGTGGTGATTACTTTGTGATATTGGATTCCCTAGACTCTTTTCTTTATGTGTTTGAATTGTTTCGTCTAGATATCAATTTGACACTGAATTTCTATATTATACATGTTTTACAATTTGAGATTCTGTCCATTTTTTCGGGAAGATTATGAATTGTTGAACTGTTTACGCTTTTAAATTGAACTTAGGTTATAGACAATTCCTAACCACGGTCATTCATAACCTGTTTAATTTAACCATCTACATTATGCCTTATAAGAAGAGGAAAGTGTAGAATCTGCCAGATTAGGAGGAATAACAAAACAGATCACCAAGTTTGTTAAAGTATCCTAATAAAGATGAGTTTGCATGTTAGGCCAGTCCTAGAGCAATATAGAGATATGAACCGAAGTGACATAGGATCATGTATAATGCTAGAAGCTCGAAAGATGAGTAAGGTTATCTCTCTTTAGGGATAAATACACTAG